>CM042257.1:9275052-9757552 GCA_023566225.1 Romanogobio albipinnatus
AAAACGACGGTGGGGCGGTGCCGCGGTGGGCAAGTGATAACCAATAGCCGTGGCTTTGGGAGTGGCCTCGTAGGGCAGCGAAGCAAGTGCATTCTGGGAGTTGTTGTCTTTCATCTTTCGTAATATGAGTGTTGTTGATAAAGTTGTGTAAGACTCATAGGGGAGGCCGTGGATAAAGTTGTGTAAGACTCATAGGGGAGGCCGTGTTTATGTGGTGCCGCTGCCCTCTGCCTGACAGGTGCCTCCTCTGTGCCTTCCATTTTCTATTACATTTGTCTTGATTTCCCAGTCTCTTAACCCTTCTGTCCATCATCCACCTTCTAACAAAAAAAAAAAAACATCCTTGCTCATGTGTGTAGTCTACTCATAGTCTCTCTCTCTTCCTCTCTCTCTCTGGTACTGGCAGTGCAGAGAATAAGAGCTCAGGTAGAGTTTAGTTGAAGCTATGCCAAACCATAGCTTGTGTAACAGGTATTGAGTGCCACAAGGGATAAGACGGATCCAGCTACATTTCACTGGCTGCCCCAAAGCAAGTGAACTCGACACAGTTAAAAGGAATAGAACATTTACAATGAGAACATGTGCACTCACAGAACACATTTTTATAATTTACAGATTGCATATCGAAATACATCTAACACAGCTGTACACAGCATATACAACCAATTCTGCATCATGAATGGCATTTGAACTGAATTACTCAGAGGACGTTGAATTGAAATTTGAATTAGAAATACAGAAAGAGTCATTTCAACACATAATACATTCTGGGAAATAGGGGTGGACGATACATGCGATTAAACGGTAGAAATTTGTCAACTGGTAGAGATTTTGGATCGTCTTTTATCGCGGTTACGCTCATTGCTATGATGTGTAGTCATGAAAGCTTATCGTTTGCATCCATTTTTAAGCACTGGGGATTTTAAAAACAGGTGCTTTTAAAAAACTGAAGCACAATTAGCAGCGAAAGACAACTCATTTCAGTATATGCATACGTTCTCTGAGAGACATGAAGCCACTGCTGCTATAGTGCGTCAGAACTCAACTGTGTTTATGTGCTTATGCCGCCTACATTTCTCACGGGCCAAAGTTGTGCTCAGGAATAGAGGCAATCATAACTATGGTCTCACATGCTGCTAGAGAACTCTTCAATCCTCTTCAACCTCAAGACTCAACAACAGAGCCTACCTTACCTGATTAAGAGGAGAGGAAAGGAGAAAGAGCGAAAGATCAGACGATGAATACCGTATAAGCTGGGTCTGTATACATGAGTACAGTAGCATTTGTTAAACCACTTAAAGAAACCCCACGTCGCCAGGAAGATCTTTGTTAAGGCCAGGCAGTCTATTAGTGCGCATTACCCATCCACTCAACTTCTCAATTCACAATGTAAACAATGGCATCTTTTTTAACACACTTCAGAGTGTAAGCATTTCAAATAGACAAACAACTTGGCTAATTTGGTTCTTGGTTTTCTACAATTAACTTGGAAGCAAGAAATAGCATTGTAAAAAAATGTCCACCTAGTTCAACTTCAAGTTCAGTTGTTACCTTATTTTTTTTTAAATATAATTAAATTGGTACTTAAAGTTAAATTGGTACTTATAATTAAACTGACTTAAAGAAAAAGACTTCCACGGAACAATGCCAATGTGCCAATGAGATTTTTTTCTCATTATAACAGCGAAAACAAATTGAAATACGCTGTCATTTATGACATTAAAGTAAGACATCATTTGAAACTGTTATTCTTATTTGCACTCACAATAACAACAAAACATTGTGCTTTTGTAAAATAAAGAAAACAAAAAGGATGCCGCTTTCTGCGGTCTCATTTTTTTCCAGTGAGCTTGTTTGTGGTGCGCGTCACAAAAATGTACCAAAATGTACAACTTGTCACAGTTTTTTCATTAATTTTATTAATCTGTTATCTGTATTTTTCTATTTTTTTTTAAATCTGTATTTTTCACGTATATGCCTATTTATTTCATGCCATTTACCTTAAACCTTGTCCCTTTCTTACAATCGACTGCAAGCTCGCATTCAGATCTGCCTCCACCAAGACCATGTCCTACATTTTTTACACTAAGATATGCGTCACAATATAGAAGAAATGAGCTGTCACTACATCTGTACCTTTAAAGGGACAAGCCCTCCAATGTGTCCTACCCAAAATACATTAACAAAGGAATGAAAACTGTGCTCGTCAAATGGTTTCATGAAGTCTTTAAGAAGTTGCTTGGGCTGAAAAGCAGTTTAACAGAATGTAAGTAAACTTTTAAAATCAACTTTCTTTTTTTATTCGTACTGATTATACGAATAAAAAGGATGAATAAAAAAAATACTTTTTCATGGATAAAGATAAGAGTCTTAATAAAAACCTGCGAGTGGAAAACTACTATATGGGCCGTAATGGCCCCCTGTATTTGGCCAATAGCGCTGTATTCCAGTGATGGACATTTACAGAGCAGGCCAGGGTGCGTACACCATAAAACACAAATGCAGAGAGTCAACCTGTAAAAGAGCTGAGTCTAACAGTTGGCATTTTCCCCAGGAGCGCTGCGCCTAAATCTTGTCTGTTGAAGGCTGGTTTTGTTTGGAGAACTATTTCTCGGCCCAGCTCTGAGCCTATTCAAACAGAAGGCCTGTAAAAGACCCCAAACACTATTTTGTGAGACTCTTCCCTCAACCCTCACTGGCCCTAAAGTTATTATCCTCGCTCCAAAAATAAGCCTAGAAAACAACAGCCCGGCCGTCGAGTGCAAACCTTGAGAACACTAGGAGAAAGGACCTAGGGAGCGGTGAACGCTTTGAAAACCCATAACCATAATTACACCGGAGATGAATATCTTTGATCCGTGTGGAGCGGTGGGGTGGCAAGAGCGACGCCATGAGGGAGGTTGTTTCGGCTAATTCGATTTTTCCGTTATAGGACTCAAGGTGAGAGCAATTTGAATGTCCTCACGGACACACAAGGAGGAGAAAGATGGCAGAAACTGAATACAGAAGGGCCAAAGCGGCGGCTTTGTTGTGCACAATGGAGGGAATTTGCCACGTTATCAGGTACGACCCAAGCTCGGATGAATGCCGGGCTTTGTTTACCCGCCAAGGTCTTTAAAGGGAAACTCTGAGGTCTATTCTTCCTCTCACTTCTTTCGTTCCTTTGTAGAGGGAGTGGTGTCCAAGCCACCTGTGCTACCCTAAAAGAGATGCATCATGAGTAAATATTGTACTATCAATACTAATTTTTCAAAAGCCGATGGTTATCTACAAATTAACCCATGTTACAATAATCTGAAGTGCATTTGATTAGAATAACTAGCTGTTTCTGTTAGCATGCACCCTAAGACCGTACATCCTTCAAGTCCATCAGCACTTAGTTCTCTCATGAAGGGGAACGAGTAAAGGAAAACGAACAATGGACCTGACCTTGTCTGTGGGTTGTCATGGTGACAGGGCACAGCCCACTGTTGGTGGGATTGAGGGGGAAATCAGACACGCTAGTGAGCAGAACAGTTAACGGCCTTTAAAAGCAACAGGAGACACATCCCTCAACACATCCAAGTCTCATTCGCTGCCAATATGTTGTCAGGAACATACTGAGTGTGTAATTATGGCCAGTGATTTTTGGACTTCCAGCAACACTTCCTGCTGCCAGTTATGGTACCTTTTACATGACAGAAGTGATGACAAGTAGGGCTGTGTGATATAGCTTTTTTTAACCCCTTAACAGTCACCCCCCTTTTTGAGAATACACATGAAAATGCACTATCCAAATATAGGACTTTGTAATATAGACCTAAGTTTGACACTCGGCAGATTATTTCTAAAGTGAAAGCAATTCAAAATATGAAAGTATGAAAACGTTATGGAATTTTAAATTTACTGTAAATAAAAATACTGTACTAAATATTTTCATTTTATATAAAATATATATTTTACAAAAATGTTTTAATCTAAAATTACTATAAAATCTAAGCCATATGTCTAACCAAGTTGTGTTCCAAATTTGAAGTTGATATCACAACAATTGAAGTCCCCATGAGATGTTGTTTAGGCGCTGTACCAAAAATAGCCACCGGGTGTCATTCACATTCCATTGATTGTTTTTTTTTAATGCATTTTCCTGTAATTTTCTGTCCAAATGTCACTTCCATCACAAAACGGTCACCAAATATGGACCCTTGAGACTCAGACCTTTCTGACGATATGTGTTTTGTCAAGATTAGAAAATATTTTGATTATAAAGTAGTTAGAATAAATGTTGTAATATGAAACATGACACCGCCCACTAGGGGAGGAGCCTGCTAAAAGAATTTAAAGTACCATCTCCATGGTAACGCAACGTCCAATTTCAAAACGGTTTTCACAGGATGAATTTTGAGTTCGTAAGCTTTCGAATGACACCTAATTTATGATAATTACTAAAATATATGATCAAAAAAGGTGATCAAAAAAAAGAGTGCCAGGTGTCCCGCCAGCGGGACGGTGACAGTTAAGAGGTTAAATATATGGGCACAAGGAAGAATCAAATTTAATAATTTATATGCAACAATATATCAATGCATAAACAGCAATACACAATACAATACACTGCCATTGAAAAGTTTGGGGTCAGTATTTTTTTTGTTTTTGTTATTGAAGGAAGTCTCTTATGCACACCAACGGTGTATCAAACATACATTAAAAACAGTAATACTGCTAAATATATTTATTTACAATTTAAAAATAACCATTTTCCAATTTTGATAAGCAATTTATTCCTGTGATGCAAAGCCGCATTTTCAGCATCATTACTCTAGTCTTCAGTGTCACATGATCCTTCAGAAACCATTCTAATTTGGTGCTTAAGAAACTTTTCTTATTATTATCAATGTTAAAAACACCTTAATATCTGTGTGGAAACTGTGATACAACAATTAATCAACAGAACAGCATTGCTTGCATTATAAATGTCTTTACTGTCACTTTAAAACATTTAATTTACAGAATAAAAGTAATAAAATAAAATAAACACTTGTTATTTTATTATTTTGACTAAAACTTAATATTTGAAAAATGTCAATTCAGGGAATATTTCTGAGTACTGAGTACAGACAGAACAATTAATGCATAACTGTTGAGAGAAAGTGTACCTTTAAAATTTTGCATTAACATTTCTATTCTGTAAAAAAGGACCAAATGTGAGGTCATTGCATCATACCGGACACATCAGGCTAAACACAGAAAAACAAAACCGTCTCACCAATAACAAGTAGCAGAACAATAAAGCTGAAGATGAAGCTTTAATCGCTTATGCTCCATAATGAGCTTATGCGATTATGAGAGAGTTATGGCTCTTGTCACGGGCGGTCATGAATGTTTATCTGCATTGCATTCTGAGGTTTAGTAGGGGGATACTTTGATTAACATTAACATACATCCACCTTTTATCAAAAACTTTTGTGTAATGTAGGGTTGTGGAACATACCGATACCAGTAGGAACCAAAAAAAATAAAAATAAAAAAATAAATACAAAAATTTAAACAAGTTGACGGTACCAGCATTTCTGCGTACCGGTAGTACCGAATATGGTATATTCAGTACCTGCTGATAGACGCTGCTTTCTAAAGCTCTTGTTCGTTTTTGTTTGAACGTTCTCTGAGCGTCAACGCATTCTATTTACAGTGTGTTTTTACAAGCATCGGGCATAGTAGCAACTCATATCTCGATTGGGTTCGATTTTAGCTCCTATTTTATTCTCTCTGTATATGATACCTCTTGGTTCTATCTTTCGGAAGCACAACATGTCTTTTCACTGCTACGCGGATGACATACAGCTTTATTTTTCGGTAAAACAGTCAAACTGTAATACTTTTGATAACCTATTAGCCTGTATTCAGGAGGTGAAAGACTGGTTGGCAGCTAATTTTTTCGAACTAAATGCGGAGAAAACTGAGGTTATAGTTTTCGGTCCAAACTCACACTTAGTGTCCGAGCGACTAAAAGATACCACCCTGTCAGTTGCAATCTCTGACCAAGTTAAAAGCCTAGGTTTCATCTTGGATTCTGATCTAAAAATGGATAAACAAATAAATTCTGTGGTCAGATCTAGTTTTTTTCATTTAAAGCTCTTGGCTAAAACCAAACCTTTTTTATCCTCGACGAATTTTGAGAGAGCTATTTCTGCGGTCGTCTTTTCTAGAATGGATTATTGTAATTCACTGTATGCTGGGATTGACAAAAAAAGCTCTGGCACGCTTGCAAAACATACAAAATGCTGCAGCCAGATTGATTAAGTCAGCCAAGGAAATGGATCATGTTACACCTTTATTGAGATCCTTAAATTGGCTGCCAGTCGAGTATAGAGTACATTACAAGATCATTGTTCTGGTTTTTAAAGCACTACAAAATTTGGCCCAGCCATACCTTGCTGAGTTGTTGTCTGTATACCTCCCGTCCAAGTCATTGAGATCGGAAAATCAAAATCTCCTTGTGACTGTACGAACAAATTTTACTCGCCTGTACCCGCAGTGCTGAAAACTGCATCCGACCCGTTTTCCGACAGCAGCACTAATTAAAATCCGCACCCGACCCGCTTAAAATAGAACCGACACTGGACCCGCACCCAAAATAAAATCAGTTTAGCATATCACAATATATAGACACACTTACAAAAGTGTTTACTGGCAGCATACAGAAGTTATTACATGACCATTAACACAAGGACAACTTCAGCCGAAGCTGTCAAAAAGCTACATCATGAATTGCATGGTTATGTGTCCTTATCATCTCTACGAGGCACCTTCAGTTCTTTGAAAAATACTGTTCGATAGAACTGCTTGTGCTTGGTTTGTTACCACAGTTATCTGCGTGCTTCCTCAGCGATGAAGGAATATCCAATACGTTTTTTTCTTCAACACCTTAGGATCCATCTCGGCGACTTCAGTGCAGGCAGATCGTGGCAGGGCGTGGCGTGGTTGTGATTCTCCTGGGAGGGCGTGCGCACAAACTGATGTGGATTTGAAATTATTTTATCAATTTGAAATACAGGCAAGGCATATATCCCTTTCAAAGCCTACACATCTACAATATACATGCATATATTTTTATATATATATTCGTTTGCACGTGACCGTTTTAAACCCGTGTTTAGACTCGTGTTTCTCCCTTGTCCGACCCGCACCCATATCCGACACATGTTTTCATCTGGCGTGAGCTGTACGCTCGAGAATCCTTCCATTATAACCAACAAAGTGTAAACACGATGTAAATAAGAGATTCATTGTACAATTAAGATAGCTTTTTTATTATAACTGCAGAAAAAGCTTGCACTTTAGGGTGTACTCACACTAGGCGATTTGAACGGGCGCGTTTGACCCCCGAAGTCTGTTTCGGTTGACTAGTGTGAGTGCTCCGTACCGTGCCCGGGCGCAGTTCGTTTAGCCGGCCTTGGCCCGCTTGGAAGAGGGGGGCCAGAGCACGGTTTGGTTGGTTCGGGCGTGGTACTCATGTAGTGTGATCGCTAACAGCGCCAGAGCATGGAACAGCTGTGCGCCACCGTCATCATTACGACAGCAAACACCAAACTATTACTACTTGGATACACTTTTCGATTAAATCAAGTATATTTAGGTTTATAACGGTACTGGTTCTCACCTTATTGATGAACGTGAATTGTAGTTTGCGAGTAAAGCTGCAAATTCCTCCATCAAAGTCAGCTGCCTCCGTAATACAATCGGGACAATCGCGCTCGGGCACGGTACAAGGCAACCGTGCCTAGTGTGAGTACACCCTTAGAGATTGACAGCCTTAGTGATTATAAAGGGAAGCTCTTCCCTTGGTTTCTGGTTAATGCCCATTTACAATCTGTTTAGTTTTTCATGCTGCCAAGTACACTGCAAAGTTTTTGGATTGACAACCGTATTTAAATGCGTGATTGAATCTGAAACTGCGATGATTGACAGTGAAAACCAATGGACAAGACAAGATGGGGACGAAATGTCAAAGTACCTAATTCAACAGTTTATACTCTGGAACCGAAAATGGTACAGAGAACCACAAAATTGTACTATTACTTGTGACAACCCTAATGTAATGCAAAAGAAGTCACTGTAGACCAACAAGGTGCAGAGTTGCCTCATTGATATGTATCATCAATGTATAATGACACAGGTAAAGGAGCGGTTACGGCAAGCCTCCTGATCATGTGTTTATGCATGTATGAGAGTCTCGCACGAACCAATCGGTATACAGTGCATGTCTGGTTAACACGCAGACGTCATTGCAAGCACCTTACCTTAAGGAGAACCGTGAGATCCTAGTTTGTTGGTCATGGTAAATTATTTAAACCACACACTAATGCTGACCCACACACTAATGTGGAGAGGTTAACGAATACCAATTTGTCCAAGTCTATCGCTATGTCAAAATAGAGAATTAGCGCAGGATTTGCACAAGCAATCCAGGCAACATTAAATCCGGCCCTTGAATTTGACTAATGAAAGAAGCCAATGCACATGCATTAGCCAATTAATCATTTGAAAACATTATGCACCCATCAGATTTAGCTTTGAATGACATGTTGGCACCAACGCTGGCATGATCCTATAGCCGTCAGGTGGCTGGAAGTACAGAAGAGCAGGTGGCTGCTGTCTAAGCCACCCAAAGCCCCTGTCGGTGAGCTCATCCTCTTAAGGTTTACTCTTCCATCAGTGTCTGCCATCGGGGGGAGAAAACACCATCGACTCCACTAATAAAAAACACGCCTAAGCCTACTCGTTGATGGTGCTGCCATATGGCGTGTTGGGCACAAACAGATAAGAAGGGTGCTTACTTTGGTTTGTCAGCGAATCTGGATAATTACTTACTAGCTTAGACCAGCATGAACTGGTCTTGCTGAACATGCGTGTGTGAATTTGAGCGTGTTTACAATTTTTTCTATACTTACACAACCTCATTATATGTTGGTACTGGCAGTCTTGTTCTCTTTTCCTATTCAGGGGGATGGCTGCGCAAACATAAAAAACCCTTTCTCTACATGCTACTAATCCCATCAGCTCTTGTATAACCAGTTTGCATTGTTAAGTCCAAGTGCTTGAATGTAAACATGACCACCTCGGTCAGCTGACCGTCTATGATGGACCTAAAGTCAACTTTAGACATTCAACAACATCAAACTGACAACCAGTGGCCACAGAGGAAGACCATTTCAAGTTAGCATATAGCATCCACCAACAACTTGCTTATATGCTACACTGCAGGTAAATACAACCAAAAAATGTGTTTTGACAATACCATCATGCATTGCAACAAACATAGTGGGATTGCAACCTATCAAAGATGGTGCAGAATGCAGGAAAATGTGTTATTTATATGCCAAAACGTATTCATATAAATGTGTTAATATTGTTAAAATTGACTATATTACCCCATATTTATGTATTTTTGTGCCTGTTAGAGTGTCATTAGCACAGCAACATGTTACAGACAAATTTTTATGAAAAATCTCCACATATAATTAGCATCAAGTTTTGACCGAAGCAACATTCATGCCATTCAGTAATACATTTCAAATTGATCACTTTTAAATTGTTCCAAGTGTAACTCAATTTAACGTCACCCTGTCTGACATTTGCCAGCAAATACAGTAATAATTATAACAATTATCCAATCGAAGCTCAGATTTAAATGGGTTCAAATAATTATAATGATTTTCTGCTGTTGCAGACGTGGGTCCTGTAAATGAAATGTCACGCTGTGCTGCTGAGGTCTCACAGCACTGGCTAATTGTCTTTGTGACTCAGACCCTTGAGATTGAATATGTGACCGTACTCGCCTCATTCACTAACACTGGGCCTATTTACCCATAACAGCAGGTTAGCATCTGTGTATGCCAGCTCTAGAGACACTTAAAGGGACAGTTCACCCAAAAATGAAAATTCTAGAGTCATTAAAGGTCCCGTTCTTCGTGATCCCACTGTTCAAACTTTAGTTAGTGTGTAATGTTGCTGTTAGAGCATAAATAATACCTGTAAAATTATAAAGCTCAAAGTTCAATGCCAAGCGAGATATTTTATTTAACAGAAGTTCCCTTTCAAAGCCTACAGCGAACGGCTGGCTTGGACTACATCCTGGTACTTCCTTCATAAATGACGTCAGTAGAACAGTAGAACAGACTAACCTCCGCCCACAAGAATACGCGAAAAAAGGGGGCGTGGTCTTGTTGCTGTCCCACGTGGAGAAGAGGACGTGTCGCGTGGAGAAAAGGAAGTGTTGCGCTTGAGTGCGTTTGTCGCCATGTCGTCGAGACGCTGTTATTTTCATCCCGGAGTCAAATCACCTTTGTTTGGCTTTCCCAGGGACGCTGTAGAGATCATTGAGCGCATACATCACCCCGTTAAGAGGCGTGACCTTTCCACGTGCGCTAAGCTGCTGTCGAATCACAACACAGGAACCGTGCCACGTTCGCTAAGCTGCGGTCAAATCACAACACAGGAACCGCTGGCACAATCAGAACTCGTTACGTATTTCTGGAGGGACTTCATAGAACAAGGAACTCATCAGCCGTTTTCAGGACAGTGAAAACAGCGGTATACAGATAAGTAAATTGTGTTAAAAATACTGTTTTTTTTTTACACACAAAACATGAACACATGTTATAATGCACACTGTAAACACAATCAAAGCTTCAAAAAAACACGAAGAACGGGACCTTTAAACACTCACTCTATTGTTGTTCAAAACCCGTAAGACTTTCGTTCATCTTCGGAACACAAATGACAAAAATTTTTATGAAATCTTAGCGATTTCTGTCCCTCCATTGACAGCTAAACAACTTCCACTTTGACGATTCAAAAGGTTCAGATATCTAAAGATATCTTTATATGTTGAAAAGATTGAATTTAGGCTTTTACTCATATAAACATTGATCAGCGCATATAAAGAGTAGAACCTCATTGGTTCTTGAGGAAGTTCAAACGTGCTGCGTAACACAAGAATTAACCTCATTGGTTCTTCCAGAAGCTCATGAGAATGAACCTCATTGGTTCTTCCAGAAGCTCAAACGTGATGCGTAACACAAGAATGAACTTCATTGGTTCTTGCGGAAGCTCAAACGTGCTGCATAACACAAGAATTAACCTCATTGGTTCTTGCAGAAGCTCATCAGAATGAACCTCATTGGTTCTTGAGAAAGCTCAAACGTGATGCGTAACAAGAGAATGAACCTCATTGGTTCTTGCGGAAGCTCAAACGTGCTGCATAACACAAGAATTAACCTCATTGGTTCTTGCAGAAGCTCATCAGAATGAACCTCATTGGTTCTTGCGGAAGCTCAAACATGATGCGTAACACGAGAAATCGAGTCTCTTCAGAAAATTTGGACTAAACTTCTGAATTGAATGAAATTATGTGGAACAGATATCCACATAAAGACCAGAAAGCAAATACACAAACTGTACTCAATGCAGATTGGGTACACAAATACACTTATAGGCAATTGTCTTCCCAAAAATGCATATTCTTCATTGATATAACATGCAGTGCTCTTTTTGTGCCACACACACACACACACACACACACACACACACACTGATTCATCTGTCTCCTCTGACCTGGTCATCCACTTTGTGGGCTATAACAGTGGCTCCTTCCTCCAGTTCAGCATCACTCAATGGCCGAACCCGCAGGGCCACCTGGAAGTAATAAAAAAAAAAGGTAATGCTCTGGCCTCAAAAAGTATTTGAACCCTAAAGCTACACTTCAAATGTATGAATGACATTGCATTAAAGCCACAATATGTAATTTTTCGCCTAGAGGTCGCTTATTCAAAACAAAGGCATAAATTGATGACGCCTTGATTTTGTGGCACTTTTATCATTCTCAGTTTTAAATATGGATATTTTTCTTACACAAACACATCGATTCGCTTCAGAAGGCCTTTATTAACCCCCCAGAGCCGCGTGGAGCACGTTATATGATGGACAGATGAATTTTTTTATGGACTTCAAAAACAGAGCAACTATTACTGCCATTATAAAGCTTGGAAGAGCCAGGACTTTTTTAATATAACTCTGATTGTGTTCGTCTGAAAGAAGAATGTCATATACTCCTAAGATGGCTTGAGGGTGAGTAAATCATGGGATAATTTTCATTTTTGGGTGAACTATCCCTTTAAAGCGTTTTTTGGTGTTTCCATGGTTTCTAAAAAAAGGGTAACGCGGGTATGATGTCATTGATAGGCGACGCAAGGACATGGTCCGTGTCCTGGTTTAAACGGCTTATTTCTCTGGATTTGAACATTCTTGGAAACATTTGGGTTAATGTAAGTACACAAGTCAACAAAATATATAACATTGTTCTAGTGCAGAGGTGTCCAATCCTGCTCCTGGAGGGCCACTGTCCTGCAGAGTTTAGCTCCAACCCCAACTAAACTCTGCAGGACAGTGGCCCTCCAGGACCGACTTTGAACACCCCTGTTCTAGTGTATTTTGGGTATTTTAATCCAAAAATCTTACGTATTGTGCCTTTAAATGAAATATTACACCAAATGCCATTCATTTAAAAACACACACAACAACAACAACAACAAGACAACTTAGATAGAAAATCTAAAAAAAAGCATAAGCACTCTTTCCAGGAAAATATTACTCCAAAAAGAAACATTTGTATTGTTTTTTATATTATTGTTGCATTTTAAATGATTAAATAATTGATATACTGTTCATAAAAAGACTTAAAACTATGAGGAAACTTTCTAAATGTTGAGTAATATTTAGTATCTAATGCAGTAAAATTCACAAGTTTGACAGCATGTAGCTTAACGGTCACTCTATATAATATCTTAACTAATAAAGATGCCCTTACAAAAATAACAAAAAATAAAAGCAGCTCCTTGAGAAGTCAGAACTTGACTGAGAAAGGCGATCACATATTTCATCAGAATCAAGAATATTAAGTGATATACAGTCATTAAAGGGATAGTTCACCCAAAAATGAAAATTATCCCATCATTTACACAAGCCATCCTAGGTGTATATGACATTCTTCATTCAGACGAATACAATCAGAGTTATATTTTTAAAAAATGTCCTGGCTAATCCAAGCATTATAATGGCAGCCCAAAATTTGAAGCCCAAAAAAAGTGCATCCATCCATTATAAAAGTACTCCACATGGCTGCAGGGGGTTAATAAAGCCCTTCTGAAGCAAAGCGATGGGTTTGTGTAAGAATAATATCCATATTTAAAACTTTATAAAGTAAAATATCTAGCTTCCGCCAGACCTTTATTCAGAAGGCCTTTATTAAGCCCCAGGAGCCGTGTGATTACATTTTTATTAGGGCTGCACAATATATCGAAATATCACAAATGTACATATCGCAATATGCATATCGCAACGGCACGCAATATCTGAATGATTTTAATAGGCTACTTCAACAATTGTGAAAAGTGTACGTTTTAGGTCGACGCATATAGCAGAGAATAGACTGGGCACACGACTGTTACTTATGTGACTTGCTTGACGTTAAAAAGAGTTATTAAACGCAATAACTTACGGAAAAACAACTCCTTGCAGTCTCGTGCTGTTTGACACACACACACCGAAACGTGCGCACAAGCCATTCTGTTTTCCGTGTCGTGTTACACACTCAAACTGTCAAATACACACACAGTTATGTCAAAATGGCTGTCTTGATGAGTATTCATGTAAACACAGTCGCTTATACTTTAAATGCTTTAAATTTAGATTTTACACACTTAAAGCAATATCGTATCGCATATCGAATAGCGCATTATTTAACAAGGATATCGCATTTTTCGTCAATATCGCACAGCCCTAATTTTTAGAATGAATGGATGCACTTTTTTGGGCTTCGAATTTTGGGCTGCCATTACAAAGCTTGGAAGAGCCAGGACTCGGATTGTATTCGTCTGAAAGAAGAATGTCATATACACCTAGGATGGCTTGAGGGTGAGTAAATCATGGGGTCATTTTCATTTGTGGGTGAACTATCCCTTTAATAGGCAGTGATTAATGTATCCTTGGGACAGAATCAGATATTAGCAGCAGGATACATTTATATAATGCAAGTACAATTTTCACATTCATTTGGATTTCAAGGACATTTCTGTTCGAGTCAGCTGGCCTGCAGGAGAATCCATCTGTACACAACTGAAATAAACACTGAAGGGCAATTGGGCAGCGATACAGCTCGCAAATCTAGGTAGATAATTATGCAGTATGAATATTATAGCTGGAAGCTATTATTGCTTGTAGAGTAACAAATGCTGTCTAAACATTTAATATGTTAACGGGATGCGGCTAAACCGGTTCTACTGCTCTCAGCGAACACTTGCATAAAGTCACAGCAAATTTCTCCACCATTTTATGATAATAGAGAATCTGGACTAGAAACTGTCCCACATTTACACTCCCTAAAACACCGGAATGATGTCTTAAAGTGGAAGAAGAGAAAGGGAACTTAAAGTGCCCCGGTGAATTATTGAGGGGGGGGGGGGGCAAAAGTTCACTAGAAAACAGGTATTAAGCTTCCAGAGAATCTAAATATAACAAGTGTAGTCTGTCAGACTGAAATCTGCCCCGGGGTTTTAAGTAGACGGGCTGTGAGGGAATGAAATGTAGAATTTATTCACTTGTTTGTTATTCTATATACATTTATGTATATTAAATAATGTATGGTCTTAACTCACATTTGCATGTGGTTAAGTATATGCACATATGAGTTGTTAACGCATAATGCATCCATTAATTCGTTTATTATATATTTAGTATATATTTACCATATTTCATAGTTTCTATAAGCGGTCAACATATGTATTAAGTCTGTCATTTGAGATGGAATGTCAACAACACTATTTCACATACGTCATGTATACAATAACTAGCTGCACACAGTCTAAAACGATAACAACAAAGCATACGCAGATAAAATATAAGCTATATTTCATAATACACATGTATATGCAAACTGTAAGTGCTTCAGAATGTAGATAATGTATATGCTATGGCCTACATATATGATAATAGACACAAATTATCAGTATTATTGATTGAAAAAAAAGTATAAAACAACATATTTGATGACACGCACACAAATTGTGCAGCTAAATGACTCTACATGAACACATACACACTGACCACAGTTTACAAACTCTACTAGCAAGTGCAGGTAAATAATAAGTCGGTGGACTCACTGTCAGCTGCTGATCCTTTGACTCTGCAGTGTCCTTCATCGTAATGTTTTGCTGGACGTTTGAGCGGTTATTAGTAAACTAAAACGCGCGTCACGTGAAGAGAGCACAACAGACGCCGCGAGGTCATGGTTCATCTACCAATTCACCTGAGCCTCTCTCTCTCTCTGATATAAAACACACTGAATGATCAAACACGGGCTCTGGAGTCCGCCAGGTCCATGTCTGAGCAGGATGTGTGTCTCTCCTCCCACAGTAAAGCCGTGAGTGAGTGAGCGCGCGCGCGCGCGTGTGTATGTTGTGTTTGTGATGTCCCTAGAGATGAGCAGCAGTGCAGTGCGCACCGAGAGAGGCGCGTCATTCACCGCGGCTGATGCTGCGCTCAGGTGGGCACACATTCTCAGACTCTGAGGCAGCAGCGAAACCTGCTGGTCAGGCCTTGTACTGTTTTATGTCAAAAATGTGTTTTCTTCCAGTTTAATTCGATAAATTAAAGAAATATTAATTTATGAATGCAACACATTGTGTTACTACTACGACTATTATGATTAATAATATTATAAATAATATTTTTGGGGTTGTTTATAATTTAAAGTTCTTAAAGGTTATATTTTTAAAATATATTTTTAAAGTTGTTTACATCATATTTTTAATTCTAAAATGTCTGCCTTTTATTTAAACTTTTTATCATAACCCAGCACGTTTTTTTTACTTAATTATCCACAAATTACACATTTTACAAATAATAATAATAATAATAATATACAGTCTTGCTCAAAAGTTTACACACCCCTTGCAGAGAGATCATAAAAAAAATGCATGTTATTTTCTATGTAGTACTGTCCTGAATAAGATATTTTACATAAAAATGTTTACATATAGTCTACAAGACAACAACAAATAGCTGAAACCTTTTGAACAGGATGAAGATGTCAACAATTTTCTTATTTTGTTTAAATATCTTTTTTTTTTTCATTTTTTTTTTTTTTTCATTTAGTACTGCCCTTTGGAAGCAACAGAACAGAACATACTTACTTGTTTCTCGGAAGACAAATTAAGTACAATTTACATTGATCTTCAAATTCAAAAAGTTCTCAATAGTTGTGTTTGAGTCCCTCAACTGTAAAATCATACATTAACTGCTGGAAATGGTAAATGGACTGCATATATAGCACTTTTAACAGACCCATGGCCATCCAAAGCGCTGGACATATTGCCTCACATTCACCCATTCATCCAGCCCGTCCTGAGCAGGTTGTTAGGTGTGTGTGTGTGTGTACTATATACGCAGTATATAGTGTGTATATGGCTCAGTGGTTCATGTAGGTTATAGGTTGTTGTCAACCTACATGACATGTAGGCAGTGGTGGAAAGAGTAGCCTACTGAAAAAGCATCTCAAGTAAAAGTACTGTTGCTTGTCAAAAAATGTAGTGCTAGTAGAGTAAATGTACCTGTCCTAAATACTACTCAAAGTAGGAGTAAAAAGTAGCCCTTGTAAAAGTACTCAAGAGTAGTGAGTATTATGCTATGAATGTCATTCCACCTTATACCCTGCAAATTAAAATTGTAGCTTACTCTTTTATGGATGATTCTCAGTAAGAACAAAAAAAAACATGAGATCAACAGTATTTCAAAATTTCTCCAAGTTTTATTTTTGACTGCTAGCACTAAAAATACAGCCATGTAATATTTGAGAAAGCAACCAATAATCTGGTAACATTTATGACAACCAGTCTGTAGAGGTTTTCTTGCGGTTAATTACAAAAGGTTGCAAAGCGTTGTACATTAACAATTTTAAGTTAAAAAATCAGTTCTTTCTTTTCAAGACGCATTCATTGTACTGCTTTAATTTCACTGGATGTTTTCTCTGTTAAAAGAATAGGCTACACTTCAGAAATCAGAATCGAGTAACTGACAATTTTCACCACTGATTATTTTTGCTTGTAATTAAAAACATAAACCTGATTTAAATATAAATCTGATGTTTTATGAAAGTTATTTGCTATATACATGGACTATAATTTTAAATCACCATGTGAGAACACATTAGCATTAAAATATGCACTTGTAATGAGTGTAAAATCAACATTATAATTTTCACTCAAAATCTTTTCTTTATTATTAAAAACTCTGATTCTCTTATTTTGAATATATTTTTTATTGGATTGTCTTTTGATTTAATTATGCTGGTATGTATATTTTTGGAGTTTTATATATGATTTGTAATGAAGTGTTTAAGAAACACTTTGGACGCGTTCTCTCCTCGCTAAGTTGATAAACTATGCTGAGATGAGGATGTATGTTGGCTCACGGAGCAATTTCACGATTTAAGTCATCATACAGTAACCAGCAAATAGCTTTCATTAAAGGTCCCATGGCATGAAATTTTCATTTTATGAGGTTTTTCAACATTAATATGAGTTCCCCTAGCCTGAATATTGTCCCCAAGTGGATAGAAATGTTGATCGGTGTAAACCCGAGTTCTGGCTGTCTCTCTCTGCCTTTGAGAAAATGACAGGCCAGACGAGCCAATCCTGAAGTCTCCTGGTTTGACGTCCAAGCAGGAACGGTTACCTCCCTTTCCTCCGCCCAGAGAATCTGGCACGCCCATGCAAACGCTCGAGAGATCATTCCTTGTGAACGAGTGAATGCTGGCAGTTTCTCAGTGTTTGGATGTACAAATGAAAACAGAAGTCTTTTTTCAGTTCCTTCTGATCTGTGATCAGTAATTTCTGATGTGTAGCTAATTATTTATTATTCGTGCACACAATGCGGCTTCTCTCTCTCCAGACAGAACGGTGTTTTCGTGTTTTCTATCTTGTGAGTCAGTGTTTTTGTACGTCCTCGTCGCGTCTACCGGTTCTAAAATGTGCATACAGTCATGAGTTTCTGCTCAACATCGGCCTCACACACGCCGAAGCTCGGGCTGCACTGGCCGTTGGCCTTCAACATCCCCGACCCCCAGTACTGCATCTGGCCCACAGCGGAGGCACCAAACGCGGCGTGAGATTAAGCAGAAGGGGGGTAAGCATGAGCATATTCGGGCTAGCCAGCCTAGCCCCACAATAAACTGGATTACATTCGATTACTGCTGTTGTGTCTTTGTTTGCGCTGTGTACTCAACGCGCGTCACTGACGCTTTTATTTTATTTTAAAAATAATGCTATTATCAACACTTACTTTTAACTCGTTCATCTCGACAGCTGTAATGGTACTTTGCATGTGTTACACAGTTGGTAATAATGATGAAGACGGACTCGGTGTGACTGGGACTCGTGTTTATTCAGAACTCTCAGATACAAACACAATAAACTCGCGCTGACTGACAGCGCTCTCATAACTCAGTAGGTACTATAAATAACTTTGTTAGCGATCGCTGAGCTCCGTCTCTGGTACGTTAGTGATGTCCGGTTCGCGAACGATCTTTCTTTTGAACCTGTTCTTTTTAGTGAACCGAATCAGTTCACCAAATCGGACTGAATCGTTCTAGATGTCAGCCAATCACAACAGTGGGCGTTTTTACTGAAGTCTCACAGCAGACACGCCTCTTGAAGCAGGGCATTCAGCCACAGGGCAAACAGCAGTATTGAAAAAATGCCTTTTATTTCTAAATTATGACATTTTATGATGTAAAAGTCATACTAACAATATAAGTACACCTCAGGAAACATTATAAAATAATAGAAAAATGCCATGCCATGGGACCTTTAAGCGCGCGTGCCTCTCACTCTAGGCTGGTCGCGACTCCCTAACGCTATGGTTGATATGACGGGAGTCACACACGTGACACATGGAGACAGGACTTATTATTCGCCTTGGCCAATCACATTGACAGGACAAAAATAAACATCATGTAGCAACTGCAGGTTTAGAGAAAATAGCGCAGTATATGGCACTTAAAATGTACTCAAGTAAAAGTACACTGTTTTTAAACTACTTGATAAAGTACAATTCCTGAGGAAAAACTACTCAATTACAGTAACGAGAGTATTTGTAATTCGTTACTTTACACCACTGCATGTAGGTTGTCTACTAAACGGAAGGTTGGTGGTTCTATCCCTGGTTCCACCTGACCAAGTGTCGAGGTGTCCATGAGCAAGACACCTAACCTCAGCTGCTCCCGACGAGCTGGATGGCGCCTTGCATGGCGGACACTGCCGTCGGTGTGTGAATGGGTGAATGTGAGGCAATGTGTACAGCGCTTTGGATGGCCATGGGCAGGGCCGGCCCGTGGCATAGGCGGAATAGGCAAATGCTAGGGGTGCCACTCATCCATAGGGGCGCCAAAATGTATTACTGATACTACTTTATTCATATTAATTTGAAATATTACCAAATAAAGCGCAAAAAAACGTAACTAAGTCCCCGCATCTTCCCGGTCCGCCTCATCAATCTCCCCCACCGAGCTTGTGTAACCCCTCCTGTTTGAACCGCCCCGCTCCAAGCGGGACTCGAACCTGGGTCCGCCGGCATGAGAGTCGGATGCTCTAACAAGGAGGCTAAAGGCTGCAACTTCTAACGTCAGTCGCTAGAGCGTCTCTTGAGATCAGAGGAGTGAGGTTTACTCGCACAGCAACTACTAGCTGGCCTCCGTTACACTTGAAGTGCGTCAGAAATATAACGCGTGATCAGTTTAACGTTGGGAATTTGTTGTGTCGCGTCACCTCTCGCCGCATCTAATATAGACAGGATTGCTTTCATTTCTTAGGGTGCTTGGCCGCTCGCTCCAGGTGTAGACACGGTGAAAGTTGCCTGACAATTTATGACGGATGGCCGAATTGTAGTGTCATAAAAAACAGAAGCCCTCTGATGCAGGCAAGATAAGGGAAACACTGCAAAAAATTTGTATGTTTGTCTCTAAATATCAAAACAATTCTTAAATCAAGATGCATTTACTAGATAAGTACATTTATATTTTGTCTTTAAACAAGCTAAATTATCTGCCAATGGGGTGAGAAAAATAATTTTGTTTCTGATTGAAAGCTTGTTTCTTGTTTCTATCCCAAACAGAAATAAGATAATTCTTCTCACCCCATTTGGCAGATCATTTTGCTTGTTTTAAGCAAAAACTCACTTCATTTCCCCCCCAGAAAACAAGGAAAAATATAATGTCATTTTACTAGTAAATACATCTTGATTTAAGAATTTAATATTTGATATTTAGACTGGAAACAAGAAAAAAAAAAACTAAATAAGAAGAGCATTTTTTGCAGTGTAAAGACAGAGGTAGGCTAATGAATGAACAGTTTATCTAAATGCATAGTAGTAAAATACTAATGTTCGATAATTAATTCCAGTTTTATAGATACAAGCAGCCGTTCTGGGTTCTCCAGAGGCCACGGACACTGGTTTTATAAAATAAAATAAAAATAATGTAATATCACTTTTTTAATAGCCTAATGTTTTTATTCTGCCGTTGTGCAGTTTTAAGGGGACATATGGACATTTTAAAATGTATTTTCCCAAATTAGTAATGATATTTATATACAGGTTTATTTAAAATAGCAACATTTTATGTAAATTTCACATTAAATATCTACATTTCTCAGTTTAATTCATGGTGAAAACATGAATGTGCATATTAGTGGAAGTTTCCTGCCATCTACTGGAAAACAAACACTTTTGCTAGTTCTCAATAGTTTGTGCATGAATGCCAGATGCACTCTTGCTATTTTTGTTTAGGCTGTAATGTGGCGTAGGTGCTATTTTTGTATAGTTTAACTATCATCAGCCTTTAAATGTTTTTTAAATAATAATAATGTCATGAACATAATGATGGGGTAGAATGGACTGGACATCATATAAAACAACAATAAAAAAAAAACAAAAAAACATTAATGCATTACAAAAATAAAACAGTACCAGTGTTTCCACAACTGAGACTGATAACATGTAGTGCTAAACCTTTATACAAGAGGCACCAAGTAAAATCTTGCCTAGGGCAGCAAATTGGTCAGGGCCGGCCCTGGCCATGGGTCTGTTGAAAGCGCTATATAAATGCAGTCCATTTACCATATGTGTGTGTGCTGTATCTTAAGACATGTTAAGGATATAGTGACACAAATTATGGAAATTTGTATATATATTACAAAAAAAAATTAGACAACATAATATGGTGATGTTTTGAGGATATAAAACAGGAGTACAACAACAGAAACAACACTGACAAGTGTTGGACTAACTGAAATAATCATGCATATTTAAATCAAAATTAATTCTCCAACATAATGTTTTTAATTAGACACTTTATGATGTAACATAAGGACATTACTCCTTATAGTATTCCTTATAGTAAACATGAAACCAAAATGTACTTTAGTCATGTTTATTTGTACAGCACTTTTCACAATACATATTTCAAAAGCAGACTCCCTGGTCTTATAGTGAACAATTCATCAGTTTCTCGAAATGCAAACTTGATCGACCTCTGAAACTACTTTGCAAACCTCCACTCTGACCACCTGACTCCATTCTGGTGTGTAACGCCCACTTTACACAATCCAATCAATTCATGATAAATAAATTATTTCACGCTCCTCCTGGAAATCTTTCTCTTCACACACGTCTTTCTCCTGCAGGCAATACGAAACAAATAATGTTAGAAAAGTCCAAAGTCAGAAACTGAGACCAGCCAAACTTCTTTTTTTGCCAAATTAATTTCCCGTGGAAATCACGAGAGACAATCCTAATTATAAAGCCCCTCTTTATTGTCAAATAACTCGGGTGCTTGAAAAGGCCAAAACCATTAATCACATGAGTCTTTGAGTAGCTGGGCCTATAGCAATACACTTCTGATGCAATACACTTCTCCTCACCAATCACAGAGGAGCATAAAGCATTCTGTGTACAGACAAAGTAGACTTTATTGATTTTTCTTTCTTTGTCTTTCACAATAGAGTGTTTTCACCCCAGCTATCAGGGTTATATATAGCGCTCAGGACCCTTATCTTATTGGAGCAACAGTCCAAACATGGGGTACAATTTGTTTAAGCTTCACAAAGGGGGGCAATTTCATTTGACAGGCCGTTCTGAAATACACGCATATGACAAAACCGTTTTAAAACACACAGATGTGTGGTTAAAACCTCGATTAAAGGTTTCAGGCATCCGATCTGATGCTCAAAAACATAAACAAAAGCATAAACATGTTAGAAGCAGAACATCCTTAACCTTATCTCTTTCTTTCTCCTCATTGCTCTCTTTCTTCTTCTCGGCTTCCAACATGTCAAAGAACTCCCTCTCTACACGTGCCACCAGCTCCTCTGTGCTCTCCTCCCCGTCTGCGTCTTTCGACTCATCCTCTCGGCTCTGCTCGGAGCGGCTGCGTTCCTTCAGACGCATCTCTCTGTGCCGAGCTTCTAGAATCTTCTCCCGTTTAGTCTCGCGTTCAAACATCTAGAAAAAAAAAACGGAAAATGCTTAAAAAAGAGAAATTATTCTACTTTTTTATTATATATTTTAACAGCTTTAAACCTTTTCATTTTCTTCAAAATTTTCATTTTAATAATTTTTTTTGTGTCTCTTAAATTACTTTGTCAAAAGGTTACATGGACACACACACACACACATATACATATACACATATATATATACAATGAGGAAAATAAGTATTTGAACACCCTGCTATTTTGCAAGTTCTCCCACTCAGAAATCATGGAGGGGTCTGAAATTATCATCGTAGGTGCATGTCCACTGTGAGAGACATAATCTAAAAAAAAAAAAAATCCAGAAATCACAATGTATGATTTTTTTAAACAATTTATTTGTATGATACAGCTGCAAATAAGTATTTGAACACCTGAGAAAATCAATGTTAATATTTGGTACAGTAGCCTTTGTTTGCAATTACAGAGGTCAAACGTTTCCTGTAGTTTTTCACCAGGTTTGCACACACTGCAGGAGGGATTTTGGCCCACTCCTCCACACAGATCTTCTCTAGATCAGTCAGGTTTCTGGCCTGTCGCTGAGAAACACGGAGTTTGAGCTCCCTCCAAAGATTCTCTATTGGGTTTAGGTCTGGAGACTGGCTAGGCCACGCCAGAACCTTGATATGCTTCTTACAGAGCCACTCCTTGGGTATCCTGGCTGTGGGCTTCGGGTCATTGTCATGTTGGAAGACCCAGCCTCGACCCATCTTCAATGCTCTAACTGAAGGAAGGAGGTTGTTCCCCAAAATCTCGCAATACATGGCCCCGGTCATCCTCTCCTTAATACAGTGCAGTCGCCCTGTCCCATGTGCAGAAAAACACATGGGACAGGGCGCCCCCCCCATGCTTCACAGTAGGGATGGTGTTCCTGGGATGGTACTCATCATTCTTCTACCTCCAAACACGTTTAGTGGAATTATGACCAAAAAGTTATATTTTGGTCTCATCTGACCCCATGACTTTCTCCCATGACTCCTCTGGATCATCTAAATTGTCATTGGCAAACTTAAGACGGGCCTTGACATGTGCTGGTTTACGCAGGGGAACCTTCCGTGCCATGACGTCTTAGTGTATTTACCAACAGTAACCTTGGAAACGGTGGTCCCAGCTCTTTTCAGGTCATTGACCAGCTCCTCCCGTGTAGTTCTGGGCTGATTTCTCACCTTTCTTAGAATCATTGAGGTGAGACCCCACGAGGTGAGATCTTGCATGGAGCCCCAGTCCGAGGGAGATTGACAGTCATGTTTAGCTTCTTCCATTTTCTAATGATTGCTCCAACAGTGGACCTTTTTTCACCAAGCTGCTTGGCAATTTCCCCCGTAGCCCTTTCCAGCCTTGTGGAGGTGTACAATTTTGTCTCTAGTGTCTTTGGACAGCTCTTTGGTCTTGGCCATGTTAGTAGTTGGATTCTTACTGATTGTATGGGGTGGACAGGTGTCTTTATGCAGCTAACGACCTCAAACAGGTGCATCTAATTTAGGATAATAAATGGAGTGGAGGTGGACATTTTAAAGGCAGACTAACAGGTCTTTGAGGGTCAGAATTCTAGATGATAGACAGGTGTTCAAATACTTATTTGCAGCTGTATCATACAAATAAATAGTTAAAAAATCATATATTGTGATTTCTGGATTTTGTTTTTTAGATTATGTCTCTCACAGTGGACATGCACCTACGATGACAATTTCAGACCCCTCCATGATTTCCAAGTGGGAGAACTTGCAAAATAGCAGGGTGTTCAAATATTTATTTTCCTCACTGTAACACTAAACATTAACTCTAACGTGCTTCATAAAATACATCTTCTATCAATATTCCTGAGAGGTCAACTAATGCCATAAAATCTCAAAATATGCAGTAATTTCGTCAATTTGCCAGGAGTGTGCTTGAGATAGCCAACACTGAAATGAATGGGGTTCAATTCTGGAACTATTATTGGTCACTCCATGACACGCTTTACTTATGCATTAAGTCTATGGGAGTGGTAACTCTGTTTTTCAATGGCTCTGGCCAAAACGTGATTGGTTGGAGCGAGAACGTGCTACGATTGGTCAGCACAATATGGCCGTTATCTGATAGGCTTAAGTAGACGGTGGGTGGAGTCCACCCATTTGTGGATTTGTGTGAGTGTAGACGCTAGAAATGTTTCAAAATCCATGCACTGTGCTGTGATTTACAAATGTACAAGAAGAGATCCACCAATGCAGAGGAAGCGATTCACAAATGCACAGGAAGCGATTCACAAATGAATGCAAGGCAGAGTTGCGTTTGTGACAAAAACATGTGTGGATATTTTTTTTATTCACAAAGGTCATTGTATTTATTTGTGAATCTAATTCATTTTTGTGAAACTCCTGCATATATTTGTGGATCTCATTCTATTTATTTGTGAATTTATTTAATTTTTGTGAATCTCTTTACATTTATTTGTTGATAATAATCTACTTGTTTGGAATAATGCAACAAATCTACCCCCATAATAAAGGCCTTCTGAAGCGAAGTGATGCGTTTGTGTAAGAAAAATATCCATATTTAAAACTTTATAAAGTGTAATCTCTAACTTCCGCCAACTGTCGTACACGTGTTCACGAGAGACTGGCGTTCCTGTAACTCCGATTGTATTTGTCTGAAAGAAGAATGTCATATACACCTAGGATGACTTGAGGGTGATTAAATCATAGGGTAATTTTCATTTTTGAGTGAACTATCCCTTTAATATCAACATTTACTAATATGATTGTAGGATTAAAAGTATCTGTTAACATTAGTTAATGCACTGTGAACCAACACGAACATGGATATTTTTAAAAATAGCATTAATAAAGGTTAATAAATGCTGTAAGTATATATTGCTCATTGTTAATTCCTGTTTGTTAATGCATCAACTAATGTTAACAAATGAGACCTTATTGTAAAGGGTTACCAAGACTTCCGTTTCAAATAAATGTTGTTCTTTTGAATTCTCTCTTCATCAAAGAATCTAAACGAATGCATTATGGGCAGTGTTGGGCATGTTACTTTAAAAAAGTAATTAGTTATAGTTACTAGTTACTTCTTACAAATAGTAACTGAGTTAGTAACATCATTATAAAAGTAACTAATTACCAGGGAAAGTAACTACTGTGTTACTTTTTATTTCAAATGTTCAAATATGTCAAATAACTTGGATGCCCCCAATATTAAATATGTTAAATGAATTAATTGGACACTAAAGAATAAATTATTATTATAAAACATTGTACATTAATGTTAATGTAATGTTGCTGTGGGACAATGTGAGAGACACCTATCAAATTCAATACATTATTGTTAACATTATCAGTAGGCCTACTATAGTGTAAATATTGTGTAAATATTATCAGTACTATACTACTCCTTTGGTAGTGGAGCTCACGGTATCTCCTGGGTTTTTAGCCACTAATTTTGTGGCGGCATGTGATGATGTGAGAAGCTTCATTAGATTAGAATTACTTGCCACTAGGCATGTGCCGGTATTTTCATGTTGCGGTTATAATTGCTGAAGCTTTTATCACGGTATACGGTATTATCACGATACTGAAATTTGTTGCAAAAAAAAAAGTGGTCATACTATAACAGGTTTAAAAACTCTCTTATAACAAAAATAACCAAACATTTAAATACAATTAAGCAATACACAAAACTGTATAAAGTAAACAAATATTTAAAACTTTAAAGTGCTAAAGAATTATAAAGAACAGTAGGTAACACTTTACAATAAGGTCTCACTAGTTAATGCATTAACATTAACAAAGATCGAATAGCTACATTTTTACAGTTATTATTCTTTGATAATGTTAGTTAAAAAAGCAACTGTTAGTGTTAGCTCAGGTCCATTGAATAATATAGTTACAACTTTTGATTTTAATGTGTTATTATTTTGCTGAAATTTACATTTAACTAAGATTAATACATGCTTTAAAAGTATTTTTCATTGTCAGTTTGTTAATGAAATAACTAATGTTAAATAATAGAGCCTTAAAGTGTGTGACTGAGCAACAATCAGAACATATTCAAACAATATCTAGAGCATGTAATTAAGTCCAGATTAAAATATAAAATGTTTAAGTTTGAAAATGAATAGCCTTAAGTCTACAATGGCGTTGTAACAGGCGAAACAGTAATTCGTTTGATTAATCGTTACTGAAAATGTATCTACAACGCCGTTATTCCCATCACTGATCATGGGTTTATCGAGCAGCACAACTGTTTTGATCAAAATAAGAAATATTTCTTCATATTAGAATGATTTCTGAAGGATCATGTGACATTGAAGACTGACAATTCAAAATGACCTTTTACAATATTACTTTACAGTATTTTAGATCAAATGAATGCAGCCTTAGTAAGCAAAGCATAAGAGACTTCTTTCAAAAAACATTAACCAACCTTACCGTCCCCGTGTGCTCAGGTGTGTTTATGTCTCACCTCTGACAACAGGGCTTTCTCGTTCTTCTGCAGTGTGCACAGGCCTGATGAAATCTCCAGCAGTGTGGTGGTTCCCAGCTGAGAGCCACAGCCCAGGAAACGGCCGTTTTCTTGCACCCGGATGCTGTACAGGGCTTCATCACAAACCTGTGAGACACACACACACACACACACACAGTGAATATTTCTTTCATCTCAATAAATGTTGGACTGTGAGATGGTTTCAGCACAAAGAGGAGACAATTAGCACCAACTTTGAGGCTGAGAGTGGGGTCGTTCTGTTTAAACAAGATGTCCCACACGTCTAAGGTGCCGTCCATCTTTACTGTAAAAAAGACTGAAGGTCTGACTGGACTCCAACAGCCATCTAACAGATGGGCCATGTGATACCTGGAGAAATAATAGATTAGAAACACTAGCACCTGTCTTACTGACACCAAATTTTTGAGTGTACATAAAACTGATATTTTCCCCAAAAATATAATAGAGAATTACTTTTGTAATTCTCTATTTGACCAACAAAACATAAGTTACTTGGTCCACATAATGGAGGACTCCTTGATGTCCTCTGACCAGATGCGCGCGGTCCAGTCAGCCACGGTCAGGAAGTTCTTAGGAAAAAATGGGTTCCTCTGCAGTGCGTAAATGGGACCATGGTGTCCGCTGTATGTGCATACAATCTTCTCAGCTGGGGTTTTTGCCTTGCGATTGCACGAAACCACAAGACCCTGCTCTGTGCCCACCAGGAACTTAGTAGGCTTGTGTAATCAAAAACAAAGGATGTTTAAGTTCTCAATCTGTTTCCACAAGGTTTCTCCAAGCAGTGGGCCAAATAAATAAGAGCTGGTCTTACCATAGTGGTCTCAAACTCCAGTGAGATTGCACCAAGGGCATTATCAAGGTTCCCCTTCTTACTGGGGTCCAGCACAAGTCTCTCAGTGGGCTCACTCATCTTACGGATGTCCCACCACAGCACCTGGTGTCAGACCCACGAGTATCTTTTATCTCGGAGGACTGCAATGCGAGTCTCAATGAAATATTGTGTGGTTTATTTCTTTCATTTGGACTTAGACAGACCTGACCATCTGTAGAAGCTGAGAAGATGTCCATGCCTGTCTTCGACTGCAGCCAGATGACTTTGTAGACAGGATCTCTATGGCTGTGTTCAATGGTGGACATCTCTACTGGTTGGCTGCCTTTACGTGTGTCCCAGTACGCTGGTAACAGGGTAAACAACAAGGCGGTCATGCATAATTTGACAAAAACAAGGACATTCGTGTACAATTACACAATGACATCTATGCCATTCAAAAGTGCATACTCATTTCAACTATGCATTCAATGCCAAAGACAATTAGTTCAGCTATTAGACTTGACAAAAGAGACACCTATCAAACACTATTCAGACAAGGTCAAAGGTACTTTTTATGCATTAACCATAATTTATTGAGAACTAAAACTGCCCAGAGCGACTGAGGCCAATCTAATTACGCCACTGAAAGAGTTCGGATGGTCATAAATATTTTGGTAGCTGGAATAGAACATGATTAATTGTGTGTCCAAAGAGGTGCTCAGGCGATAAAACCTACCAATTTGTCCATTGTAGCTTCCTCCAACGAGAATGTGAGAATCTTTTGGGTTGTACTCCAGACAAACAAGTGGATATACAGGTTTCAGCATCATCTCAGGTTTATTGTGATTTTCTGATGGTGAAAAGAATTCTTTGTTCAATATTTTTGCGCTGTTTCTGTTTATATCACAGAAAAGTGCTGGGTTTTTTTTTTATGGTATACCAATGTCCCATATGTAGGAGTCGAAGCTCATGTCATTGGGTGCTTTCTGAAACTCCAGGGAAGAGTAGGCGACAGCAAGTTTATGGTTACCATCGGGGTGCCAGGATAAACTTGTGGCTGTGCGCTTCACTTCATTTGGGTCTCTAGAAAAAAACACAGATACCCAAATTAAGTACTATATGACTCAATAGTAGTGATACCAGTGATTACTCTAATCTGACTACTTTTTCCAGTAACGAGTAATCTAACGCGTTACTATTTCCAAACCAGTAATCAGATTAATGTAATTCATTCAAGTCACTGTGCGTTACTATTTTTGTCATTTTCCTTGGTAAAAATGTATATTTTTGCTTTCTTCTTGCGTCTCGGGGAGAGTATTTATGTTAAGTGAAGTCTAGCAGGACTGTCTTTATTAAATTTTTTATTAAAACATGTTTGTTTGTTTTTTTAATGTCAGGAGATACATTGTTGACAATGTTAAAAATGCACTTCCAATAAGTGAGTGTTGGCAAAAACTGTTGTCATTTTTGTCATGTTGAGGCGGCAGGGGTGTTGTCGGCAGCTGCTGAATGTAACTAATAAAGTAACTTGTAATCTAACTTAGTTACTTTTAAAATCAAGTAATCTGTAAAGTAACTAAGTTACTTTTTTAAAGGAGTAATCAGATTACTTTTTCAAGTAACTGTGGCAACACTGCTCAATAGTAAGTCTTTAAAAGGAAAGAAAGTAATTGCGCTATGATTGGTTTGTGCGATAAATGCGCACGGAAATAAGAGGCGAGATTCTCATCGGCCTGAATGAAGACAATGGGAAGACTAATTAAAATGTAAGTAAGAAACTCAGATATCTATCACCGCTTTGTGTCACGTCAAAATCAAACTTGAAATGGCCTGAAAACATGATGACTGTTGGGTATTCGCGGAAGCTACAATTTTCAGCATCATTACTCCAGTCTTCAGTCCGATCTGTTTGATCGGACCACACGGGCCAGCCTTCGCTCCCCACGTGCATCAGTGAGCCTTGGCCGTCCATGACCCTGTCACCGGTTCACCACTGTTCCTTCCTTGGAGCACTTTTGATAGATACTGACCACTGCAGACCGGGAACACCCCACAAGAGCTGCAGTTTTGGAGATGCTCTGACCCAGTCATCTAGTCAACACAATTTGGCCCTTGTCAAACTCGCTCAAATCCTTACGCTTGACCATTTTTCCTGATTCTAACACATCAACTTTGAGGGCAAAATGTTCACGTGCTGCCTAATATATCCCACCCACTAACAGGTGCCGTGATGAAGAGATAATCAGTGTTATTCACTTCACCTGTCAGTGATAATGTTATGCCTGATCGGTGTATAAATGTTTAAATGAGCACAATATTCACCCAGAATGTCCTAAAAATCTGTTGAAAAGTGAAAATGTTTTATTCATTCACAAAACTTGTGCAAGTGACCTGGCTAATATTGCTTCATCACTAGAGGTGAGTGCGCTCACCTGAAGACATTGATTGTCTTCGCTGATGGCTCTTCCTCTGATTCCTCCGCCTCTTCCTCACCCTCATCCTCAAAAAAATCCTGGTAGATGTCAGTGGCGTTATTTTGCTTGCTGCAGTGTTCCATGAGCTGCAATGGGCAAAAGTAGACGTCATTTTTCAATAAAGAAGTCAAAACCATGTCTTCTTCTCAGAGGAAGCTCACAATACAGGTTTACATATAAGCCCAGCTCATAATTTCTCATCTCAAATGGCTAATTTAAGGCACTCACACCAGCAATCTGCAAAACTGTGTTCTGATAGTGTTCATCCTTCTCCACTTTCTTCCTGTAGCGGATGGTCGCCTCCATGTCCTCTGGATTGAGATCTTTCGGCCACCCTCCTTCCACATGGTTCATTCCTCGTGACTCTGATTCAAAGCGTTCCGTGTTCACCTGAACAGGACAATTTCAGGTTAATTCAGAGTCAGACTCTGTAATTATAATATAAACATTTCATGATATTTTATGATCGTAAAAAAAAACACGCCCACAAACTTTTTGTGTTCATGCCATCTGTTGCCGTGGTAAATGCTGGTCTCACCTCATGCTCTGACATTTCCTCTGCGCACTGCACGCTCACATTACAGGGATCTCTCACTGTGAAGTTTGCAGCGAGGGAAGGGTCAGGCAGAATGTCCACATGCAGCTCAGCCGGACGGTCTGAAAAGTTACACTGGCGGCCAAACTCGTTGCGCTTTTTTGTGTACACATACACGATCTCCATCTTAGCTAAAGGTAGGAAAATATAATCCTTTGTTAATGATCAAATGCACATTTTTATACATTTTAACAAGCTGTGGGTTAAAAATGATAAGTCAAATGTTTTGCTTTCGGGTAATTCCACGCAAAAATGTCACATCCATAACGCCAACTAAATACCATGGCATTGTGTTGGTGTTATGGATGTGACAGTTTTCCGCGGAATTGCCCTTTCACAAGTTATTCACAAGGTCCAGTGGGGTGACAAATACATGTTTAAAGTTTCTATTGTTATTATAGATAAAGACATAAGATTTCTGGATTAAAATAATTGTATTAGTGTGCGTCACACCCACTTACTGATGATAAAATCAAATTGAAACTCTGAAATATTACGTTTTACACTTAACAGATGTTTCACAGTATTTTAGATAATAATACTAAGCTGGTTACCAAAAACTCAACTCAACAGACTAAACTGGACCAAAAAAAAAAACCGTATTAAAATCTAATCTGCATCGTTTTTGATAGGAGCCAGCACCTCCCTTTCTTCCCCAGCTAATGAAAAATAAGTTGTAGTAACGTTTTGATAATTTACAAAAACCCTAAGCTATTTCTGAATGGTCTCAGAACGTTCAAAACGTCCCATTTTTAAAATGTAAAAAAAAAAAAAAAAATTCAAGGCAGTATTATATGAACGTTACATTTGAATGCCCTCTGATCCATCCAAAAAGTAGTATGTGACGTTTAAAAGAACATTAGACGAACGTTCTAAAATGTTTCAGAAAAAAACGTTCCATGAATGACGAGAATAACATTTTTGTGCTCATGTTTTGATAACGTAATTTTGAACGAACGTTCTATAAACTTTACTAGAAGAACGTTTGTTCATAACTTTTGAGAGAACCTTGCCAGAGAATGTTAGTCAAACTTCTGAGAACTTCCGTCCCTGTCAGCTGGGCTAATGTTACTGTTAGGAAAGTCCAACCAAACATCAGCACACGAACATTAAACATAAAGGCATGTTTTAATCCATGACAGGCACTCGTATAAATAAGACATTGATTTCATAGTACCTGATTTTGCGACGCTTTCTGGATTTAGATGGTTTTCGTGGTCTGGTCTGTAGTTTGCCGTTACCTAGCAGCGGCGGCGCAAGTGACGTCACGTTTGCAGACATACATTCACTCTCTTCAATAATGCTAATATTAATGCTACTATATAATAACAGCACTGAATGCTACTTAGAAATGCTATTTTATAAAGCTTCACTCGCATGAAATTAACATTGTTGGCTGTTTTACCTCAGGCTTTCTGCTCTTCTACTGAAAGTCGACAACAGGGCCAGTAGAGGACGCCATGTATCAACACTCATTCGGTTCAATGAGAAAAACACCATTAAAACTCGTTTTCAGCAATTATGCGGAACATAAGAGGGTTAAACAAATATAATATAGCCTCTAGTTATATAAAATAGTAGATCTTAACGATAAAGTTGTACTCAGGAGTAGGCTATTATTACTAAACGTCATGTTGTCATGCCTAACTTATAAAATTTATTAACACTTGTATAGGCCAAAATGGTTTGATACTTGTGTACACTATTATGTACATTTTTGTAGTTTCATAATAGTTTAGAGGTTTACATTTGCAAAGCCAAACAATAGTCTGTTTTATGGAACCTGGAAAGTAACATTTTCTATAGCCTATAGTTTGAAACACTGCCCTTCTATTAAGCCATGTGCTTGTAAAAGTTCTCTATCCTCCTGGTCATACGAGGACATTATATTTTTGAATTTCTCTGACACACCATACATATCACAATTTTACACTAGACAGTTTTATAGGGCTCAGAGATATGTTTTGAGGTTTCACCAGAATAGCAAATTATCTTTGGTCTTTAAAAATGACTGAATTATCAAATATAGCTCTCTTATGCTAATATTTTGTAATTATTATTTAAATCTGACTCATTTTCAAATTGCTTGTTATAAATCAACATCTCAGGAAAATGTTATGGTGTTTCTAATCAAAATATGACGCTCTGTTACATAACGGCATTGACTTAACACATGTTTATCAGGCATTTTGGGACACACAAGTGAATAGGGAAAGAAATGGCATATCAATGTTCCTATAAAATATGCCATTCACTCCCATTATTACACTTCTTTTTCCATTACATGTTGCTTCAAGAACACATGAATATGCAAATTAGAGACAGTGTAGAGATACATTGCATTGAATGGGAAAACCCCTGTATGGCCATTTTGCCCACTTATTGCATAAAGTAAAATGGTATATCAATTAATTCCATTATCTCTTTCATAACAGTTGAGAGTCATCTTTAAACAAAGTTTCCTGAAAACTGAAAATCGATTGGTGAATGAAAAAAAAAAAAAAGTTTTTGCCCTATGTCATTTCCTGGTGTCCACTTATGAGGACATAGCATAACATGAATAAAATACAATAAAAAAAAACATTTGTTTCTTATGGTCTAAGAACTTAAAAAAATTAATTATATTCAAGACTTTGTTTTCCTGGGTCTTCAGAGGAGATACTATGTTCATAAATGTTCTCCATACTATATACATTTAAAAATCGACATTTTCACTCAAAAGGTCTCAATTCAATTCAAAAAGGTTTTATTATATCCATGTTTCTGTCCTCTAAGTTTGACAGAAATCAAGCACCACCTCTGTGTTTGCAACAGTGTCATTCATGCACCAAGTATTAAAATCAGTTTACAAAAATGTATTAAAAACACTATGCAATAAACCAGACGGAAGCCACCATCAATCTCAAATGAGGAAACGCTGTACAAGCATCTGTCCAAGTAGCTGATTTTATCAAACAATATACTGAGAATGGCACACAAGAATGGAGCAAAGGAAGAAATACAAATAATCCAACAATCACAACCGTACAGGTTATTTACAGCTGGTCAACAGGTTAATTCAAAGCATATGCATTTGCAGCATGGAGGATATTGGCTCAGTGTGCTTTCTACACTTGGTATGAAAAGAAGGTCTTGAGTTCCAGGTAAAATGACCCCTCATTTGTGCTTGCTGGAAATGAGGTGAAAGTCTCTCAGGATGCTCGAAACATCATTTGTGGTACAAAGTGACTGTGTTTGGTCAATATAAACCCAAAGTGATCGTGTTGTGCTTTAAAATGCCTCTACATGCATAAAACAAACCGAAAAGCTTGTATTCCCCCTCTATGTCCCATCCCTGCTAATCACAGACACACACAATGGCCGCTCAGTGAATAAAGCACTGAAAGGGAATGAAAACAAAGGCTTTAGAGGCACAAAACATGCTTCCATTCTTGGCACACAAGACATTTTGAAAACAGAAGACTTTACTTTAAAAAAAGAAGAAGATAATGCATTAGTATCTGTACAGTTAGCCATCATAAAAAGTGATGACATGTTCATGAAGTTCACACTGCACAGTAGCTAAAAAAACGTAAGACGACTTTTCATGAGCAACAATCGCTTCGAAAAGCACCTAGCACACCTACTATGTTGACACTAGCAATTGCTGTACACTACGTAGGACTAAATGTCCAATGGACAGAACATTGATACTTCAACCAGTGTCCACACTTATATGTACAACCTTTAATATGACAAATGGCTAACCTTTATAAGGTCAGAAAAAATGCTCAATTTCTATGCGAAAAAGAGGTCCCACTTAATATTAGGTGTCTTAAACCTCTATATACTTATGTAAAACTAAATAAAATCATATTTTAGCAGTCTTGTTATCGTTAACTAAAACGGCAAGTACATTAATAGTATATAAATAGTATAATAGTACGGTAACACTTTATTTTAAGGTGTCCATGTTAGTGTAATTATACATTTAAGTACTGAGTAATAATAATTAACTACATGTACTTACTATAGGGTTAGGAATATGGGTTGGCGTAGGGCTAGCTGCATGCATTTATGCATAATTTATTACTACAGTAACTACATGTAACGTGTAACAAGGACAATAAAGTGCATTTTTTTACACATTTTACAAGTAGTTACTAACAGTAAAAAAAGCTTAGTTACAAGCAACTAACCCTAATTGTGTAGTAAGTACATGTAGTTAATTAATATTACTCAGTACTAAATTGTATAATTACACTGTATTACAGTACTGAGTAATATTAAGTAACTACATGTACTTACTATAGGGTTATGGTAGGATTAGGGTTTGGTTTAAGGTTAGTTGCATGTCATTATGCATAATTTACTGTTATTTCTATGGGAAGTAATATATGTGACAAGGACACCGTAAAATAAAGTGTAACCTAAATGGCAAATAATAGTAAAATAACAGTGATTGTAGGTGCCATGTACTTATTATGCTTATGTTGTATTGCAAAATACTTTTGCTGCTATTGAAGTGGGATACGGGTGGGATAAGTATAGAGACTTAAAGTTTAGTTAGGTTTAAAGGTAAGTTTAGTGAAGGACCAACAGTGCAATGGATGTAATTACAGATATTAAAAATAGATGTAATTTCATGCAATGTAAAAATGTATGTATACAAGAAGTGCATTGCATCAAATTATTCATTTAAAAGTTAGTACATAGTAGTTAAAGACACTTAATATAAAGTGGGTCCAGAATAGTTTGTGTAACCCACACCGAACAGTTTCTGCACTTGAAAGGCAATAGGGAAGCCCAACAGTCTATTTGATGAAAAACATGATGTAAACATACAAATAAAACACATTATTAGAGAGAGAGGATATTTCACAACCTCACAAATGTGTCAGTAGTGAGGGAAAAGATGCATCGCACCATCGGAATAATCGACAAACGCACAAATACATGCAAGCACCCGTACGGACACGCGTGGTGTTTTCCTCTCAGACTGTGGTCCTTTAACACAAAGATGCGCACGGACATGCTGGCGTGGGGTTTTTTCCATGTGTCCGTATTTCCGGCGTGTAAAGAATCACACCAGGCAAAACGTGCGCACGACAGAAGAAAACGGATCAGTTCTACGCTCGGAAATCCTCCCCGAAGTGTCTGATCTGGTCTTCGGTCATGGAGAGGTAGGTGGCTCTCATGGTTGGAGAGTACTGCGGAGAACATCAACACAGGAGTCACAAACTCGCACTATCTAGAAGGCTAACTAAAGCAAACAAGGGTCATTTTTCAAGAGTGAAATGAAAATGAACTGCACTTTTTGTGTTCTCGTTGTGGACTACACAAGTGTTTACTATGGTAGCTTGTTTCTCCCACAGAATAAAAAATAAATTAAAAAAAGGTAATTGCGACTTCTCACAATTGTGAGATAACTTTTTGCACGTATTTGCAAGTTTATAAGTCAAAGTTATAAAGTTGCAAGCATTTGAACTTTTTTTTTGAACTTTGAAGTTTTTCGATCTCAATTGCGAGTTTATATCCCACAATTATACTATTTATACAACGGTTCTTTCTGGTTCTCGCATCTGATTGGCTGAGAGCCGTGCGATATTCCCCCAGAATCAATGCTGGAACCGTTACTACTGTTGTTGTGTCACGCAATGTTGTTTTAAGAGTTTTTTTTAGGCAAGAATGACATTATTTAGACCTCAAACACGTGACTCGTATATAAACATAGTGCCTGTTTTAAAATTCGTTTAGAGGTTTTCACAGATGCCAGCTCCAGGATGTCAGCGGACGTTCAGCGCTCATGTACCCGCCGAGAACAGCTTCATCTCAGCTAGTGCCGCTGGCTCTTATGTAGATAGTGGTTAAACATGAGATATCATTAATTTGGGGTATATCAAATGGGCAATCTATGGTCTTATTAATCTATTACTTATTCCAGAGCAAAAATTAAATTTCATAACTTTATATTTAGGCTATATTAAGCGCTGCTTTTGTACATTTGACTGAATTGTTTGCTTGTTTGTGTTTGTTTCCTATTGTCTTTTATAATGGCTATTGTTCATTTAAATATTGTTGTTCAATAAATGTTATATTTGGTATTGATAAACGGTCCGTTAGTGATAGTGAAATGGACTTCACAGCCATGCTGATATACAGCCATATCCCACTGCTACTCATGTGATAAAGCTCATACTGCTCACAATTCAGATTTTTTTCTCTCTAAGAACTGAGAGATATAAACTTGCAACTGCAAAAAAAAAAAAAAAATTCAGAATTGCGAGTGGTAATTCGGACTTTATAACTTGCAATTGTGAGTTTATATCCTGTAATACGACCGTTTTTTATTTATATCTCTCAATTCTGAGGGGGAAAAAAAGTCAAACTTGCCATTCTGACTTTTTCGCTCACAACTGTGAGCTTATGGCCAGGTATTAACAGATATTGTTTACACCTGGTATCAATATTTGGTCGATTTGCTCGCTAAATACAGGTGTAAATGGGGTCTAAAACGTCTTGAGCTTGTCCACTTTCGACCACTTCCAGAGGTAGTCAAAAATTAAAATAATGTAAACGCTCATGTGGTCAAGCAGCCCCAGAAGCCTATTGACACAATACTGAGAAAGCAATAATAAGATATAAACTCACAATTGCAAGAAAAAAGCCTAAAAAGTCACAATTACCTTTTTAAATCTTATATTCTCTGGAGGAAAACAAGCTTCCAAAGATTAACTATGACACCAAGGTGGGTTATTTAACTAGTTGATAACTGAAAGGCTTTAATTCTTTCATCATTTACTCATCCTCATGTCACTCTAAGCCTGTATGAAGTTTTTAGCCGACAAAAGGCATGCTAGTGACCAGACAACACTACAATTAGACAAATAAAAAATGCTCTTGCAAATACATTCTAACCTCCTAACAATAGGGGGCGTGCTCTAAATAACTCATCTGTCTCTAACATATAACATGTGTGGGTGTGTCTATGAGGATCCATGCCAGGAGTGAAAAAGGGGAAAATCACCCAAACAAAATGTATTATAAAAACAAGGGATGAAATAAAAGAAAAATTGTGTGTGTGGGGGGGGGGGGGGGGGGGGGGGGATCAGAGAACAGAGGGACTGGGACAATAATACTGCAATCATACAGCAACTTACGCGGTTTATATATGGCTGAGAGTAAAGCTCCAAAAAGAATTTTTTTGTTTTTTGTTTTTTTACATAAGGAAGAAAAAATAAGAACAGAAACATACAAACAGAGAAACATACAAACAAACAAAGAAAAAAACGTAAAAGAAGCTATTAGCAGAAGACAGTACAAAGCCACTAATAGAAGATTAAGAATAGAATAATCATGGTAAGAGTTTAAAGTCAACATGAAATCAACCTTTAGCTCATTTACTCAATAGATCTTTAATACATTAAGATACAATCTTAATACATGTTTGTGGTCTAATTTTTGATATGAGCATAGATGAACTTTGAACGATAACATCAGGAATAAGTACTAAGAAAATACACTTCCGTTCAACCAATTTTTGTGTTTTTAAAAAATAGTATCTTATGCTCACCAAGGCTGCATTTATTTTATCCAAAATAGAGTTAAAATAGAAATATTGTAATTTAAATTTAGTCTTCAGTGTCACATGATCCGTCATAAATCATTCATCATTCTAATACCAAGCGTAGCGTTAGTTCTGGCAGGTCACGTTAGTCAAGCTCGCATTAGCTGACTGTCAGCTGATCACATCTACCTATAGGAATATGATGTCACAGCATTCATATATAAGCTCCTTCAGTATTATCAGCAGCTATCGCGTTTCTCCAGAGATAATTACCCTCCTCCATCCCCAGCTCCTCCTCTCGTCAGTCAGGATTTGGAATTCTGATTCCCCCTGAATCAGACCGAATTCTTGAATTATGTTGTACATTTTAATATTGACATTAATGATATCTGCAATACATCGTTGCTTTTGTTCTGTTTACCCTAGGGGGGGTTTATCACTGCTCTTATCCATGCTAGGCTGCATAGATGCGCAGTGAGTTCTAGCCCAGAACAGAACCATACCGCCAATCCAAACTATATGCTAATTGTCAATCATCTTTGACGATAGTGGCCCTGACAGAAATGTTGATTTTGTACTCTAAAAACTTTTATTATTATTATCAATATTGAATATTGTGGAAACAGTGATACCTTTTTAGGATTCTTTGATAAGTAGCAAGCATTTATTTGAATAGTTTTGTTTTTGATTAATTTAATGTGTACCTACTGAATAAAAGTATTGATTAAAAAATCTTTCCAGCCCAAAACAGCAGTGTAAAGATGCTCAATTTGGATTTTGTGTAGGATTTACAATATTGCGTCCTTGTTTTGAAAAAAAGGTTAAGTCTTTGGTGTAAATTATTGTCATTGTGTAAACATGAGTGTATGTGTGGTCATGAAAAGGACTGGGCCTCTGGAGCCCAACGCACCGAAGGAGGAGGAGATCCCCTCCCGATCAGAGGCACGTTCTCATAGCGTGGGTTTCCACCAAACAGCGCAGACTGGTTCCTGACAAAACAAGACAGTGATGAATGACAAGAGAAAGTGATGGGGAGAGTTCAAGACAGACTGAGCAGGAAGAAAGGAAATAAGTATTTTAGAAATAATACAGTGAACTTCATCTAATATTCTTTTAAGAGAGGAAAAATCAATCAACAGCTCCCCTTTCTTACATCCAAACGTTATTGAGCTGTCACACAATATTCAGATGCATCCATCTGAGAACAGAAAATCAGAGAATATGAAAAAGAATAAATCATGTTTAAAAGGGTGACTCTTACATATATTCTGTCAGGGGTGCGTTGGACACGGCCTGTGCCGGAGGGTGCAGACTGGTCTGGCTGCCCATGCTGCTACTGTAGCTGCAGAAGCTGTGCATGTTGCCCTGGTGCGAATGGTGGGACATTACTCGTCGGCTCTGCGGGTTAAATGGGTCCCCGTCATCGATGTCATCGTAATCTCTATCTCTGCGGAGAGAGAAAGAGAAGCGCTGTTCAAACATTTTTAACTCTTCCCCGCCATTGAGAGAATTTTCCGGCTTTCCTTGTTTCACTGTAGAGGGAGCAACTTCTGAAAGAGTACAGAATCTCTGGATCAAAACACATGCAAAAAAGCAGCAGAAACAAGCAATAAAATCAGAGCTTATGCACGTTGTAGTCTTTGAAAAAAGCATGTTGCATTGTTTTTTCAAAATGTTGCTTTTTTTATTAAACTTACATTCGAGTTTTGATAAAAAAAAGAGTGCATGAAACTAGAATACGTTTCATTTATTTGTTTGATATATTCAAATAAATTGATATGCTCATATATTCATTGAGCACAAATAAGCAAACCCGCTGGCAGTGGCTGGCAACTTGCGAGAATTAAATGTTTTTCAAAAAAGCCTCTTAAGCTCACCAAAGCTGCATTTATGTGATCCCAAATACAGTAATATTGTGAAATATAATTACAATTTAAAATAACTGTTTTGACGTATTTTAAAAGTTTTTTTTTCCTGTGACGGCAAAGCTGAATGTTCAGCATCATCACTCCAGTCTTCAGTGTCACATGACCCTTCAGAAACCTTTCTAATATGCTGATATGCTGTTTTAGAAACACTTATCAATGTTGAAAACAGTTGTGTTGCTGCTAAATATGTTTGGAATTTTTTCAGCAATATTTGATGAATAGTGAAAAAGAACAGCATTTATTTCAAATATGTATCTTTTGTAACATTATAAATGTCTTTACCATCAAAGTGGGGACACTAAATGTTCAACTAAATATCCAAATAAATTGAATCACTAAACTAAACGAACTACATCAACTAAATTAGTGATCTACCCACATTGTCACTATATGATAATTGAAATGATCTAGATGACAGCACCGTTTTCTCCAGAGCGGCTGTACAGCCTGTAAGATTACAAACGTACATTGTATTTAGCATTTAAGGTAAAAATGACGATATCAGATTAATTAGTCTGCTATGCAAATCTTCCAGGCCAGTTCCTGTTTCTCTTAAAGGTCCCGTTCTTTGTGTTTTTTTGAAGCTTTGATTGTGTTTACAGTGTGCAATATAACATGTGTTGATGTTTCGCGTGTAAAAAAACACAGTATTTTTCACACAATTTACTTATCTGTATACCGCTGTTTTCACTGTCCTAAAAACGGCTGATGACTTCCTTGTTCTATGAAGTCCCTCCAGAAATACGTAACGAGTTCTGATTGTGCCAGCGGTTCCAGTGTTGTGATTTGACAGCAGCTTAGCGCAAGTTGTACGGAAAGGTCACGCATCTTAACGGGAGATGTATGCGATCAATGATCTCTACAGCGTCCCTGGGAAAGCCAAACAAAGGTGATTTGACTCCGGGATGATAATAACAGTGTCTCGACGACATGGCGACAAACACACTCAAGCTACAGTTCCTTTTCTCCACGCGACACGTCCTCTTCTCCACGTGGGACAGCAACAAGACCACGCCCCCTTTTTCACGTATTCTTGTGGGCGGAGGTTAGTCTGTTCTACTGACTGACGTAATTAATCTAGGAAGTACCAGGATGTAGTCCAAACCAGCCGTTCGCTTTAGGCTTTGAAAGGGAACTTCTGTTAAATAAAATATCTCGCTTGGCATTGAACTTTGAGCTTTATAATTTTACAGGTATTATTTATGCTCTAACAGCAACATTACACACTAACTAAAGTTTGAACAGTGGGATCATGAAGAACGGGACCTTTAATTGTAAGTAAAATGAGCACCATTTGTCTTTAATGGCTCTTGGAGCCCCTGAGTGATTGAATCTATGCATTTGAATGACACTGTTATGCTGATTGAATGTGGACGGGTAACACCGTTATGTCTGAGGTGTGTCCTTTTACCTATACAACGTTTGCATTCCTTTGTTTGAATGTCTCCTCCCCTGCTGTATAATCCCTCCCCCTAAAATGTAGATAAATACAACGTACAACTTCTTTAGTTAGACTTGATGACCTCAGCGGAAAGACAGAATGTTTTCTCATTAAAGAATCCTGCTGAAGTATTCTGGTCTCTTCTTCAAACGAGGAAAAGGAAATTCACAACAAGCCGCATCAAATTCTGTTGGATTATTTTCCTGTTTAACACTGTGAATCTGCATTGTAAAAAGCGCTATATAAATAAAGTTGACTTGAGATCAAATTAATCCTGCTGGAGATCTTTCTTCATGCAAAAGCTCTAACAGACATGCCTGTAACTTTCAACTGACTCCCAAAGAACTTTATTTGCTTGTTTATGGAGGTTTGGTTAGCATTAATGGCACTACAATCAATGTGTGTGAATACATCATAATGCATTCTGTGTGTGTACTGTACCTGTTGGCAATCTGTCGCCACGCTCTCGGGATGGCACACAGCATGACGGAGAAGGCACATGCTGCCAGTAGAGAGAACAGACAGAGATAAAGTAACCCCTCCACACCATCATAACACACACCCATTAGCGCGTCCAGGTAGTCCTGCAAACACACACATGCCACAAGAGATTAGACGCATTTGACTAATTGTGGAAATCTCATTAATCGCGCAGCATCATATTAGACAGAAGCAGGTGGGGATGTGTTTGAGTGCCCGCTACCTTATTGAGTCCTCGGCAGTCTAGAAGAGCAGTGAGCTGATGTAAACTGGCCTCTGAATTATTCAATAGATGCTGAATACTCAATAAATCCCTCTGAAAAGAACCACACACAACAGCTATGAAAAAAACTCACAATAATTGACCAAAAAATTAAATAATTTAATTTAGCTTCTTTCATTCACCAAGAATATTATATATACATACAAATACACACACACACACACACACACACACACACAGCTAAATTTATTCAGACACCTTCAACATTTTCTCACATTATCACAGTTTTTTCGCTACAGTTTAGAAAATGGTAATACAATATGACAAGAACTGTTAAACTGTGTCCGAACAAATGAATTTTGATAATATTTGATAGAAAGGTATGGAATGGATTACAATCAACCAATCAGCTGTCAGCTGTTAAATTGAAGTACACAATTAGATAATGCCAATTTAGGTCAACCAATTACCAAGCAATGCTTCATTTTGTTCAGTCTGTGGTGTAAAAGGTCACATTTGCAATTAAAGAAAAAACACTTAAGCAAAACATGGTCAGCTTAAAGTGTCTGAATAATTTTGGTCCCACATTTTTCATAAATTTTACTGTTAATCCACTGTATGAAGAATTTTTGGGTATAATATGTTAATATAATTATATATATATATATATATATATATATATATTTATTATAAATATGTTATATAATGTATATAATGTATGTATGTATGTATGTATGTATATGTATACAATTTCAGTTTATTTCTATATCACTATAACTATAATACATAAATTGTAATACAGTAAAAGTAATACGTATTTTATTTACAGTAAAAGTAATGATAGTTAAGCACATACTGTAATACAGTATGTGCTTAACTATCATGAAAATAATATTTAGCATGAAATAGAATTCTTCATTTTAATTAAATAAAAAAATATTCAATCACATTTTAACTGTTACACATAAAATAGTGCAATACAGTAAAAAACAGAACATTTAAAAAATATATATACGTGCTTAACTGTCATGGAAATCATAGTTATTTAGGGTGTGAAATGTGTTTTGGTGAAATGTTCTCAGATAGAATCGTATGCTCACTGTCCTCAGGCACACTCACCTCAGCTGTGGGGAACAGAGGCACTGCAAACTGCAGGAGACCCTGTATCTGGATCTGCATGGTGGTCAGCGATCTCTGGAAGACAGTCAGCGACTGCAAAACAAACTAATTCAGGATCAGTTTGTTTTGTTTAAGGGCTAAGTTAACAAACTCAACATCAACAGTTCACACATCACAGGTTCGGTTCTGATGTGCAGTTCCGCTCCCTACCAGCAGAGAGAGAAACTGCGCCATCCACAGATAAACTGAGCTGGTATCACAACTGTCAGCTCTCAAATCTATATTTACAATAATGCATGGGAAAATGATTTTGTGATGAAATATAACCCCAGGCTTTTGTTCACAAGAGGCACCAGCAGGTGGAACATAAGATAAACACATCTATAGTGATTAGATTAATCCACTTTGTACAATTCTCCCCTTCTTGTCTTGATGTGAGTGAATTAATTCACTGTGAAAACATCTCCAATCCCAGACCACACGTGGAAAGAGAGGCAATAAAAAAGATAATGAAACAGAAGAAATATTCAACCTAAAAAGAAAAAAAGCGTGACAGAACGAGAGACTGAATAAACACCAATTAGAAATTAAACAAAGACAAGACCAAGAGAACACCAAGAGAAGGGAGTATGATCAAAAGGACCAGATATTCATCTTGTTACAAGAACAATGTCATACATTAAGTGCTGATGATGCTCTACAGACTGACATTTCTGTCTGTGTGCAAATAAATGTCAAGCAACTGAGCTCGTTATGAACATCTTTGCTTTGCTTTGCTTTTCTCTGTGACAACTCTATTCATCTGAGAGAGATGTCTACAGTTACTCTGTTCCAGCAAGTCAAGCTGAACTGCAGCAAGCGGAGATGTAGGACACTGGCCTTTTACTGCCTGACCTAAAAACCCTGAGAGATGACGAGAGACAGGAGAAGTGAGGGAGAAAGACACAGAGTGAGTGAAAGGGTAAAGTACGAGAAGAGGGCAGTTGCAGTTTGGAATCGAGAACTGATTCCTATTGGCCGTTTAAAAACTGAAATAGTGTAGAGCATTTTAGGCATCATAGGCACACTTCCAATGTATTCCAAAATGCAACAGTGGGCAAACAAGGGCACATTTTAAAGGCAGCATTACAATTATCCTTTGCAGAGAAGGCAATCTGCCCATCACATGCATTGTGAAGTGTTGTTACCCAACACTTGTATACTTGTAACACAGTGCTGCCTATCCACCTTCTCTCCACTGGATGCCGACCAAGTAAAAAAAACTGGTCACCTCAGCTAAAACTTCTACCAGCTGTCTTGACCCAATGCCCACCACCCTGGTCAAGGCCTGTCTTCCCATTCTCTGCCATCCAGTAGAAAACATCATAAATGCATCACTTGCCTCTGGTGTGGTATCATCCAGCTTCAAAATGGCAGCAGTCATCCCCACTCTCAAAAGGCTAGGGTCTGACCCACACGACCACAAAAACTATCGTCCAATCTCCAACCTCCCTTTTATCAGCAAAATCCTGGAAAGAGCAGTGGCTGCCCAGCTTCAACATCACATGTCCCACCATGAGCTCTTTGAACCTCTCCAATCTGGTTTCAGAACTCCACCATAGCACTGAGACCGCCCTCATTAAAATCACTAATGACCTCCTGCTTGCTGCCGACAATGGCTTCATCACCATCCTCATCCTACTTGACCTCTCTGCAGCTTTTGATACAGTTTTACATACCATCCTTCTCCGCCGCCTTTCTGAGCTCATCGGCCTCAGTGGCACAGCACTGTCCTGGTTCAGGTCCTACCTCACAGAACGGAAACAATTCATCACCCTAAATGGCTCAAAATCTGATCCAGCACCGGCCAACCATGGCGTTCCCCAGGGCTCTGTGCTTGGTCCTTTGCTGCTCACCATTTACATGTTACCCCTAGGTCACATTATCTGTAAACATGGACTCAACTTCCACTGTTACGCTGATGACACTCAACTTTATATCAGCACAAACCCCTCCTCCCAACTCTCACCGACACAACATGTCAACTGCCTGCAGGAACTCAAATCATGGATGACCACAAACTTACTCAAACTAAACAGCAAAAAGACAGACCTCATGGAGGTGGCCCCTCCACTACTGCTCAGGAAAATTGGAGACCTGGCCCTGGTTGTGGATGGCTGCTCCATTTCCACAACTCCTGAGGTGAGCAATCTGGGTGTTATCCTGGACTCCACTCTCTCCTTCCGGTCCCATATCAACAATGTCACTAAGTCCGCCTTCTACCATCTCAGAAACATCTCACGACTCCGGCCTTCACTTACTCTTTCAGTAACTGAGACACTCATCCATGCCTTCATCACCTCCCGTCTGGACTACTGCAATGGTGTCCAGTCCGGACTGCCCACCAAGGCCCTTAGCAGACTCCAGTATGTCCAGAACTCAGCTGCCAGGGTTTTAACCCACACAAAGCCCTGGCAGCATATCACTCCCATCCTCCAACAGCTCCACTGGTTGCCAGTCAAGTCACGCATCGCCTACAAGATCCTCCTGCTCACCTACACATCTCTCCATGGACTCTCACCACAATACCTTACAGATCTCCCACACCCATACACTCAGTCGCGTTCCCTGCGGTCCTCTGACAAGGACCTGCTGGCCAACCCCCGCACCAGGTTGCGGACTTTTGGTGACAGGGCTTTCTCTGTCAATGCTCCCACACTCTGGAATAGTCTACCACTCCATGTCCGCTCTGCCCCGTCCCTGCCCATGTTCAAAAAGCACCTCAAAACATTTCTTCTCACCAAGTCATTTGAACCCTAACCCCCCCCCCCCCCCCCCATAATTTGTTAAGCGACCCAAGTTATTATTATTATTATTATTATTATTATTATTATTATTATTATTATGTGCCATGTATTTTTAGACATTTTTCCAAAATTGGTCGATCGGTCGCGAATTAATTCGTAAAATTGAATTAAAGAACATATAAAGTGCTATTAACCATAGTACCTGCTGAAACGGGTTGGGGAGAGTCTGGCTGCAGTACAGGTAATAATGCACAATATCTAGAAGAAAAGAAAAAAAAGAAGAGAAAAGAAAAGAAGAGTGAGTGCATTATGACCAGCATGACATACAGCTTCTGGTTATCATTAAGATTAAATGCACCTTCTGATGCATGACATCCACTACACTAGACAGATGTCTAACAAGCCATTTTAACCATTCAGGCGGTGGTGTTATATTCATTTTGAGTTGAACTATTCCTTTAAGTCTTGCGTGCTATGAGAAGCAAGCCTCTGAGGAATGATTTTTTTCCTCTGGGATGCTCCGTCCTCAAGCACCTGAGGGAGCTTCTGTCTGTCTGGTAGTGCAGAAACATATTATGGCTGAGGACAGGATTAAAGTTACATAATCACAGGAATGGCCATTTTACAAATGTATTCAGTCACAGTGATTATGGAGGAGGATTAAAGGTCTCTCAGATTAACCCTTAAAACTATTCAAGCACTTGATAGTGTAAAAATGCCATTTCATGCAAATTTGTTCACTGAAGAACCATAATCCCCATTCATAAAATGAGATTAAATGAGCCGGCCATGGCTGCATGTGTGCATGTGTATATGTCCATGTCTGTTTTTCTCCACACTCACCGGAGCTGATTACATCTTTTGTTTGGTTCATCAGAAATTTGTCTGGTGCAACACAGAAATCACTTGTGCCCTAGGCCGCAAAACACACATGAAAGAAAAAAATCTGCAATGAATTAAGATGCATTTAATTGATCAAAAATACAGCAAAACCAGTAATATTGTGAAATATTATTACAATTTCCAACAAGTCTTTTCTGTTTTAATATGTTATAAAATGTAATTTATTCCTGAGATGGCAAAGCTGAATTTTTTGGCATCATTACTCCAGTCTTCAGTGTCACATGACCCTTCAGAAATCATTCTAATATGCTGACTTGGTGCTCAAGATTTTTTTAAAAAGTATTATTATTGTCAGAGTTGAAAACAATTGTGCTGCTTGATATATTTGTAGAAAGTTCAAGAACTTAATATATTTTACATTTACAATGTAAAAGTGTCACTTTTGATTCCTTTAATGCATCAATGCTGAATAAAAGTATTAATTTCTTTAAAAATTAAAAAAATTATTTAAAAATCTTACTGACCCCAAACTTTTGATTGATATATATTCTATATGTGTATATATAATGTAAAACATGCTTGTATAGTTGTATTTCAGCTAAACACTCATTTTACTGCAGGATGTTTGGTGCAATAGGTGAAGGGACATAAATCGACACAGACAGGAAGTATACACAGGTGCAAACACACACTCATATGTTGTAGACTTGTAGAATAAACTCAGAGGTCCAAATAAACAGCTATCTGTCAGAAAGGGAGGAATGTACGACACGAGTCCCACAGGCTTCACACATACTGTGTAGGCAACAGGAAGTGTGTTGCAGTGCAGATAGATATTGTAGCAGTGTGTCAAAGGAAAAAACAGCCATGCAGAAACACAGTGCACACTCTCTGTCTACACTTAAACATCCTCAGGCGGTGAAAGGAATATATTTCAGTCAACAATATATTTGCATTCAGCGATGACATAATTGAACCATTCTCCCAGAAGCGGTTTCTCTGATGAGGCAAGCAAAGATTAAAAAACAAATAAATCAGATGAGAAATTGACAGTACAGAAAAGATGCGAAACAAAATATAAAAAATAAATACATAAATAAATTAAAAAAATTGTGGCTACAGTGACAACCAACTCAGACATTGCCTCCTCTTTTCAAGAGTCCACGTCAATGATGCTACTATGATACAACTGCCTTCTATATTTGAAATTCCTCAGGTACAAAGAAATCCAGGCCTTTATCACATGGCGACTCCTTAGGAGTTTTTTTTTTCATACAGTAATACACGTCTATCAACTTTAAAACATTCTACTCATACGTTCTCAGAGCAGGGAAGTTTACAGTCAAGTCCATATCCTATTGAACTCCTGAAGCTCAATACCTTGTGTTATGCATTAATTCATCAGTCGTGAAGGCAGGATCAAAGCCCTATGCGTCCTGTGTCTAACGCCTGCAGGAAAGATGAGTTCATTACAGCGAACTGAGCGTGTCCACTGATGCTGAAGAGGTGGGACATCCGCATTACTCTCTTAATGAGCTGATAGGGGAAATGTTTGCTACCTTGAAGTATAAACTAAATTAGTCACACACAGAGAAACATACATCGGTATATCTGTAAACAGAACAGGTGGTGTGTTAATGGGTGTGTATTTCAGTGTTTACAAGTCATTATGTAGATGGTGTTTCTTCAAACAATAGCTCATAATTAATCATTATTTTTTATTAATTAATTAATATTAGTTTGTTTTTTAACACAGTGAAAACAGCACAACGGAAAGTTTCCATTCCTTTCCAGTCTCTCTTTCTCATAATATTCAATTCAGTCTGCAAACTCACACACCATAACATTTGTGGCAGGGCGCATTATCCTGCTGAAAGAGGCCACAGCCACCAGGGAATACCGTTTCCATGAAAAGGTGTACATGGTCTGCAACAATGCTTAGGTAGGTGGTACGTGTCAAAGTAACATCCACATGGATGGCAGGACCCAAGGTTTCCTAGCAGAACATTGCCCAAAGCATCACACTGCCTCCACTGGCTTGCCTTCTTCACATAGTGTATCCTGATGCCATGTGTTCCCCAGGTAAGTGCACCTGGCCATCCACGTGATGTACAGGAAAACATGATTCATCAGACCAGGCCCCTTTCTGCCATTGCTCTGTGGCCCACTCTGATGCTCATGTGCCCACTGTTGGTGCTTTTGGCGGTGGACAGGGGTCAGCATGGGCACCCTGACTGGTCTGCCGCTATGCAGCCGCATACGCAACAAACGTGCAATGCACTGTATTCTGAAAGCAATTTGAGCAACAGTAGCTCGTCTGTTTGATCGGACCACACGGGCCAACCTTCGCTCCCCACGTGCATCAATGAGCCTTGGCTGCCCATGACTCTGTTGCTGGTTCACCACTGTTCCATCCTTGGACCACTTTTGATAGATACTGACCACTGCAGACCGAGAACACCCCACAAGAGCTGCAGTTTTGGAGATGCTCTGAACCAGTCATCTAGCCATCTCAATTTGGCCCTTGTCAAACTCGCTCAAATCCTTACGCTTGCCCATTTTTCCTGCTTCTAACACATCAACTTTGCGGACAAAATGTTCACTTGCTGCCTAATATATCCCACCCACTAACGGGTGCCATGGTAAAGAGATAATCAGTGTTATTCACTATACATACAGTATATATATATATTAACTTGGGTTGTGAATTTGCAGCCTATATATTGCTCTGGACTGTGTACATTCAGAGGTGGGAAAACAGCTGTGCAGGAAACACTTGTGTATTTGGAAACAGATTGATAAGTATAACACATGAACAGTATTTTCTCACCCAGAAAAATCTCTTTCCACACACACACACACACAAACTACAAGTTCTGCTGTCAGACTCTATTGATTCTTCCATACTGTTTGCTTTCTTGATGGATATAATTGGTTTGTGGGTAGCTGTTTGAATGCATTCATAACCTGCCAATTAAAGTAGGAGAATGAGTGGGTGAGGGAGTGAGAGAAATAGTTTGAAAGGGAAAACAGAGGGGATATGAAATACAACTTTGCTTTTATTGAGCTACAAGATCTTTCCTGTAGTGGGTTGGGAACTTTGGCAGAGTTCTGAGCCTAAAATAAGAGCCTAAAGACAAGTAAAAAAGCTATGAACAGCTCATCCACACAGCCAGATTATATGCAATTCATTTGATTTGCAATAAACTAAATTCAACTCATAACAAAATGTTTTTTTTGAAGTAATGTCTGAATCAAAAAAGTCACTGGGTCTTTTTAGCTGAAGGTTAATGCATGCGGTCATAAGCATTGCAAAAAGAGATTTAGACAATGCTTTTGAGGAGCTCAGCTTTCAAAGTTTGACAAATTGTATAAATAATTGTATTTCTTTTCATATCCAAAATGACAAAAAAGTAGATTACTTTCCCAGGGGTTTACTGAGACCCAACTATTAGTGTACAATGAAAAGCTTATAAGGTTTGGTTTTACTAAACTGGAAAAGATCAGAGACCATGTGTGTGAATCGTAAAGAGAGAAATCCAACAGTGGTTTTACATTCCTTGCACTTTCTTTTATTTCCCCCCTCCTTCATTGATGTGGATTAATGAAATCTGCTGGATTTTACCCTTTTCCCTATAAACACATAAACCACAGTGATTTTGATAGCACACACCCACATCAAATGCAAGAAACTGGACATTTATCACCTCCTTCAGGCAAGCAGACAGCAGTTGACTAGTATTACACTATGATACATACACACCACTGCAGTGTTCTGAATGGAAATACTGATAATGTGTTTGTCTTGAATTTTTCATATCTCAGAAAATTATCTGAACCGAATTACTGATTGAACAACAGGGTTGCTGGCTGATACTCACCACTGCAGTGGCCACATCAGCTCCGAGAGACGCCCAACTCAGTATCAGAGTCAGAACCCCGAACACCATCATCCTGCACACACACCATAAATAATACAGTACAATAAACTATTTTGGTACTGTGCTGGGCCACTTGACGGCCAATGTAAAATTCAGCTGAGAAGTATGACAATAAAGTATGACAATATTGGCCAGATTTACTAAACAGGGCAAATTAGTGTGAGCGCACAATTCCATAAAAGCGCTGATGGGAGTGGACAGTTCTGCGTGTGATCTACTGACGACGCGCAAATTAAAGCACACGGATGCAGCTGGATCATTTCCATAATGACCAACGCAATACAAGATATTTTTTTAGGCAGTTAATAATAGAGCAAATACCAGTAAATTTACGAGCGCAAACCTTTGTAAATCACCTTGCGTGATTCACTTAAATACTCTCCTCCCATGAATTTTGCGTCTGAAAGGGAAACTCATACAAATACATATGCAATAAGGTCAGTCGCAAAAATAACCATGTCCATAACCTTTTCAGCGCTAATTTATCATTGCGCAAGTTGTTAGTAAATCTGGCCCTATGGGTGTTAAAGCACTTAATTGTCATAAAACTAATGGAAAATAATGCACATTAGAAACATATTAACATATTCTGTTCGCCACATATTCAAAACAATAACAAAGGTGTAGCTTGATGAAATGATGCGAAACGTCGTCTTTACCTCCACTGCCAATGGAAATCAATCCGACGAGACTCACAAATCATGTTCATGGATGAGGTAATGAAAAAGTCTGAACACGATTATTTATTTATTTTATCGACTATTTATTCATTTGAATGAATTAGCCGCAAGTAACGTAATGTTTAATGATAAATTATTATTCATGTCCCTTTATTTGTCAAATTAAATGGTGTTCAAAACAAATCACACTAAGGGCCTTTTTCACACCTACCCTGTTTTGGTTTGGATTTTCTGACTTTTCATTTTGGTCCGAATCAAAATTACAGGTGTGAAACCTCCCCCTGACCAAACAGACGAAATTTGGTCCGACGAACGAAGAGGTAGTGTCGGTCCGGATCAAACTGAACAAAAGTTTGGTTCGTTTCATAGTGTGAAAGCATTTTCTGTATGGTTCGGACTTTCAGACAATTTACAGGAAATTCCTGTTTATGTTTAAATATTATAATGTTATTTTTACATTTCATCTAGGCTATATTGATTCTGAAAAGTGAAAATATGTGCAATAGGTCAGAAATGATTTTGACCACTTAGTTAAGTTTTGTTTTGTAGAAAGTCTTTCTTTAAAGTAAATTTCATTTTGTATAAATTGTATCTTAATTTTAATCAACGTTTAATCAGATAAATTGCCTGGATTTAATAAATAAGAAGCAAAAAGTCCATTGCAGACAACAATCATGACACAGAGGCGCAGGAGCGATCACATGCTTTGCACATGAACTGGAGTGCGTCTCATAAATAAACCGAATCTCAGCAGGCTACTTGCCTCACAGACATGAGAAATATGTGTATAGACAGCTTGAAATGTCCACTTTTAAACGAAACAATTCAGAAACGAAAATAATAAGTAAAGTTAAGTGAAGTAAAATTGTTAAGTAAAGTGCACTGTTCACTAGTGGCAACGACATGCGTCTGTTCATTCATTCTTGTCAAAGACGCTGACGTCAGATGCACGTCCGTTTACAAACCAATCAATGTCAAGATGCAGCCCTCATAGATGATGATGACAGGACGCAAGTATGTCATGTAAAGTTCTTTAGTGCGCTCGCATAATTGCAATGTGAAACCAAACCAAAACTAACCAAATGTATAAAAACATGAACTTCAGGTGGACTTTCAAGTGTGAAAACGCCCTAAAAGTACATTTGCACGTACCCACAACATTTGCAAAAGGCTGACTTGACAGCATTTAATTACACTGCCATAGACTATATTCAAAAAGTAATTTTTGGGGGTGAAATGGCCTTGTTTTGGTGAGATGCAACCAGGCCTAGGTATAGCACAGTTTGTGCTATGCGTTTTTGTGCAAGAAATTTGGATGGACAGCACCACTCTTGGCCGACTGAGCTTATTCCAGATTTTGTCCCCCTTTCTAAACAATGATTTTGTATCATATACACCATCACTGAGCTCAATTTAAAATCTCTCTCATAACAATCTCAGCAGAACATTTTATATGCTTTATATTGAGCATGAGTCATGACAGAAGGCGTTCTCTGTTTAGAAATGATTTCCACTTTAGAAATACTATGCAGTAAAATCCAACTGATAAATTAAACAATTACTCATGCCTAACTTATTAGTTTCCTTTTAAATGAGAACTGTTGTGAAACTCGACACATTTTCAGGTGTACAGCATTACTTCAGACAATCCTTTGAGAACGAGGAGAACATTTTATTTGCTGTTCTTTTCGCTTTGATCTTTATTTTAATTAACTTGTTTAAATGAGGTCATATCATACATTTTTTATAGTTTTCTACCCTGAGATAAAGTTTCTCCTACAGATAAAGTTAATCAAGTTCTTTCTTGCCAAAAGGTTCATATTTTTATCCCCGATCTGAACCTTAAAATGAAATGAACGGTCATGGAGAGACTGTTTTCTGAATGTTAAGGGATATCTTGATAGTACAATGAACTTCAAAGATAAACGAAATCTGACCCCTTCAAAAATTTGACAGCTCTATGACAGGCCACAAAATATCACTCAAACAAAGATGTCTTTAATTCCAGTATTTATCAGTGTAATGTAATGTAGGTTTGTACTCACGTAGTGAGCAGCCAGCGGGATTGTTTGGCCAGACCCAGACAAGCAGCAAGACAGATGACCAGATCCAATATTAGTATCAGGAGGTATGTCAACCACCTATAGAAAAAAAGGAACCAACAGACTTATTTTTTATAAGCAATGAATGAAAAAATTAACAGGGTTAAAAGCGGGGGTTAAACGAAGTGTGAAAAGCCCTTGAGTGAAAAAATGTTCAATTGAAAGTATTTGGCATTGTCATGTTATTTTTTTTAAAGTTTTATTTTCAAAAAGACAAATGAAATCTCCATTTTCTCAGTTGTTTCACATAAACCAAATAGAGACATTTGATTTAATCTCCTGCTTCTTAGATTTTCAGAAGATATTCCAACAGTCTCAAACTGTTCTCAAATCGACCCCAAAGTCTGCAATAAAATACAATAAAACGCTTAATACGAACTCAAACATTGTTAATCCGATTCAACACCAAGTTATCTGAGCTATGCTATCCACATTCACATTACACTCATCTTTTATGGCAACCATTGTTTCATTTTTATTTATCCTACAAAATTTTTGGTTGCATTTTAAGTTATATAATTAAGTGAAACATGACTGAGACTCTCCTGAGCTACAAAAGTCTTTAAGTGATAAAATCTTCTTGTTGTGTGTGTGTGTGCTGGCGAGGCCACTCCAGAGAACTCTTCGTCTTTGAAAATAATTTATAATAGATGAACAACTTCTATAGGTATTAATATTTCATACACTGAAACGTTGTCAGAGGAGAACAGATGACCGTGTCTCTTCCTATAAACTACTCTTAGACACATTCACATTATCACGATCACATGTCAGCTATATTAATATGCCTCCTATCAAAGATGAACTTTTCTGGCAACCTAAACTAAAGAATTGTGACATGATCACTTATCAACGGGTCATCTGCAATGTGGAATGTTGACAAGAATATAAAACCAGCATTGGAGGATGTTTTGATGAATGACCAACAGTGAAGCTGGAGCAGTAAATAACATGTGATATACAGTAGTGCTGGGCGGTATGACCAAAAATGTATATCACTGTATTTTTCTAAATTATATCGGTTTCACGGTATATGATGGTATTTTTTTCCCTATGCATGACCGGGTGTTAAATCACATTTTCTACTGATTAAGAGAGGAAATACTGCAGGAGATTGACTAGAATGCCCTGTTTTACTGTCATGATGAGTGAATATTGTAGAAAAATTCCACATTAGAGTTAATACAGGTTTACAAAGCCTCACAAAATTATGCTGTGGAGAGACAACAACCAATAAAACACCGACCCGCAACACGCTCAGAGTCATACTTACAGACACCTGAATATTAAAAGTTGAGTTGAGGGCACCTTAAGCATTTTAAAAATCGAACCCTATATAACAACAAACTGCCAAAACGAGGAGAAACGCGGATATTTGAAATACATTTGCACTCTCTGAACGAATGACACACAGTTTCACACAAAGAATAAAGCAGTTACTTTTTCGCCCATTCTTCTTTGAATTGTCAGTTTATTTATTAATTTACATCATTGTCTTTTGTGTAGCAGAATAATCCTGTCAGCGCGTTCGTGATCAGACATACGGTTGTATCAGTGTAATCAGTGCATAGGCCTACATTTCATTTTAATAAGACGTGATGAAATATGCGCGCATACACGCTTCTGGTTCATGTCTAGAGCACGAGTTTATGAAATCCATAAAAAATTTAAACGCGCTCGCTCCGGTCTATATCAGTGCTATATGATCCATGTGGTGAGCGTTGTTAAAGGTCCCGTTCTTCGTGTTTTTTTGAAGCTTTGATTGTGTTTACAGTGTGCAATATAACATGTGTTCATGTTTCGCGTGTAAAAAAACACAGTATTTTTCACACAATTTACTTATCTGTACACCGCTGTTTTCACTGTCCTAAAAACGGCTGATGAGTTCCTTGTTCTATGAAGTCCCTCCTTCAGAAATACGTAACGAGTTCTGATTGTGCCAGCGGTTCCTGTGTTGTGATTTGACCGCAGCTTAGCGAACGTGGCATGGTTCCTGTGTTGTGATTCGACAGCAGCTTAGCGCACGTAACTTGCACGGAAAGGTCACGCCTCTTAACGGGAGATGTATGCGCTTAATGATCTCTACAGCGTCCCTGGGAAAGCCAAACAAAGGTGATTTGACTCCGGGATGAAAATAACTGTCTCGACGACATGGCGACAAACACAGTCAAACGCAACACTTCCTTTTCTCCACGCGACACTTCCTCTTCTCCACGTGGGACAGCAACAAGACCACGCCCCCTTTTTGCGCGTATTCTTGTGGGCGGAGGTTAGTCTGTTCTACTGTTCTACTGACGTCATTTATGAAGGAAGTACCAGGATGTAGTCCAAGCCGGCCGTTCGCTGTAGGCTTTGAAAGGGAACTTCTGTTAAATAAAATATCTCGCTTGGCATTGAACTTTGAGCTTTATAATTTTACAGGTATTATTTATGCTCTAACAGCAACATTACACACTAACTAAAGTTTGAACAATGGGATCACGAAGAACGGGACCTTTAAACCCATCGCGGCACTCTGCACAGAAACCGCTCTCTCTTGCGCGCCGCGTGTAGTTTGAATTCTTTACTGTAATCAAGGGCTGAATCCGAAATCGCCCCCATACCCTCAAATATAGCATTATTTGGAGGGGTCAGCGCTTTGGTGTCCGAAACCCTAGTGGACGTTATTGAGTGCACTCATTCTATCCCATTGCACCGCAGTCGATGTACACACATTGCCTGTCCGACTTCACGCACATTTTCATTCACTCCTTCAAATAAAGTGATGACATGGGGAATAGTGAATGAGAGTATAGGATTCAGCCATAGGCTGTGCTGTAATGCGATCTCAACTGTGCTCTGACTGCTCTTACTACAGTGCATCAATGAAATGGGTCCTCTCTCAAACAATGACGAGCTGCGCCGCGTTCCGAACGTTGTTTAAGCAACATACCGGTATTGCGGTATCATCAAAATTCATATCATAAAAAATAAATAAATACCGGTATTCGATATGAACCGGTATACCGCCCAGCACTAATATACAGTGTCTAACACAAGGAAATGACTTTAAGTGAAACTATAAAACAGACTGTACACACATGCAGTCATGCATTAGCAGTTGATGGACTACTATGGCGCTTCACTCAACCACAGAATCAAGAGTCAAGAACAAAATACTTCATAATGATTTTTCCTACTACAAAACAAGGGTGGAAAATAGACCTGCATTCCACAGAAAATGCAATACAGGAGATTCAAGGTGGCAGCTCTCATCATTACCTGTAATACTCCACGTACGCAGTCTGATCAGCTATGGCGGCCAGGTCTACTTTTGCCTTTTCCCAGTCAGGAAGCCCCAGTAATTGCTTAATGATGTTGTCTGACATCTGTTGCATGAACTGCAGCGTCTGCACAAAGTCTCCCCGTGCAGCAAAGATCTCACCCAGTCGAGACAAGTGTTCATTTAGGCCTCTTTGCATGCCTCCCATAGTACCCGTCACCTGTGAGAGTGAATATCATTGTTAGTGCAATCAGAAATACAAGATGGGTTTATAATGACATATTCTACCATTAAAAAAAGGTCAGCTTTTTTTAATACCTTTCATATATTTATTCAGCAAGGATGCATTACCTTGAAAAAAAGGTTTCTTTAGCAGCAAATAAGCATATTAGAATAATTTCTGAATGATGATGTGACACTGAAGGCTGTCACTGAATTGTAATAATTTCACAATATTGCCTTTTTTACTGTATTTTGATCACATAAATGCAGCCTTGGTGAGCAGAAGAGACTCATGCCACGTGTTTTTCCAACCTTCTACCCGTGAAAGTGCACTGGAACGGCAGTCAAACCTGTGACTTCACACCCGTTAACTCGTACTAGATCGATGTACTCACAGTTACACGCTCTGACGTCACATAGCCCGCGAAACAACAACGGAAGCCCCTACGGATGCGGTGTTTATGCCTTAAGCGCCATTTTTCTCCTCCGTTTCCCTCAAATAAGCAAGGAGTAAGCACCTTTGGCGAAATAAATTATTGTAAATGAGCATAAGCCCCGCACGGTTCGCCACCCTTTGTTTACATCTAGCTACAACAATTCTTTGCGCTCAGGCAGTTTGGCGTGACTTTGTCTGGAACGCTACTAGGGCTGGACGATTAATCGAAAACTAATCGAAACCGAAATGTAGAACCTCTAACCGACGTAATTTTCGCATGATGGTTATTTCGGTTTTAGTCACGTGACTCCACCCTGTCTGTCACATCAAGTGCAGTTTGCGGACACACGGAACGATGCAGGAGCAGTTACCTTTGTTTATAGATGCTCAGAATTACTATAGTAATTGCATGTTTTACACAGTTTATACAGGTAAGATAATCAGCGTTCTTATATGCGCTGATACACACACAGAGACGGCGTGTGCAAGCCCCGAAGCCAGATCACTTTCACTTGCGTCATGAAGTTCATGACCTCATGAAGGTTGTCAATTAAATGCGTTTAAAGGCTTGCCAGTTTGAACATTTAAAGCGATTGTGCACTATTCAAAAACAACAATATGGAAAATATCTCCGTTCAGTGCTCATGAGCTTTTTTCTGTGACACAGAGCGCTGAGCCGTGTCATGTCTCTGACAACGCGCACGCCCTGAAGCCAGATCACTTTCACCTGCGTCCTCACAAAGCTTTGTCATTTGTATGTGTTTTAAGGCCTGCCAGTTTGAACATTTGAGCAATTTTAGACCATCAGATGTGTGTTATGTTGAACTAATGCCTGATCTATTGTGACAAACGAACACACAGACATAGCTCGCACATCACGTGAAGATCGCACGCAGAAACGCAGTGTCAACGCTGTGCTGTGACTAAAGTAAATTCACTAAAGTAGCTTCGAAACTCAACCGTTATAGCAGATTTTAATACCTTTGAAGTACAAACCACAGCTTCATAATGAATAGAGACGGTATGACTAATTCACACACACAATCACTCTCTCGTTAATGCATTGAAATAAATGTAATGTAGGCCTACTGTGTTAATTTATCTGTATCTGATGTACAACAAGCAGAAATATGCCCCATAGACAATAACTGCTGAAAGTGAACCGTTTCCTTCAAGTATTTTAAAATCACAAAGAAATTAGGCATGTATCAAATTTTCATGTTGCGATTAATTGCTGAAGCTTTTATCACGGTTTTCGGTATTTTCACAATATTGAAATTCGTTGCAAAAGAAGTGTTATACTATAACAGGTTTAAGATCTTTCTTATAACAAAAAGAACCAAACATTTAAATACAATTAAGCAATACACAAAACTAACTATAAAGTAAACAAATATTTAAAACAGATTAAAGTGCTAAAGAATTATAAAGAACAATAGGTAACACTTTACAATAAGGTCTCACTTGTTAATGCATTAACATTAACAAAGATCGAATAGCTACATTTTTAGTTATTATTCTTTGATAATGTTAGTAAAAAAAAAAAAAAAGCAACTGTTAGTGTTAGCTCAGGTCCATTAAATAATACAGTTACAACTTTTGATTTTAATAATGTTATTATTTTGCTGAAATTTACATTTAACTAAGATTAATAAATGCTTTAGAAGTATTTTTCATTGTCAGTTTGTTAATGAATGAACTAATGTTAAATAATAGAGCCTTAAAGTGCGTGACTGAACAACAATCAGAACATATTCAAACAATATCTAGAGCATGTCATTTAGTCTAGATTAAAATATAAATGAAAATGAATAGCCTTAAGTCTTTAAGTATTAGTTTTGTTTACGAGGGTTACCGGGGAAACGGCTGCATTTCTGCTGTTCCATCAGCGCCCTCTGCTGTCAGAGAGTGAATGTGCACTTCAGCCCGCCATGTGCTCAGCTCATGCACGGTTTGTTAACATCAGTGTGCTTTGACATGTTGTTCATTTTAAACGGTTGATGGGTAAAGTATTCTTAATATGCATTCTAAAAATCTGAATAATTTGAAATAAATAATTATTCACGATATTTTGAAGTGCCCACGATAACAATATTGTGCATGTTAGTTATTGCGGTATATCATACTGCCGTATACTGGCACATGTCTAAAAGAAATGCACTTTTTCATTAGAAACAAATATCCCACCTTTAATAGTAGCAAATATTTACAGTAAAACCCTTATCAGGGAACTATGAGGGCAAAAAAAGGAAAGCAAAAAAAAAGAAGAAGCAAAATAATCGTTCAATTAATCGAGATTTTTATTTTTTGGTCAAATCGTTACAGCACTAAAGGCTACAAAGCCTTGAGTCATGGCGAGTCAAGTCGTACCTTACGGGCTCAAAAACCTGCCTGTAACGCAACATAACATCTTACCAACCCCAAACTTTTGAACAGTAGTGTACTTCATTGCAACTTTCCTTGCACACCGAGTCCAAAATTGTCATGTGTTAAAAAGTAAATACGACCTCACGTTGTGTCAATCACGTTTACACAATGCCTCTGAAACTTTCGTCTGTCAAAAAAAAAATTCGGATTGGGTTCGATGTTCTGCTTTTTCCGTATCCGTAGCAAGAAGGGGTTTTGACAATTCAGAGCCACTGAATGACGAATACAAAAAAACACAAACATTTCGGACTCAGTGTGCAAAGACCTTAAGTGATAGACTTGACTTGGAGGAATGTAAAACTGCAGTCTAAATGCAGCTGTCACTGTCTCTTATGTGATTCATAAAAAAAGAAAAATCACAACTTCAGGTTGTTTACTTTTCATTACTGCAAACCTTTAAAGGAACTGTATGTAAGAAATGTATTTCAATTAATCATAAAATGGCCCTAATATGTCAATAGACATTAAAAAATCATGTTAATTTCAAATACTTATATCACTGACAACAGTTGTCCGGCCAAGATATTGTCATTTTAAAATTGGAGTTGCAGCCCTCAACTGATGTTGATGTTGACATGTTGTGTCATGCCTGAAGCGCCGCCCTCCACCTATCTACCAATCACGAAGTCGGTAGTGTTTCTGCATCTGCATTCGGGTTGCCAGCTCTGCTAGTTACCACAGCTGCAGCTACAAACTTTCTGGATAAACAATGTCTAACTTTACGAAACCTAAACGACCTCGATATGAATCAGAAAAACGTCGTGACAGTGTCCGAAATAAAACAAGGATTTGTATAGGAGATGCCTTTGAAAGATGGAGACGGCTGAAAACGGAGAAGAATTTGAAGACTGACGCAATTGCTAATTATCTCCTGGACAGGTAAGGTTAATCTATGTTTGGCTAACTTGTACTTAATGTAAATGGACATTTCAAATATTCACGACAGTCGAACAAAGTTGTGCATGTTCATGCAAAGTAACGTTAGGTTAGCGCAGATGGAGGAGGTGGGTCATTGAATTGAAAAGGTAACGTTAAGGAATTGTTTGGTAAATAAAAATGGCGAGTCGTCATTGCTAACATTAGTAATGCATTATCAGAGCCCGTTTCTCTGTCATTATGCTGAGACGCTGAGGAAAACAACATTAGCACGCCTATTATGGCAATGTGAAAACGTATTTGAGACAGTAGCCTAACGTTACCTCGGTAAAAATTATTCCTCATTCTTTCTTTGTATATATAGTGGATAAAACATGCTGCAAGTTGACCTGTATGACCATTGCAAATGTTATTTAGTTACTCTCAATCGTTTCTGATGGGACTGAAATCAACCATGTGATAGCCATTGTTGATATTGAACGCTGACATGGCGTAATTTGTCCCGCGTTATACTTGCTGTGGCAATGTTTGTTATTTGTTAGCCTACTTATGACAAAAACGCTTGTCTTACTGTGTACGACTCGTCACTTGCCATTGAAAGCTCCGTGTAGCAGCCTACGTTCCCGCTGGATCCTGCAGCCTATCTGGCAACCTCGAGTTGGGGTACTTGCAGTAATTTGAAAGTGATTGCAGTACCAGTTTTGGCCACAGTCCTACATACAGCTCCTTTAATCATCAATTTAAAATGTAAGAATATATTAAATTGAAAAGCTTTTGGAGGTAACACTATTAATTTGCGTTGTTTTTCTCTCCAGGTAGCCTACGTTGAAGGAGAGATTTTTTGTTTTGTTTTTTTACTTGTTTCTTTGCTCATTACCTTGGTTCTCCAATCTTGTAGACCTGATTGCCTCATTGGGTTAATTGATTATATTAGGCCTTATTAGGCTAATTGAATGCTTTCTGACTATGGGTGGGGTTCAACTTATAAGTTTGTGTAATTCTCATCTTGTGTGCTGCTTTGCCCTGAAGAAGACCATCTGTTTGGTCGAAACATGTTGGCTCTTGTAGTTTTTTTAAATATGACTTAAGCCATACTTAATAAAGGCTTTTTAATTCATTCCTTCTCCTCTGTTTACGTTTGACTGAGTGCCTGGGACCTGCCTTTTTTTACTGTTCATTTAACTTCAATAAATATGTTTAACTAGCTGACATGCACATTAAACGCAGAATGAATAGGAACACAAATATACATTATGTCCTTATTTACATAAACTCTTTCCCATTTTTGCAATGGAAAAAGTCAAAGTAGGCAAGTGAGAAAATACTTCATGAGGAAAGGGCCTGCTAAAAAGAGCTGTTTTCTGTGCAAACAGCCACAAAGAAACTAGGCCTGTGTGTAACCAAATTTGTGTTCCCTCGTCCTCTCTCATTGACCCACCCAAAATCTTCATTAAATAGTTTAGTCTGAGGAGGCCTGACCAAAGTGCTGTACAAGTCAGATAAACACAGCAGAAACCAAGTAACACATAATAAATAAGAACATCAACATCATTGAAAAGCTAAAGAAAACAAATTGGTTATCCAGAGCATGTACATACAGCATTTTTAAAGTTCAATAAAAGCTAAAAACAGCACAGGATCAGGGGATTCCCAGACAAATGCTCTACATCCTGAAATCAAATGCTCAATTCCCAGCAGCCCTTCTTTGGGTTATGACATCACTACTCGAGAGTGTAGTGATCTCATGCCCAAAGCTGTGAGAAACTCAATTCCACATTGATTATAGTAGTTTGACTCGTTTTTCATAAGATCTTTGATCTCACAACAGCGCTGCATTCTCCTGAATCCTTTTATAAGTCCTGATGTTTGTCGGTTGGTTTAAAGTCTGAGTGTGACTGTGAGTTTCAAATGATATATCCCTGCACTGAATATTTTGTATATTTTCATTATTGTGTGGCCACGACTGCAAAAACCGCCTTAATATCTCAGCTGAACGTAATCCAATAATCCAGCTAATGAACAAACGCTAGACATCTGAGCTGTATTTCTTGAGACACAGATGTAATGCATATGAGGAAGTGGTTAAGATACGAGACCGAGATTTTTCTCCCAGCGCTGCAGCTCTAATTGATTGTCTCTGGTTTCTGCAGGCACGGAGCTTCTGCAATTAAATTTGAATGGGAGAGTTGAAGCGTGAAATGGAACACAAGCACTAAGTGGTGCTGCCTGCCCTATATCCAGATATTATGATTTCCTATTTCTCTATTAAATTGGTTGGGGGTGCAAGACAAAACATGAAGGGAGCAGAGAGAGAGGGCGAGAGAGAGAACTAAAGGGAATTATGACCTTACTGCTTACAGGTCTTCTTCTAATAACGGCTGTGGCAATGTCTGGGGATTTTCTGGTTGAACTAGTTCACAGGTTCTCAAGATAGTTACTGAGAACCAAAAATGAACATATAAAGACCAGCAATGGAACAAAGACTACAAGGAAGTTTACAATACAAATCAAATGTGATTCGAGCAGCAGGGGGTTGAAACAAGAGCTTTTGGGGTTCAAAACCTGTCTGACATTGAAGGGGGAAAAAAAACAATCTCAGGAGCTCAAACACAACAATCAAATTCACCTTCAGCAAATGTTTGATAAACTGCCTCATGGGTGATAGATAAACAGCTCTCAGCTCCACAAAAGTCTTTATACTTTCTATCAATTGTCTCTCACAGTTAACTGATGTCTGTGAAGAATCAAGAGAATTGTGGTTATTTTCCTGGGTGAGACTTTTAGTGAGTGTTTGGGATGTTTGAAATGGTAAGCATCCCACAACTTTTCCATAAACCACTAGCAAAAACTTTTCAAAACTCTTCAGAAAAGCACATTCATTGCATCTTTTAACACATTTCAAGTTCAACCCTATTAAATATCCATTTTATTCCCAAAAGTATTGGGACACCCCTCCAAATCATTGACGTTGGGTGTTCCAATCACTTCCATGGCCACAGGTGTATAAAACTAAGGCATGCAGACGCTTCTACAAACATTTGTGAAAGAATGGGTCGCTCTCAGGAGCTCAGTGAATTCAAGCGTGGTACTGTGCAATAAATCCATTTGTGAAATGTCCTCACTACTAAATATTCTACGGTCAACTGTTAGTGGTATTATAACAAAGTGGAAGCAATTGGGAACAACAGCAACTCAGCCACAAAGTGGTAGGCCACATAAAATCACAGAGCGGGGTCAGCGCATGCTGAGGCGCACAGTGCACAAAAGTCGGCAAAAGAGTCAACAGCTACAGACCTCCAAACTTCGTGTGACCTTCAGATTAGCTCAAGAACAGTGCAGCGGTATCCGAGCCTTACATCGCCATGTGCAATGCAAAGAGTTGGATGCAGTGGTGTAAAGTACGTCACGACTGGACTCTAGAGCAGTGGAGACGCGTTCTCTGGAGTGAGAGCCTTGTTCTCTGGAGCCTTGTGGCTTCTCTGTCTGGCAATCCAATGGACGAGTTTGGGTTTGGCGATTGCCAGTAAAACGGGACTTGCCTGACTGCCTTGTGCCAAGTGTAAAATTTGGATGGGGGGATTATGGTGTGGGGTTGTATTTCAGGGGTCAGGCTTGGCCCCTTAGTTCCAGTGAAAGGAACACTTAATGCTTCAGCATACCAAGACATTTTGGACAATTTAATGCTCCCAACTTTGTGGGAATAGTTTGGGGATGGCCCCTTCATGTTCCAACACAAGTGCACAAAGCAAGGTACATAAAAGACATGGATGAGCGAGTTTGGTGTGGGGGAACTGGACTCTCAACCCGACAGAACACCTTTGGGATTAATTAGAGTGGAGACTGTGAGCCAGGCCTTCTCATCCAACATCAGTGCCTGGCCTTACAAATGCACTTCTTGAAGAATGGTCAAAAATTCCCATGAACACCCTCCTAAACCTTGTGGAAAGCCTTACCAGAACAGTTGAAGCTGTTATAGCTGCAAAGGGTAGGCCAACTCTATATTAAACGTTTCGGATTAAGAATGAGATGTCATTAAAGTTCATGTGCATGTAAAGGCAGGTGTCCCAAAACTTCTGTCAATATAGTGTAGTCTAAATATAAAAATATTGCCACTTGAACTGCTAATCATCACATGATTTACAGTCTGATTCCCTGCCAGCGTTAACAATAAAACAAAAAGAAAACAAAACAAAAAAAGAAAACAAAAGAGAGCTACAATTCCATAAACAGTTTAGCAAGTTATGACTCAGGATTTTGTCTGCCTTGAACAGTCAGGAGGGGACAGTGAAGGGCTGGGGGCCAACAGCAGGTTAATATACACATGTAGAGCACTAAAGTGGCTCTCACTCCTGCACCTGGAGCCCAGTCAACCTCCATTCCACAGATTGAAAATAAAGGTAGTCTATAAATCACAACCCTGTCAAACAGACTCTGCCTTCAAACTATTTTCCTCCAGGTTTTCTAGAGCGAGTCATTCTGAAGCCTTTAGACTAGACTGAAATGTCCACAAATGTGACACTTTAATCAATGCCGTCAAACATTTCACTGACTACTTCTCACTCAAAATTCAACATCTGGATAAAGTTACATTTGAGGAAAACATAATATGGTTAAGCAGCTGGCATGAGTCCAGAAAACGTCCGCATTCTATTCAAAGCATAAGAAAAAAAAAGTGACCTTCACAAGCTGAGAGGACGGTACAAACTGACCCAGCGCTCTGCATGTTACACTGTGCAGGGCACAAAGGTATTTATGGAACAACAGAGCTCTGGGTTGACAGTGTTATATTATAGCCACCCTCATAAAAAAATTACGAAAATATAATTTTCTTATCCTGTATTGACTACACAATTATTGGACATTTCTACAATGATTACAAACATACAGTTGATTTAACACATTGACCTTGTAGGGAGGCATGTTGTCACAATGACCATGCTGTTTATTGACACTGATTTTAGAAGAATACAATAAAATAAAATATAAAAACATTATGTAAAACAATAATATTGAGAATTTACCGAGCGCATGAAGAGATAAAGTGGTGGATAAAATATGAGATAGAAGGGGAAAAAAATACTTCAATGGTTTGCGTTTTTTTGCAAAAGTTTTGCGTTCCCCCTGAGAAACTTTTTTACCTGGGAACGCAAAACTTTTGCTAGAGGATTGACGTTCCTTTGACATATAATTGCTCCTCCCATCTCATTTTTTTTACATCATCATTGTCCCTTTAGGGGCTCTGTATGAATTAATAATAATACAAATTATAAATAAAATAAATTGAAAACATAATCCAAATAATGAAAAATTAAATTTAATAAATCTGTTTTTAAATGTCCATATTATATATTTTGAAGGTATAGTACAGTAAAACAATGAATTGTTAAAAAAGAATTCATAAAAAAATATATTAATTGTATTTACATTTAATAAAGTGTACACAACATGAGACAATTTGCCCCTAAATGTATCTAAATCACTATGGTTCTCCTCTTCTGTAACTCAAACCAAGTAATTTATGTCCTTGTTAATCCTTAGGTGTCACTGTACACATAAAACAGATCCCCACAGGAAACCACACAGTTCATTTGCAAGCACAGAGGGGGTGTTGAGAGGAGGTGAACGGGAGACCTTATGGCCCAGACCCAATAAACCCTAAAACCAAGCAGTCACCACTCAACACTCCAGAAAAAAAGTCTGTTACTTCTCTTAACTCCTTTGAAAGGGCTGCACAGTGATTCCAAACCAAAAGAGTGTGTGTGTGTGTGTGTGTGTGTGTGTGTGTGTGTGTGTGTGTGTGTGTGTGTGTGTGTGTGTGTGTGTGTGTGTGTGTGTGTGTGTGTGTGTGTGAGCCTGAGCATCTGCGTGCAATGGATGCCAAATTAAATCATTGTTTTCAGGCAGGCAGAACCATTGAAGAGCCTCAATCAGGAAGTCGAAGGTTTCACAAGTGACTTCATCAAAGCCTTTGTTGCAAGGTTCATGGCTAATTATGTGCATTGCATGCAGGGTTTTCAGACACTGGACACTTTGTGCCATTGGTCTCTGAGGAGCAATCCAAGAATGGAGGGTCTCTTCTACTTAATGGCAGGCTTAGATAAATGTATTGATGATTCTTGAAGCTATCAAAGTTGACATTAATCCGAGGTCATGACCTGAATATCTAAAACATCTCTAGTCCTTCTGAGCACCATTACATCATTTTGTTCACAGCGCAGCACTCTTATCTAGGCAGAATGCTAATGAAAATTATGGCTGATTCCTCTCCCCGTAAGTGCAGTTCCTAGGTCAGTTTTGCCTTTTGGCTTGTGATGACTCAGTCTGTGTTGAAAGGATCAAGTTGACCTCAGACAAGTGTGTGCTTCATAATTCAGAGTGAGACAGAAACAGATGCATTAATCTCCATTAGTGCAGATGGGTAGTTAATCCTCTACTCCTCAATGGTATAAGCGGGCAGATGCTCAGAGCGCCTTTAGTCTCTGTTCGGTTCAGAACCACAGCATAAACACCTCCCTGAAGGCTCATACAAGAGGTGTAAGTGAGCTGAACAGGTGTGGATTCTTGATCTATAGCTTGTGGAATGTTTGCACTCAAATCTATAATTTTTTTCTATACGGAAACAGATGCATCATCCACACACTTGGAAATAAACATGGTTATGGTTTATGAAGCCATCACTAGTGCTGGGCTAATATCCAATAGACCTCAAACTCACAGTATTCAGGATTGCCTGAAATAGATAGACAGACAGAGTGACTGACAGACAGACAGACAGACCAAGCGACAGAGAGAGCAAGCGAGAGACCGAGCAAGCGAGAGACCGAGCAAGCGAGAGACCGAGCAAGCGAGAGACCGAGCTAGCGACAGACCGAGCAAGCGACAGACCGAGCAAGCGACAGACCGAGCAAGCGACAGACCTAGCAAGCGACAGACCGAGCAAGCGACAGACCGAGCAAGCGACAGACCTAGCAAGCGACAGACCGAGCAAGCGACAGACCGAGCAAGCGACAGACCGAGCAAGCGAGAGACCGAGCAAGCGACAGACCTAGCAAGCGACAGACCGAGCAAGCGACAGACCGAGCAAGCGACAGACCTAGCAAGCGACAGACCTAGCAAGCGACAGACCGAGCAAGCGACAGACCGAGCAAGCGACAGACCGAGCAAGCGAGAGACCGAGCAAGCGACAGACCGAGCAAGCGAGAGACCGAGCAAGTGAGAGACCGAGCAAGCGACAGACAGAGCGACAGACAGAGCGAGCGACAGACAGACAGAGAGAGAGAGCAACAGAGCAAGCGACAGAGTAACTGTGCGTTCACACCGCCGCCGGCGAGAGCGTCAAACTTCGCTCTGGCCGCCCTGCACTCGACGCTGTAGAAAGATTCACGGACGCGCTGCCGCTCTGACGTAGATCGAATGCTTGGTCTTTTTTAAAACTGCATTTAAAGGGGCCGCAAAGCAAACAATCATGTTCGCATTTTTAAAATCGGCATTTGTGCAGACTGACCACAGTAGGGTATACCCGTGTAAGATAACATCATGAAATAATTTAAATGTGAAAGTTAACTTAATTATAGTTGCATGTTTGCTAATGAAATAAACCATTTAAAAGCCATTTGTGTGGTGTGGCTTTTGTGTTCTTGGAAGTGCTAGTCTAATGTCAACATGCAGTTTATAGGTGCTAGCCTTGGTCTTTAACATTAACATTAATTTGTGTGCAACCTACTTTACAATAACTGTCCTGGTTTAAGTGCAGCATTCAAATCTGTGTTTTTTTGAGCAAATGAATTGCATTCTAGCGCGAAAATGTTGCATATAAAAGGTGTTGCGCGGAATATATATATATATATATATTAATATTATAGGGAAACCCGCTACCGCAAAGATCAACCTCTCCTCCATTTTGCTTGGGAACTAATGTTGTCGGAACCAAAGTTTACAGAACTGCGTTCTCTGGAATCATTTCAAGCGGAGCACTACTACATTCCCATTGGTTGCCGCCGAACCGCGTCATAGCTCATTACCATAAAGTTGACCTGATTCCAACTCTCCTCGACGCCCAAATCGTCCAAGACGCGCCGCGCCGCTCTCGCCGGAGCTCGCCGCCGGGCTCCCATTGAAAATGAATGACTTCCGGCCACTTTGACGCTCTCGCCGGCGGCGGTGTGAACACACCATAAGCGACAGACAGAGAGAGCGACAGAGAGAGCGACAGAGAGTGAGCGACAGAGAGAGCGAGCGACAGAGAGAGCGAGCAAACGACATGGAGAGCGAGCAAGAGACCGAGCGACAGACCGAGCGACAGACAGAGCGACAGACAGAGCGACAGACAGAGCGACAGACAGAGCGACAGACAGAGCGACAGACAGAGCGACAGACAGAGCGACAGACAGAGCGACAGACAGAGCAAGCGACAGACAGAGCAAGCGACCAAGAGAGCGACAGACAGAGCAAGCGACAGACAGACAGAGCGACAGACAGACAGAGACATACAGCAGCTATATAGGCAGACAATCAGAACGACAGACAGATGGACAGATATAGATATGGTAGACAGACATAGATAGAATGACAGAACAACAGACAGAATGATAGATAGAATGATAGACGGACAGAACAAATGATAGAGTGACTGACAGACAGAGCAAGCGACAGACAGAGCAGGCGACCGAGAGAGTGACAGACAGAGCAAGCAACAGACAGAGCAAGCGACCGAGAGAGTGACAGACAGAGCAAGCGACCGAGAGAGCAAGCGACCGAGAGAGCGACAGACAGAGCAAGCGACCGAGAGAGCGACAGACAGAGCAAGCGACCGAGAGAGTGACAGACAGAGCAAGCGACCGAGAGAGTGACAGACAGAGCAAGCGACCGAGAGAGTGACAGACAGAGCAAGCGACCGAGAGAGTGACAGACAGAGCAAGCGACCGAGAGAGTGACAGACAGAGCAAGCGACCGAGAGAGCGACAGACAGAGCAAGCGACCGAGAGAGCGACAGACAGAGCAAGCGTCCGAGAGAGCGACAGACAGAGCAAGCGACCGAGAGAGCAACAGACAGAGTAAGCGACAGACAGAGCAAGCGACCGAGAGAGCAACAGAGAGCAAGCGACCGAGAGAGCGACAGACAGAGTAAGCGACAGACAGAGCAAGCGACAGACAGAGCAAGCGACCGAGTGAGCAACAGACAGAGCAAGCGACCGAGAGAGCAAGCGACAGACAGAGCGAGCGACCGAGAGCGCAAGCGACCGAGAGAGCGACAGACAGACAGAGCAACAGACAGAGAGACATACAGCAGCTATATAGGCAGACAAACAGAACGACAGACAGAGATGGACAGAGATGGACAGATATAGACGGTTTCATCGGACGCACGCAGCCACGGTTACGCGCCTGGCCCGAAGTTAACTTCCGGTCTGTGTTTGTTTATCGGTCTGGCAAGGGGATAGTATGGCGCACTACTCAGTAGAAACACATTTTTGATGTACTATTCTTTGATAACATGATATAAATATTAACGATCAAGCAGGGAGAATATGACACGTTTACATTTGTTCACATCAAGTGGTCGCCATCTGGATAACTGATCGGATTTATGTTTCCCGCAAAAAAATTGAAATGTGCCTTTATCATGGAGTGCAAAACAATTTTCGCTTTGTCCTCTATTAATGGCAATAGAGAACAGGATTTTTTGTGATGCATTCATATACAATCAATCTCAAATAGGGTACTTCATCTACAAGTTAAGTTTCCCAACATTAATCTTATGTTATGAAACAAAGAAACTTGTTATTCCGATGCATTGCATGATTGAAGGCGAGCGCGCAAGCATTAATAGATACTGTACAGAAAACGGCATTACACGGTCCTTAAAGGGTTCGTTCACCCAAACATTTTAATTCTGTCATTATTACTCTCCCTCATGTCGTTCCAAACCTGTAAGACCTTCTTCATCTTCGGAACACAATTAAAGATATTTTCTTCTTCTCTACGGTCTTACGGGTTGGGGTCGACATGAGGGTGAGTAATTCATGTATGAATTTACATTTTTGGGTGAACTAACCCTTTAAGGGGGGGCGTTTCCCCCACTCTATATTGCAGACAGAAATGGGAGATTATTTATTATAAACATGCTGAAACAATAAAAACATGTAAATTAAGATAATGCAAATTTACATGTAAATTAACATGTAATTTGAAGATAATCAAAGATGATAGCGCATAAGAAAGATAACGCAGCCTCTGTTGTTATTAATTCTTTGCGGACGACTACCGGAAGTTAAGTTTGGGCCACAAAAGCGCGCATGTGCATTAATGTTTGTTTATGTTGTTGCCGTTGAAACCGTCTATAGATATGGCAGACAGAGAGATAGAATGACAGAACAACAGACAGAATATTAGATAGAATGATAGATGGGCAGAACGTACAATAGAATGACAGACAGACAGAGAGAGCGACAGACAGAGCGACAGACAGACAGAACATTAGACAGATGGACAGATATAGATATGGCAGACAGACATAGATAGAATGACAGAACAACAGACAGAATTATAGATAGAATGATAGACGGACAGAACGAACGATAGAGTGACCGACAGACAGAGCGAGCGACAGAGACAGAGCAAGCGACAGAGTGAGTGAGCAACAGACAAAGTGAGCTAGCGACAGACAGAGTGAGTGACTGACAGAGCGAGCGAGCGACAGACAGAGTGAGCGACAGACAGAGCGAGCGAGCGAACGAGAGACAGAGTGAGCGAGAAAGACAGAGCGAGCGAGAAAGACAGAGCGAGACAGACAGACAGAGCGAGCGAGACAGACAGAGCGAGCGGCAGACAGAGCGAGCGACAGACAGAGCGAGCGAGCGAGCTAGCGAGAAAGACAGAGCGAGCGACAGACAGAGCGAGCTAGCGAGAAAGACAGAGCGAGCTACCGAGAAAGACAGAGCGAGCGACAGACAGAGCAAGCGACAGACAGACAGAGCGACAGACAGAGCGAGCGAGACAGACAGAGCGAGCGGCAGACAGAGCGAGCTAGCGAGAAAGACAGAGCGAGCGAGCGACAGACAGAGCGAGCGACAGACAGAGCGAGCGAGCGACAGACAGAGCGAGCGACAGACAGAGCGAGCGACAGACAGACAGAGCGAGCGACAGACAGACAGAGCGAGCGACAGACAGACAGAGCGAGCGACAGACAGACAGAGCGAGCGACAGACAGACAGAGCGAGCGACAGACAGACAGAGCGAGCGACAGACAGAGCGAGCGAGCGACAGACAGAGCGAGCGAGCGAGCGACAGACAGACAGAGCGAGCGAGACAGACAGAACGAGCGAGCGAGGCAGACAGAGCGAGCGAGGCAGACAGAGCGAGCGGCAGACAGAGCGAGCGGCAGACAGAGCGAGCGGCAGACAGAGCGAGCGGCAGACAGAGCGAGCGGCAGACAGAGCGAGCGGCAGACAGAGCGAGCGGCAGACAGAGCGAGCAGCAGACAGAGCGAGCAGCAGACAGAGATGGACAAAGATGGACAGATGTAGATATGGCAGGCAGGCAGACAGACAGACAGACAAAAATAGAATGAGAGAACAACAGACAGACAGATTGATAGATAGAATGATAGACGGATAGAACGAACAATAGAGCGATAGACAGATATGTAGATAGAACGAGAGACAGCAAGCGGCAGACAGACACAGCGAGCGAGCAAGAGAGACAGACAGAGCGAGCGAGCGACAGATAGATAGACTACTTTTGCTGCTGAAATTACACACGTCACCTTTAAAGGGGGAAATAGGTGAACCAATCATTGATTTTGCAGTCTTTCAGTCCTCCAGGCAATGAAATGGCTAAAACTCACAACCAGAGGCATGAAAGGCCCGACCGAGTGCATGAAATTGGTGCGTGAAGCAGGATTAAAGCGTCTTAGTGTCACTGTCAGCTCTACGCATTTGAATCAGAAAAACGGAGATGGATATAAATAGGTCTGGCTGAAGATGCATGAATTAGGTTGCATTCATGCCCCAGCCTTCAGGGCCTTGAAAGGGACAATGACAAAAGGCACAAACACAAAAGGCTGTAAAAACCAATTTGAGGTATTTTCTCCAACCACTCCATATCACGGAAACACACTAAAATGAGTCTGCGTTTTCTAACACGCATAGATACACTCCACGTCGTTCACGGGAGGAACATTTTTCCAAAGAGACATGCAGTGGCATGTAACTGCATACATCTTCAATGGTGTCCTTGCTATTGCAAAAGATGTCAGAAAATCAATCATGCACTCAGTGGGGGAACCCATGACATTTTAGCAGTGCAGATCGGCAGGAAGGAAAAAAAAGATTTTACAGTAAACAACTGAACTCTGAGAATAGGGACCATCTGGCTGAGGTTTGGTTGGAAGGAACACTTTGACAGAAAGTGCAGAACTATTTGCAGGGAAGGAAAAGAGATAATGTTAGAGCTTTTGGAAGGAGTACAAAGTACAAAGTTGGTTGGACTTGTACTTACCAAACTGTCCACTCCTGCCAGTGTGTGATTGGCATTGTAGAGGGAATAGGTCAGCTGGTACACCCCATCATTGGTTTCACTGTTTCCATAGAAACCAACTCCCACGGCAACACTGAAAAGTCACAAGGTGAAAAGTTACAATTAGTTGTAATCATCAGGCCCTCACAGAATAATCACATGCAGAAATCCACAGAGGGAGTTTTTACACTCTTGCATTATTTTAATTAAATATTTGGCTGGTTTTACCATGCTTTTAGCGTCCACTAAGTGTGCACAGTATACCATGTTTAAACTCAAAAATCACAGCTGAAATTACACAAGCTGCTCCTAAATTGTGCTTCATGCACTTGGTATACACATTAAGTAAAAGATACAGGGTTGCAAATTTACACAATAATGATATTTTAGTATTATTTATATACCATTAGAGTATTTATTATTAATACATTTAATAATTGTATTATCTTACATTTCAGTTTTCATTTTGTTAATTAATTTAAATTTAGGGTTCAGTCATTTTTTTATTTTTTTAAACTTATTTCAGTGTTTCCAAAGCAACATTGTTAATTTTCATTTAAGTTTTTCATTAACATACGATTTTTAATAGTTTTAGTTAACAAAAACAACACTGAGGTGAGCTCAAGTCATTATCTAGGACAAGCCAGCCACTAAGTAAGCCATGTCAGAAAATGTTTCCTAAGCTTAGATAAACATCATTTTGGACTGAAGGGGATCTATGTGGATCTAAAGTTAAATGACTGGAAAATAAAGGCACTGTGGTGGGACGGGTGGTGCACACGACGCGTGCCACATGCAGGTCTTTGATATTCAGCAGGAGCCATGCTGAGCCAGAGGCTAATGTTCACCAGACACAAATAACATAAGGGTTGGTGAAATTACAAAAAGATGGTGCCTTCTGCCTGAGAACAACACACAAGCACTATGAAAGCGAGAGAAAGATACCCAAGTGCTCAGAACAATAATATAATCACTAATATTCAGATCCCAACCAACAATTACTCACCTTCATGCCTTTTAAAATCCATAAGACTTTGTTAATCTTCGGAATAACAAATGAAGATATGTTTTAATTAAATCTGAGAGATTTCAGTCCCTCCAATGGAAGTCTATTCACTCAAAACTCTAGACTGTAGCATAAATCCACTGGAATTGAGCATCTAAATCCAAGAGACATGATTGTTTTATATGATGAATAGGTTTAATTTATATTTCACATATAAACAATAATCAGAGGACATGCATAACAAATAGCATTACATTTTCGTAGACAGCAGCTCAGGCGTGCTTGCTTGATGTGCGAGAACCAACGAGGTTCATTCTTGCGTGTCATGCCTGCACAATTGAGCTTTCGCAAGAACCAATGAGGTCTGTTATCCCGGCAAGCAAGTTCGGTTGAGCTTCTGTTTATGTTCGCTGATCAATGTTTAAATGCGAGTAAAAGCCTAAATGAAATGTTCATCATATAAAGCAATCATGTCTCTTCAGAAGGCTTTGATTTAAACCACTTGATTCATATGGATTTAGTTTGGGGTGAACAGACTTTCAATCGAAGGACAGAAATCTCTTATATTGTTAGCCTCATATTTCAAGTCATTTTTTGGCCAAATATGATCTGGCCAATTATGCTATGAGGCTAACTGAAGATGAACAAAAGTCTTATGGGTTTGGAACAACATGAGGGTGAGTAATTGATGACAATTAATATAGGCTACAATATCACCGTCAAACAGACTATTCTGAACAGACCCCATACACTTAAAGGGTTCATTCACCCAAAAATGAAAATTATCCCATAATTTACTCACCCTCAATCTATCCTAGGTGAATAAGACTTTCTTCTTTCAGCCAAACACAATCAGAGTTATATTAATACATATCTTGGCTCTTCCAAGCTTTATAATGGGAGAGAATAGATCCAGTTTTTGAAGCTCCAAAAAGTGCATCCAGCCATCCATCCATCATAAAAGTAATCCATATGGCTCCAGTGGGTTAATAAAGATCTTATAAAGCGAAGTGATTTAAGCGAAGTATTTTTGTCTTGTTTTCAGTCCAAATATCTAAAAAACTTACATTAAGAAGCATTTACTAGACAAACAAAAGTTTTTGTCTTGATTTAGGGGAAAATAACTCAAAATTAAGGGAGTTTTTGCTTAAAATAAGAAAAATAATCCGCCATTGGGGTAATCAAAATAATCTTAATTCACACAGAGAACAAGATTATTTTGTTTACTCCATTGGCAGATTATTTTGCTTATTGTAAGCAAAAACTCCCTTAATTTTGAGTTATTTTCCCCCAAAACAAGACAAAAACTTTTGCTTGTCTAGTAAATGCTTCTTGATTTTTTAGACATTTGGACTGAAAACAAGACAAAAATACTAAGTAAGAAAAGCATTTTTTGCAGCGTACAATCACTGGCTTCCAGTAGCGGCCATACGCAAATCCAGTCAAATGCACCTAGGATGACTTGAGGGTGAGTAAACTATTTTTTTAACTCTTTAACTTTGGCATAACTCTTTAGCCTTACCATTTTAGCAACCTGAAATGATTCCTTGTGAATAAAGAAGAATTGTGCATCTTGTTTTAACTCTATCATCTTTATTCACCCTCATGTTGTTTCAAACTTGTATTTCTTTCTTGTTTGACTTCTTTGGAGAAATAGGGGACAACAATCTCATAAAACTTACACTGAAGGAGGGGCCATTTCAGGATACTAGAATGTCAGAGATGATTTGAGCTGGAAAACAACCACCTACCAACCACAATACCCTGGTATCATAACGGCAAGTTCTAGACAGCTTCTACCACTATTTGGGCTTTATATTAAAACTAACCTGACATATCCAGAAATATTGCACTGGTGAAGATATACTCATGATGTTTCACTGCAAACAACAGTCCTTTCTCCAAACCAATTTATCAGAAACAGCTATTCAAAATCAGACAATGGCCCAAATACAACCCATTTGAGATACAGCATGACTGAGCAGGCCGTCTTCAATATCAGAGAAACAAGTTAATGAGTCTTTGGCATGAAACAGAGAATATTAGCGTGAGAGCCCATTGCCTCCACACCAAGCCACAATGTTCTCCCCACTGGGAACAGGAAGCATCTCACATAGAAAGAATGATATCATCAAAACGGCCATGCTCATCTCTGTTCTCGGTATTTGGCTCATTAGTCCCCAGAGGACAATGAGGTCAATAACACCGCACAGGAAGTGAAGTCATATCCTGCATTGCATTGTTAATATAGGGTGCCCTTTAAAGTCTATCCCTGACCCACCCTCCTTTGTGTTAAACTTGAATTTTACGTTTGGGACCATAATGAGCAGAGTAATGCAATGTAAACTCTGTTCTCTGTCCAGTGTCAGTTGAAGAGTAGACTGATTTTAAATTCAGACTGACAGTGTGGGACTCCTGGGGAAATGTGAAAGTGTAATGATTCCTCCAAAGCTTCTTGCCTTTGGAGTGGGTGAGGAGTCATAAAGACACACTCACAAACACAAACACATAAAGAATGCACAGTGCCCTGAGGCCGTGTGCCGTCTTACACCGATACGACGCACAGCAGAATGTGTGCGGCCTGGAACAGGGGACTTTATTAAAATGATGAGAAGAGTGAATTCTCATTAGCTGGATGCCTCTAGCCAAACTGCATCATTCTCCTGATCCATCTTTGATTTAAAAAGTGCATGAGAAAATGTAGCTGCATTAGAGAGAGGAAGGAGAGAGAGGGACAGAAAGGGATGTCAGCTTTCTCATAAAAATGGTGAGAGCTGACTAAAATCGCAAGTTTCAATCAGTGTTATTACTGTTAATGCAAAACCAAAAAAATTTATAAAATATGGTAACACTTTATTTTGATAGTCCACTTAATACATCATCTAACTATAAGTAACTTTGCAACTACATGTCAACCAATTCTACTAACCTAACAGAGTCTACTAATTCTCTAATGAGAATACTCTAGTGAGATGTAGTTGCAAATGTAATATGAGTGCACTGTCTTTGTATATCTAAATAATGAGTTTAGATATACAGTGTCATTGTCATGTGACCTACGCCATCAGTTGCGTCACTTCACTTCTGTTCACAAATTCTCTCCCATGGCCTCATGAGGTATCGGCCTGATGCAATGAGCAGTTCTGAGGAAGAATTAATGGAATATACTCAAAAGTTGAAAGCACTTCGTAAGTTCATTAAATATAGGCTAACTGTAGATTCTATTAAATAATCAATAGTTCGTTTAAATGTAGAAATGTATTGAATGATAAAAGAAGAAGAAAAAACTGTGGTCGGTCACTTTTCATCTTGACAATAATTTAAAACTGGTTATTTACACTCACATGATATTCCCTTTGTGCCATCTTTCATTTTAATTGTGCAACAATATCTGAATAAGGTCGTTGTCACTCAGTGCTGCCAGTGTAAACCAGTTGTGAGATGTAAATGAAGAGCTGCACGCTGCTCAAGTTAAAGTTTCTTACTGCCAGAGGAATAATCGGAATACACAATGAATTTGATTAGATTAGATTAGATTAGATTCAACTTTATTGTCATTACACAAGTACAAGGCAACGAAATGCAGTTTAGGTCTAACCAGAAGTGCAATAGCAGCAAGTGCAGGATATACAGTGTATATATATATATATATATATATATAAATATGTATAAATAGAGTGACGGTTATTACTATAAACAGAACTGAATTTACAGGTGAATATGTACAGTGAATAAATATACAGATGGCTATTACTATAAACAGAATTTACAGGTGAATATGTACTATGAATATAATATACAGATGGCTATTACTTTAAACAGAATTTTACAGATAGAGGTATACAATAATATGTTAGGCTAATATGAGGAATAGCAGTGGATTAAGGTAGTGCAATAAATTATGGACAGAGCTATCCGAAAAAAAGTGTAAAAGTGCAGTGGAAAGTGGTTGCATATTACAGTTAGAAGTACGGTGCAAAATGCAAATGTAAACAGTTGGTACTATAAATACAGTCAGCAGTTTAATGTTATAGGTTTTTATTGCTTCAGCATGTGTTTATTATAAATAATCTTCCATTTTTGTCTACAATATGCATTGCTACAATCTTAGCACTTAAACCTGGATATGACTCATTTAACATGGTCAACCCAGTTACAGTGAGGAAAATAAGTATTTGAACACCCTGCTATTTTGCAAGTTCTCCCACTTGGAAATCATGGAGGGGTCTGAAATTGTCATCGTAGGTGCATGTCCACTGTGAGAGACATAATCTAAAAAAAAAAAAAATCCAGAAATCACAATATATGATTTTGTAAATATTTATTTGTATGATACAGCTGCAAATAAGTATTTGAACACCTGAGAAAATCAATGTTAATATTTGGTACAGTAGCCTTTGTTTGCAATTACAGAGGTCAAACGTTTCCTGTAGTCTCTATTTTTTATTTTTTTTTAGATTATGTCTCTCACAGTGGACATGCACCTACGATGACAATTTCAGACCCCTCCATGATTTCTTAGTGGGAGAACTTGCAAAATAGCAGGGTGTTCAAATACTTATTTTCCTCACTGTAAATAATCAACTTTTCAAATAATAAAAATGTCTTCATTTAAACAACTTTGATCTAAGACTGTAGCCTACCAGAATGAAAGTGAATAAAATGAATGAAAGTAAATGAAATCAATGCAAGCATTGTTAAATTTGTACAATTTTACTCGTACATCAATAAACCATGTGTTGCATAGCCTACCCTTGCGTAATTCTAATTAACGTTTTCTGCATAGGCCTACACATAGCCTACAGTGGCCTATATAAATTCTTGCGCGCTCACGTCGAAATACATTTTTCTTCTTTGTTTCATCATACAAGATTAATGTAAAAAAAAAAAAACTTGAACTAGTATATAAAGATGTATATATTGAGTGTACATTAATAAATCACAAACATCCTGTGCTACAGTGCATCCGGAAAGTATTCAAAGAGCTTCACTTTTTCCACATTTTGTTATGTTACAGCCTTATTCCAAAAATGTATTATTGTTCTCAAAATTCTACAAACAATACCCCATAAATCACAACATGAAACGTTTGTTTGCAAATGTTTTACAAATAAAAAATGAAAATATATATATATATTTTTTATATGTACATAAGTATTGACAGCCTTTGCCATGACACTCAAAATTGAGCTCAGGTGCATCTTGTTTCCACTGATCCTCCTTGAGATGTTTTTACAACTTGGAGTCCACCTGTGGTAAATTCAGTTCATTGGAAATTATTTGGAAAGGCACACAACTGTCTATATAAGGTTCCACAGTTAACAGTGCATGTCAGAGCACTAACCCAAAGCATGAAGTCCAAGGAATTGTCTATAGACCTCAGAGACAGGATTGTATCTAGGCACAGATCTAGGGAAGGGTACAGAAAAATGTCTGCAGCATTGAAGGTCCCAGTGAGCACAGTGGCCTCCATCATCCGTAAATGGAAGAAGTTTGGAACCACCAGGACTTAGGGGTGTGCGATATATATCGTCTGCGATAATATCATAATTGGTGTTTTAACGATGTGCGATCTGACATTATCGAGTATATCCCTCACACACACCCAGAGAGTGCATGCACAAAGTCTAGATTAGACTTGTGTGGGTGCGCATTTACAGTGCAAACTTTCATTGCGTAATTTACTCTATATTAGGCTTGTAACCGACAGTGAGTCTCGGCAGGAGTCATTCATCAGATTTCAATCATCTCGAGAGTGACATGAGCTGACTGAGATGACAATTCAAGCAACCCGCCACCGAATTGGCGCCAATTCAAAACCGAAAGTAGAATGTGCACGGCCGCACAGAGCGCGTATAGCTTACTTTCATCTGGCTCCGCAGGCCTCGTCTGCTTGGCACTCTGCGATGACGTCATTTTTGCCGCGCACACCTTCGCGCTCGTGCGGATAGCGTCACTCAGCTCACTCTCACTCAGGTTATCTCTATATGTAGCTTTATTTTAGGCTACAATAAAACGAAATGTGTCTTCTAATCACCAGTGTCTGGCTTTTTTTTTTTTTTTTCATTAAAAAAACTTGAACATATAAATAGCCACACAAATGTGGTTCAGGCAACGCATATCTTGATTATCTTCAATGCATTACAAAATTAAACCACCACACACAATATGAATAATATCAAAAACTTTAGGAGTCAGCCGACCACGGCAGTCCTAAAGCTGCCAAGATACAGCACAATAACACACTCAGCAAAATATCGTCTAATTATCGTTAACGAGAAAATCCCAGAAAATATCGAGATATCCTTTTTTTGCCAATATCGCACACCCCTACCAGGACTCTTACTAGAGCTGTCCTCCCAGCCAAACTGAGCGATCGGGGGGAAAGGCCTTAGTCAGGGAGGTGACCAAGAACCCGATGGTCTCTGTGAAAGAGCGTTTCTCTGTGGAGAGAGGAGAACCTTCCAGAAGAACAACCATCTCTGCAGAACTCCACCTATCAGGCCTGTATGGTAGAGTGGCCAGACGGCACATGACAGCCCGCCTAGAGTTTGCGAAAAGGCACCTGAAGGACTCTCAGACCGTGAGAAACAAAATGGTCTGGTCTGATGAAACAAAGATTGAACTACAACAAACGGTCAGTAGGGACTACAACAAGCTTCTCGTGGGTTAGTGTCATCACTAACCCTATAATTTACATAAACCCCGCCCCCGGGAACATGCAACAAAGGCCATGTTGAGAAGAGGAAGAGTTAGTAGTGTTGTTGCCATGCCGTCAAAACGCTGAACCTTCCTGAACATTATAATCCAAATATAGCTCTCTGTGTTGCACATTTTTACAGAGGACAACAGTTCCCACTTTAAAGGTCCCGTTCTTCGTGTTTTTTTGAAGCTTTGATTGTGTTTACAGTGTGCAATATAACATGTGTTCATGTTTCGCGTGTAAAAAAAAACAACTGTATTTTTAACACAATTTACTTATCTGTACACCGCTGTTTTCACTCTCCTAAAAACGGGCTGATGAGTTCCTTGTTCTATGAAGTCCCTCCTTCAGAAATACGTAACGAGTTCTGATTGTGCCAGCGGTTCCTGTGTTGTGATTTGACCGCAAGTTAGCGAACGTGGCACGGTTCCTGTGTTGTGATTTGACCGCAGCTTAGCGAACGTGGCACGGTTCCTGTGTTGTGATTCGACAGCAGCTTAGCGCACGTGGAAAGGTCACGCCTCTTAACGGGAGATATATGCGCTTAATGATCTCTACAGCGTCCCTGGGAAAGCCAAACAAAGGTGATTTGACTCTATCAAAAATAACAGATGAAAATAACAGCGTCTCGACGACATGGCGACAAGACACTCAAACGCACCACTTCCTTTTCTCCACGCGACACATCCTCTTCTCCACATGGGACAGCAACAAGACCACGCCCCCTTTTTTCGCGTATTCTTGTGGGCGGAGGTTAGTCTGTGCTACTGTTCTACTGACGTCATTTATGAAGGAAGTACCAGGATGTAGTCCAAGCCAGCCGTTCGCTGTAGGCTTTGAAAGGGAACTTCTGTTAAATAAAATATCTCGCTTGGCATTGAACTTTGAGCTTTATAATTTTACAGGTATTATTTATGCTCTAACAGCAACATTACACACTAACTAAAGTTTGAACAGTGGAATCACGAAGAACGGGACCTTTAAAAGTGGAAGCTGTTGTTTATGGGCCAGAAACTGTAAGTACGTTTTATTCTTTGTTGATGTGCTTTCCATGAATAGTTTCTATCGTTATTCGTATGCTGTAGCAAGGACATAAACAAAGGGAAACACTTTTTGGCTCTGTTACCTAATTGCTAATTCAAATTTATCCGACAAACACCTACAAACTTCAAACACAAGCAAACTTCGAATGTTTGTGTTTGTTGGCACTTAAGTGATCAGTATAAATGCAGGCACACTAAAAATGGTTCTGTGTTTGATATGGCCACTGTAATAAATCCATGATTAGTCTTCGTAATGGTCTCATCGTTCTGGCGACAGATATTTGTCTACACTCGTCGTATAAAGACAAAACTAACAGTGCTATACAGTCAGTAGCGATCACTATAGATCCAGTCTGTAATCAAACAATCCCTTCGAGGACTGTAGTATTATTTTTTAGAACGATTATATGAAAAAAAGGCTACAAGGCAATCATGTATTCTGCTGTACTAAAGTTTTAATCAGGCTAAAACCATATATCAAAAGCTAACATAAACAGCGGTAGCATTTGCAAATAACAGCGCATCTACAAATTATGAGACAACTACAAATAAAAAAACATACCATTGTGAAACGTCCTGTAACAGCTGTTCTTGTGCAGGTTTGGATCGATCCTCTTCACTGATATTCTCTGGGTCTGATTCGGGCTCAAATTGATTTTGCAATTTTGACAGCGTTATTTATTACAGTACACCTGAGCATATGCAAATAAGCATAATGATAAGGGGCATGACGTTTCCATACAACGGTGGTAACTAGGTGGTAAGCGAATCACAACTCACTGGGCCAGTTAACCAATCTGAGCCCATTGCATATTTCTGAGGGAGGGGCTTCATAGAACCAGGAGCTCAACAGACCATTTTTACGAGAAGGGACAGAGCGGTGTAGCCTGGATGCCAGACGAACTTAGCCCCGCCCACAAAAAAATTTGCACGGGCAGTTCGGTCTGGACTTGATCCGTAGAGAAGTAATTATGCCCGAACAGAAACTGTTCGGACCACTGAAATTGTTAGGGCGGGCTTTAGACGATGATGGACAGATGATAAACAGTGACGTAATCATCCACGTCATCAACGGCGCTTGGGTTGAATTTGTTCTAATCCTAAACGGAGAACTTGTTCGTATATGCATTCACCTTTAATATTTCTCTCAAGAATGATGATTGTGTTGGTAAGTACTCTGTGTATCCTTAAATTCTTTTTTTACAACACCGGCAAAGATCGTTTACACTCATCTTCTTATTCTAACGTGACTTATTCTAGCGTGCGTGCAGGGTTGCCAAGTTTTTACAGCAAAACTCGCCCAATTGCTCAAAACTAGCCAAAAACAAGCCCAATAGCTTTCCGGGTGGGGGGGTTCTCCGGGAAAAATGGCATTTGGGGGGTAAAATATGTGTTATTTTGGCTGGACTGCCTGCTAAATTTTGCATTCCTGGGTCTGTATATCACATAATTGGGGTCGCTTCAACCCGCGGATTTGGCAACACAGTGCAGTTGAGTTCTGTTGACATTTAACAACTAATGTTATGCGTCGCTCCGTTGCTCTGATTGGTTGTAGGTCTATCCAATTGAGGTCTTTCCTGGTTCGGTTTAAACACGCCCCATAATCACAGCCCAACGGAGCAGTATCAGACTCATATTCTGACTAGAATTGAGTATGACGACGTCAGGCTAACAGCGGTGTAGAATAAAGGTAAAATATGTGAAAAATAATGTTTTTTTTGTTTGTTTTTTTTACGAAGCATGAACCCATGTTACAGTGCACCCCATAAACACAATCAAGCCTTCGAAAAAATCTGATCAACAACCCGTTTAATGCCAAGTGTAAACGCAGCCTAAGAACACCAGAATTTGAATCCTTTCATGGATTTGTTCACAGATTTATTCAAAACACACTGCTCTCACACACACACAAAAAAGAGACAAATCATGAGACAAAGCGCTTTCATCTTTCAGTGTTTAACCAAACACTTCAAATGTTTGGACCTGTTTGGAAGAGACAGCTGAAGAGAAACAGCTCTTTTTCCTGCACTCTGCAAGATGAATTAGTCAAATTGTTAACATTGTAGATGGCTGCTGGGGAAGAACTGAATCAGAAACACTCTGCAGAGCTACTACAACCCAGACTGAAAAATCTTGCATTTAAAAAACTGGTGCTTTGATGCTTATAAATCTATGACAAAAATGACATATTGTATGCAATTGCTCCCCATGGTCTAATCCCGGTCTCATCCATGCTTTTTAAATCTATATTCTATTAGTTATGTATCAACTTATTATATATTCACATTACAACTAAATCAGGGCTGTGTTTAAAAATAAATCAGAGGATAAACTAACTGTAGGCCTATCAAAGAGTTTAGATATACAAAGACAATGCACCCATTTTACTTATGAATGGGAGACATTAGGAGTTCTGGTTGCTAAAGACCTTATGCAGCAGAGTAACAAGTGTGCAGCCACCTTTAGAATTTTGCGTTTGAACTTCCGTTTTTGCGGTAGTTCTGTATGATTCTTTGACATCGCTGTCGAAGAGGATTTACTTGTTAATGTAGAGTTAACGAAAGTTATCATGAGCATTGTAAAGTTTGAAGTGGATGTTAAAGGTCCCGTTCTTCGTGATCCCACTGTTCAAACTTTAGTTAGTGTGTAATGTTGCTGTTAGAGCATAAATAATACCTGTAAAATTATAAAGCTCAAAGTTCAATGCCAAGTGAGATATTTTATTTCACAGAAGTTCCCTTTCAAAGCCTACAGCGAACCAAGGTGTATATGACATTCTTCTTTCAGACGAATAAAATCGTTATATTAAAAAAAGTCCTGGCTAATCCAAGCATTATAATGGCATTGACTTGATAAGTCCTTTTTTAAGTCCATAAAAGTGCATCGATCTATCATAAAAGTGATCCACATGGCTCCGGGGGGTTAATAAAGGCAATCTGAAGGGAAGTGGTGCGTTTGTGTAAGAAAAATATCCATATTTAAAACTTTATAGACTAAAATAGCTAATTTCCGGTGGTCAGCAGTGCGTGAGTCGACTTACAATAAAAGAGTAACCCCCGACGCTAAGTTTTGTTTTGCTCTATCCTCTGCGCTTCTGCGTTCATCAATACGCATGCATCAAGGGTTCAAGGGTTACTCTTTTGTCGTAAACCGATGCACACGGCAATCCGCCGGAAGTTCGCTATTTTAGTCTTTAAAGTTTTAAATATGGATATTTTTCTTACACAAACGCACCACTTACCTTCAGATTGCCTTTATTAAACCACCGGAGCCATGTGGATCACTTTTATGATAGATAGATGCACTTTTATGGACTTCAAAAACGACTTATCAAGTCAATGCCACTTCGCTTCAGAATGCCTTTATTATTTATTGGCTAATTTTCATTTTTGGGTGAACAAACCATTTAAAAGGACTTTGACTGTCCTTAAATTACACTGTGTTACATGGGACAATCTTGACAGATTGGGGCTCCAAAAATTACATTTACATTGAATTATATACAGCCGTTCCTAAGAGTTTAACTGCTTACCCAGGCTGAAATTGTTTTCTCAAAAATACAGAAAATAATTAATTATTATAATGAATTCAGGCTTCAGTGTCACATGATCCTTCAGAAATCATGTTTTGCTGCTCAAGTAACATTTCTTATTTTCATCACTGCTGTAAACCATTCTAGACTTTTTCAGGATTCTTTGATATAAAGTTCAAAAGAGCAGCATTTATTTGAAAAAAAAAAATGTAACCTTATGATACTATTGTGTAACATTATAAATGTCATTACTGTGAATTTATTTAATGAATTCTTAAAAAAAAAAAAAAAGTGTTAATGGTAGTGTATATAGTAAAAAACAACTGTATAGTAGATTCTACAATTCACTCACTAAATGTATGCATGGCAAATGGACAGTTAAAGATAGCTTGAACAGCTTGAATAATAAACTTAAGAGTCCTTAAAATAGAACCAAAGCACTAATGTTGTATTTTTTTTTTACAAGAACCACAGAGCCTTAAGATGTTTTGCCTTTAAATGGTCAAAACCGTACCAGAAAAAGCTCTACTCTGGCCTCAAAAACCAGGTCTGAAAGCAGGCACATAAATAATGGCTAAATTGAGCTTGTGCTTTTAACTGAATGGAGAAAAAAAAACAGAGGGAGACTTTACTGAGTAAAGTATCTTTTTTGTATATAAAGTAAATTAGAGGAGCATCTTTCACTGATTATGATTTCAGTTCATCCTCAGAAATCTCCTTTCCTGAAGGGGGCAGTGTTTTGTTATGATAGATTTGCATTCTTTTATTCTGTTGCTGGGTTCTTTGTTCATGTCACCACAGGGCTTCAAAACGACAAGAGCCCCACATTACTTTGTAGGGGGTGGGCAGGCTTGTTTGCTGAAGCTGCAACCATCTGTCAAGCCATCTTGGTCCTGCATGATTCATTAGAAAATGACTGATGAACACCATATCGGTCACTCACCCTCAAACTGTAGGCCACAACTTCCAGTTTCATCAAGTTCTTTAGCATGAAAAATGACTACACATTTACATGAGAACTACAGTAATTATTATATTTACATCAGAGCAAATACATTATCAACACAGTGCCACAGTAAAATAATACTAAATTCTTCTTAAAAATAAAGTCAAAATGTTTAGGGAAAGTGACAATAATGTAATGTTTTGAGAATAAAGTTATAGTTACAGGAATAAAAGTGTAAATTTAGGAGATTAAAAGTAAATAAAGGAGTATAGGATTTTTTTCTTCATTCATTTTTATTAATGATGAATAATCACAATAGTAAAGAAGCTTGTTTCCGCCACAGAATAAAACTATTTAAAAGATAATTGTGACTTTTTATCTCACAATTCTGACTTTTTCTCACAATTGCAAGATATAAACTCAGAATTGCGGAATATGAACTCACAACCGAAAGAGATATAAAGTCAGAACTTTTTCCCAGAATTGCGAGAGAAGAAAAGTTGCAATTACATTTTTTTTTTTCAGTGGCGGAAACAAGCTTCCATGCGATAGCAATAGACCTTTTTCACAGACTGTGATGATGTATTTTAATGGTCACCAATATTGTAAATCCTGGAGCGTTTTTGTATTTTCATTTTTTTTTTTTTAATGATGTACATTTATAACACTAATACTTTGTATTTTGTTACTTTTACATCAAATTGCAAAAAAAATTTTTGCTGCTGTGAGGGTGTTTCTAATACAGCGTCTATGGGAGTGATGGTAAAAATTAACATATTTCTCTCTTTTGACTGCCGTTATTAATCTCACTATTTTTCCCCTCTTTTTGAAAGTTGTAAAATCACTATTGTGGCGTTTTTCTTTTGCTATTTGAGCAAATGGGTACACAAAAAAAAAAAAATGTATGTATTCTCTCATTCACAACTACAATAGTTAACCCAACTATGAGGACTTCTACTCTGAAAAACCCGGAAATGTGAAAAGGGTCTATAGGCTACCCAAGTACCTGCTTTAAAAAGTTAGTTCACCCAAAAATGAAAATTAGCCCATGATTTACTCACCCTCAAGTCATCCTAGGTGTATATGACATTCTTCTTTCAGACGAATACAATCAGAGTTATATTAAAAAAAGTCTGTCCATCAAATAACATGCTCCACACGGCTCTGGGGGCTTAATAAAGGCCTTCTGATGTGAATTGATGCGTTTGTGTAAGACAAATATCCATATTTAAAACTTTATAAAGTAAAGTCCCAGCTGATCGCCTTCCGTGGAAAAAGTGTTGAAAGTGCCTTCTCGCAGTTCTAAATGCTTGCGCTACATCTGACGAGCGTAACTGGTAGAGTAAGCATTCTGAACTGCAGAGGCACTTTCAACACTTTTTCCATAAATTGAATACGGAAGGCGATCGGCCGAAACGTTACATTTATAAAGTTTTAAATATGGATATTTTTCTTACACAAACGCATTGATTCACTTCAGAAGGCCTTTATTAACCTCCCGGGGCCATTTTATTTGACGGACAGATGCATTTTTATGGACATAGCAGCAATTGCTGCCATTATAAAGCTTGGATTAGCCAGGACTTTTTTAATACAACTCCGACTGTATTCGTCTGAAAGAAGAATGTCATATACACCTATATGATGACTTGAGGGTGAGTAAATCATGGGCTAATTTTCATTTTTGGGTGAACTATCCCTTTAATGTGAGAAATGTTTTCGCTACTCCCTCTTCACCTCCGACTGCAAGCCTGTGTATGGATCTAATTCCATCGTCAAGTTTGTGGACGACACTACGGTGATTGGTCTCATCAGCAACAACGATGAGACTGCCTATAGGGAGGAGATCCAGCACCTGGCCACATGGTGCACTGATAATAACCTGCTCCTCAACACCACCAAAACGAAGGAGCTCATCGTGGACTTCAGGAAAGAGTCAAGAGGCACACACGACATCATCCACATCAATGGAATGGCTGTTGAGCGTGTCTCCAGTTTCAAGTTCCTGGGGATCCACATCTCGGCGGACATGTCGTGGACAACCAACACCTCCAGCCTGGTCAAGGAGGCTTACCAGCGCCTTTTCTTCCTGAGGACACTGAGGAAGAATCAGCTCTCCTAGGCTATCCTGGTGAACTTCTATCGCTGCGCAATAGAAAGCATCCTGACCAACTGTGTCGCAGTTTGGTATGGGATCTGCTCTGTTGCGGAGCGCAAGGCACTGCAGCGGGTGGTGAAAACTGCCCAGCGCATCACAGGGACTCCACTACCTGCCATCGAGCACATCCAGAGGAAACGCTGTCTGCATCGAGCTCGCAGCATCCTGAACGACTCCTCTCACCCAGCCCACAGACTGTTTTCTCTCCTGCCCTCCGGCAGGCGTCTCAGGATCCTCCGGACCAGGACCAGTAGACTAAAGAACAGTTTTTTCCCCAGAGCTGTCTCTTTATTGAACTCTAAACCTCGCTGATCCACTCCCCTCATATACTGCCAACCTCACATCTGCCTTCACTTGTTATTTGCACTACCGACTGTTTATTACAGTAACAACTGTTTACTTATGCATCTTGCACCACCATACCTTAATTGGATTATGCTCATTTGCACTGCCGACTGTATTCACAGTACCAACTGTTTACATTTGCATTTTGCACCATACTTCTAACTGTAATATGCAATCACTTCCACTGCACTTTACACTTTTTTTCGGATAGCTTCTGTCTATACTTCATTGCACTACCTTAATCCACTGCTATATTCCTCATATTAGCCTTACATATTGTATACCTCTATCTGTAAAATTCTGTTTATAGTAATAGCCATCTGTATATTATATTATACTCATAGTACATATTCACCTGTAAATTCTGTTTATAGTAATAACCATCTGTATATTATATTATACTCATAGTACATATTCACCTGTAAATTCTGTTTATAGTAATAGCCATCTGTATATTATATTATACTCATAGTACATATTCACCTGTAAATTATGTTTATAGTAATAGCCATCTGTATATTATATTATACTCATAGTACATATTCACCTGTAAATTCTGTTTATAGTAATAACCATCTCTCTCTATATATATATATATATCTATATATACTACATATCCATGTCCTGCACTTATTCATCCATTGTATATCATGCACTTATGTAACCGTTGTATATCCTGCACTTGCTGCTATTGCACTTCTGGTTAGACCTAAACTGCATTTCGTTGCCTTGTACCTGTACTTGTGTAATGACAATAAAGTTGAATCTAATCTAATCTAAATTGATTTAGTCAAATCATAATTTATGATAGTATGATACACTTCACACCATGCCATGATACACTTGGGGCGGCATTGGTTCAGTGGTTCATGTAGGTGGCCTACAAACCGGAAGGTTGGTGGTTTAATCCCTGAACGCAACTGACCAAGTGTCAAGGTGTCTATGAGCAAGACACCTAACCCCAGCTGCTCCCGACGAGCTGGATGGCGCCTTGCATGGCTGACACCGCCGTCAGTGTGTGAATGGGTGAATGTGAGGCAATATGTAAAGCGCTTTGGATGGCCATGCGTCTTATTGCGTTTGAACTGTTTAAGGATCTTGTTGCACATGTTCAGGCTTCATGTTTGCTGAGAGTAATGAAAGCAAAGGGTTTGCAAAATGCCTTTATATGGACATGGTTTGGGCATATTTTATGTAAATTACTTCCCGTGAGAACACGGTCGCTCATTTAGAATACTCCAAATTCATCAACATTAGAACAAGGTTAAGAACAAATGCACATCTCAAAATCAAAGTCATCTCAAAAGTTTTTGTGAGAAGTTCAAATGAGCATAAAAATAACACGTGTACGCAATTATTAATGAATAATTGGGTAAACTAGAGACCCACTGATTTGAAAATAGTTACAAAAACACTTTTATGAAAACTATGAAAGGTTTATGAAGATATGGCAAGTGTTGTGAAACTCATACACTACTCCAGGCTAAGCAACAGTCAATAAAGAATAAATTAATGACTAGGCTAAAGTGTGCTGATCTAGAATCACTGCCATCAGCCATATGCTGAACAGCGGGTGCCTGAACTGAGCCCTCACACACGCCAAACAGGAAGCTGACAATAGGTTACAGATGTCAGAGAGTAGGTGTGTGTGTGTGGCAGAACACAACTGGTGTCAACGTACACGCACTCATGCAGGTGAAGCACAGCAGGATAAGAGATTTCTCGCTCTTCTCTTTTACTTGTCAGTGAAAGCTTATATGAGATATGTGGAGGTCATGTCATCAGGTGGACCATGAAACACATGGAGGCTCAGAAACAATGGCAGCTGTGGCATGTGTAAATTTATATATAGGCTGATCAGGCATAACATTATGACAGTACAGTGTTGCTGTTTGCCTGTCATTCTAGCTCTGTCTGCACTCTGCACAGCGTAAGTGAAACGCGCTGATGGTGTATGACCTCTGCGCGAACAGGCTGCGCAGTGGTACGCAAACATGTTGACTGACAGGGACACATGGTATGATTGGTATGAAGTGGCAATGTTATGAAGTGAATAACACTGATTATGTTTTAATCATGGCACCTGTTAGTGGGTGGGATACATTAGGCAGCAAGTGAAATTGTCCTCAAAGTTGATGTGTTAGAAGCAGGAAAAATGGGCAAGCGTAAGGTTGAGCAAGTTTCATGGCTAGACGACTGGGTCAGAGCATCTCCAAAACTGCAGCTCTTGTGGGGTGTTCCCGGTCCACAGTGGTCAGCATCTATCAAAAGTGGTCCAAGGAAAGAACAGTGGTGAACCGGCGACAGGGTCATGGGCGGCCAAGGCTCATTGATGCATGTGGGGAGCGAAGGCTGGCCCGTGTGGTCCGATCAAACAGACGAGCTACTGTAGCTCAAATTTGCTCAAGAAGTTAAAGGGGTGATGAATTGAGAAATCAACTTTCCTTTGAGCCTTTGGTATATAAAAGTTCATCGGGATGATAAGAATATCCTGTAAGTTTCAGAGCTGAAAATGTCCTTGTTAGTCAAAAGCCCCTTTTCCACCAAAATTACCCAGAACAATTTGTACCAGAAACTTTTTTCCCCTCAGATCTGCTACTGTCTGCGTTTCCACTGCGGTCTAAAGTACCGGCAAAATAGTCAGGTGATGTAGGACTGCGCGCGACTGCTCCTTCCAGTCAGCGACGGACAGTAATAGGGCTGTCAACGAATATTCTAAATTCGAATATATATTCAAATAGTTTTTAAAAAACGAATTTCGAAGGTGAAAATTAATATTCGAATAAATAAAGAAATGTTGAAAAAAACGCCCGCGGTGGTAGAGGCGTGGCTGTCTGCTTTGCGAGTGGACAAGGCGTTTATACTTGACGCACTCGCCGTTGTGCTATTCTTTGAAGCGACAGAGGGCGACTCTGAGTAATTGTTCTATAAACCATCAGGAAAAAGTGTTGAGAAGAAGTGGGCTAATGTACACAGGTGACGAAAACCACACCACAAAAGAATCATGTAAAACGGATCAAAATAAACCTTGATATTACTTGTGACATGAGAACAAAATGTATGTAGAAATGTAACGTTAACATATACAACTAACTTTATGATCTCTTAAATGTTTCCTAATTTCACAAAACTCTTTTGTGAGTTTACACTTAGTTTCGTGAACTTTTCTTTATTAAACGTGCTTGTTTATACTTTTGTAAGCACAAATATAAGTTTTTGTAAATATAATCAACTAATTTGTATGTACAAACTGGACCACCCTTACTTTGCATCGCCCGCCACAAGCTCTTTGTCTGCAACACGACAAGAGGCCATAACAGAGAAATTAATTTTGTTCATTTGTAAGGACATGAGAGCGATCAGTGTCGTGGATGGGGCAGGCTTCAGGGAGTTCTGTCAAGCAATGGAACCGAGGTACCATAACCCTAACATTACTAAAGTGTAGGCTACTGTACTGACTGAATAGATATTGCATGAATAAAGGATAAATGCACTGCTTCCACTGGTTTGTTTATTTAATGTTTCATGTCAAGGAAAAGTTCCATGTTTACCACAGCACAGCTCGCTCGGAGCGTTCAATAATATGCTGTAAAACTTCAATTAATATTTGTTTCAATCACTGAATGAAGCCTGCTATATTTGGGAAGAGTCCCGACCTTAAATTGCTTGCACAAAACTCTTGATCATCACTCAAAATGTGTTCGTTCATTTAAACCATTATGTGCAGAGAGCGTGAGTATGGAGACAGAATTGACTCATTAATAATTCACGCAAAAAACAAGATGCACACATGTGTAACCAATTTCACATGCATGAAACCAAATTCACGTGCACAAAAAACAATTCACGTGTGCAAAATAAAATTATATATTCATAAAATACATTTCACAAATGCAAAACACAACTCGTAGATTTACAACTGTGCACAAAAACTTTTGAATGTTTAAAATTTACACATTCATCCTGTAATGCGAATGTGCAAATCGTCATTCACGTGTGTGAATTGCCTTGGATGTGTGTGTGTGTTTTTGAGACTTTCCTGGCAGCAATCCTCCCTGCACAGAGGAGTCGTACTCTTTAGCCAATCAGATTTAGGCTCATCAATCGGCCAATCATAACCGCGTGAGGGCGGGCCCACCTGAATGTTACGTCATCAGCGTTCGACCGCAGTTAGAGATCATGGCTAAGCAGCAGAGGTGTGTGAGGTTTGATCGGTTCATTTCTGTGCTTACTGAAACTAAGAACTTAGCAGTTTACAAACTATCACTTCAACTGATCTCTGTGTGAAAATAAACATTTATTAGTTGATAGGTTTTTATGTACATCTCAGCATTAACTCTTTAGTTAATCACCCACATTATCCTCATCATTTTAATCTACATCACATTCATATAAGTATGGCCTTTTTGATAGATTTCTATCAGTAGTATTGATGGATTCTTATGTTTACTTCATAAAGAATTATGCATATGCACACCATATGTAGGATTTTAGATTCATAAACTCCATAGAAAGCATAACAATGGTTTGAATGATGAGAGATAGTGTATATAAATAGACAAATTAGATAAATAGATATTTTTCACGTGGTCTTTTATTGAACTATTATTTAATTAGGAAAGAGCAGTCACAACAGTGTGTTTGTACCTGCATGTCATGTCCACCACACATTCAACTGATGATAATAATTTATGTAATGAAGTGCATACCGGTACATTGGAGACCATTTATATTTAATCTATGCTTTGTTTTAACTTTAAGCTGCACATATATGCAGTTTTATTGTTTCAGATTTCCCAGACAGATGATGTGTGAAGTTGCAGAGACCAGTACCGTTACCTTACCATTCCTACTGTAACTCTTTCAAAACAGTCATGTTGCATCCCTTCATTTTGACTGTTGTTTCAACAAGAGGCTGAAAGTCATGCACTGTTACTGTATTAATGTACACACCCAAGCCCTGCTATGCATTATTAAATGTTCTTGTTTTATGTCAGAATTAAAAGATTCAAAGATATTTGCTACAGTTGATGTATACGATTTATTAATTTGAAAGTTTCTGAATCCTTTGGGAATAAAACCTATATGAAATGACTTGGCCATGATTAAAGAGAGTTTACCCAAAACATTTTTTTTAATTCATTTACTCACCCTCAAGTTGTTCCAAACCTATATGAATTTCTGTTCTGCTGAACACAAAGGAAGATATTTGTAAGAATGTTTGTAACAAAGCACATCTCTGCAGCCATTGACTAACATATTAGGGAGAAAAATACTATGTTAGTCAATGGCTGCAGGGATTTGCTTTGTTACATTCTTCTAAATAACTTCTTTTGTGTTCAGCAGAACAAACAAAACTCAGTACAGGTTTGGAACAACTTGAGGGTGAGTAAATGATGAAGAAGCACAACATGTAGTACAGAGAAATTAAAGTAAAATGTAAATGCAAAGTAAAATGAATGCTTCACAACATTGTCCTGTGACATTAAAAACCTTGAGATGACAATACAGCACAGAACATGAAAGTACATGTGTACTGAATAGATTAAGACATTAATACAAATTATAAAAGAGAATAAGGAAACATGAATTTAGATGTTTGTGACTGCTATCCAGATGTCACGCCAAAGGTGTGTAATCCTGAAAAATACACATGAACAATACGTGTGTAATAAAAATGTAACACTGTATACTGTTGCACAAATGGCAAAATATCTTCATCACTAAATAATGAGTGCTCATAAAAAAATTGTACATAGGGAAAAAATATCTTGATGAGGCCAGTGCTAAATGGGAGCTATTGGCCACCCAGATTATTGTTAACTGAGAGAGATGTCTGTCTCTGTACCTGCAGCTAAAATACAACAAAACAAGCATAATTTCCTCTTCATATGAGACATCTGATTACCACAGCAGTTGCTTATATCTGTTAATATTTAATAAGTTCTTAGTTTCAGTAAGCACAGAAATGAACCGATCAAACCTCACACACCTCTGCTGCTTAGCCATGATCTCTAACTGCGGTCGAACGCTGATGACGTAACATTCAGGTGGGCCCGCCCTCACGCGGTTATGATTGGCCGATTGATGAGCCTAAATCTGATTGGCTAAAGAGTACGACTCCTCTGTGTAGGGAGGATTGCGCTGCCAGGAAAGTCTCAAAAACACACACACACATCCAAGGCAATTCACACACGTGAATGACGATTTGCACATTCGCATTACAGGATGAATGTGTAAATTTTAAACATTCAAAAGTTTTTGTGCACAGTTGTAAATCTACGAGTTGTGTTTTGCATTTGTGAAATGTATTTTATGAATATATAATTTTATTTTGCACACGTGAATTGTTTTTTGTGCACGTGAATTTGGTTTCATGCATGTGAAATTGGTTACACATGTGTGCATCTTGTTTTTTGCGTGAATTATTAATGAGTCAATTCTGTCTCCATACGTGAGGGTGAGAGCGAGAGAGAGGTCTGCCGTCTTGGTCATTAGTTGATTTACTTGTTTTTGTGTAGGTAATACGTTGTCAAATATATGTTTAAACTTAAATAGACTACCTATACAAGTAGTTATGTCTCTTTTTATTCATTTGTCCTGTTATTGACGTAATGCGCGTCATTGACAAAATGCGCAACCAGATGTTCGAATAGTTCAAATATTCGTGTTTTTTTTTGTATATTATTCGAACGCCATTTTTGAGCAATTTTGACAGCCCTAGACAGTAATCACTTTTGCGCAACACTGTTTGCAACAATAACAAGTATGGAGGAGATTCAAGCAGCACTGCTTTTGCTGGTTATGTATTGGTTTACTAAAGAGGTAATTAACAAAACGGCGGAAAAGAGACGAGCACTGATGCTAAAGTGTATTCTGAAAGCTCGTAAAGCTATATTTAAAATAAGACAACATAGGTTATTATCAGCTATTACGGACATTGACCGTGAGATGGCTGAGACGAATGCGCGCCATCGGACAAAAAGAGCAAGACTGATATTTACTGAATGCAGATCGAACCTCGCAAACGACTTTTAAAAATGGCGGTTGAAATAAAATGCTTCATGAGTTCAACCAATCAGCATGTTCAGCGCCCAAGTCCCACCCCCGAAAGTTCCGAACTTTGAAAAAGTACTACCTTGGGAGCAGGGCCGTTCAGAGGGGGAAATATTTACCCAGAACTTCATTTAGATCCTGGTTCCTGCGGTCGAAACAAACCGAGTACTACCCCAAAGTTCCTAGTTCCTGGGGAAAGTTCCTGCGGTGGAAACGCAGCTATAAAAAAAGCTTTTATTGACACGGACACCAGGCCCAGAAAACGAGAGCTCTCACAATATGTCGACCACTGACATAATAGAATGCAGAAGCACCGCCTCAAGCCCGCCCACCGACTCATGGAGCTAAACAATGATAAGATTCCAGTCAATTGCGGGTGGATGAGAGATGAATCATTGTGTTTGTTTGATAAAGATATTTTTCCCATCCAATAAATCATAATAAAGCTTTGTGCTTTGTTACTTCTGATATAAAAAAGTTCCAGATTTCAAATTATGACTATTTTATTAAGAAATTCAAAAAATAAACCGTTTTGGCGGTTTATGTTCATGTGGAGATCACTGTAGAGCTTCAGTTCAAGAGAAGTATATATATATATAAATAAAATGTGTGTGTATATATGTGGAGACATATATTATATATATATATATATATATATATATATATATATATATATATATATATATATATATATATATAATTTTAATTATCTTTTTTTTAACTTTTATATTTATACATATTTTTTATGTATATGCATACTAATTTAGTTACCCCAATAAATATATACATTATTAATAATAATAATAATAATAAGAAGAAGAAGAAGAAGGGTTGTGACATCAAGAGGATAAGTAAACTATTATACAATATAATTATGTATGTAATAATTTAATAATGTAATAATAAAACACGGAAGGCTATAGTCATTATCATTTAGTGGTTTTTTTGTTTGTTTATTTTTATTTAATCAAATAAGTAAAAAATGCTCTTCATGTTGTGATCTAGGGGACTCTTGAAAAGGAGCAGTACATCCGAGCGCAGGGGAACCATGGCAACACAAGCTGTAGATTACCGGAATATCTAAATACCAAAGAAGTTATTGCACAACTCCTGTCATTCAGCAACATAATGGAGGAAATAAAAGAAAGAATTTCACATTATGTAGCCACAATGACTGTGCATCTAGAGTGCCATCTTGGAAAGCAATTAGGGCCAGTTCCACCTGCACAAAATATTGGTAATTGTGGTGTTATTGCTAATGTGCTATTGATTCTTTTCTCTTCAACTTTGTTTAAATGAAGTTTTGAGTTCTGAAAGTTACAGTATGTTTTTATACTGAAATAAAATTGTATCTCAAAGGACAACTTAATTACCCATGATGTGAACCCCTATAAATAAAACATTGAAAGACATTAAAAACACATGCTTTGGCTATACAAGATTTATATTGATCTGATATCAAACCAAATACAAATTAAAGTATTAGTGAATCATTCTGAAACATCTCATCTGAGAGAGCAATCTAGGACCTTAAAGAGCTCCATCATGTCATACTGAGACTCTCACTGAGACAGAAAATTGATTTTGAGCCATTAAGTCATTAAGTAGAGAGTTGACTTGAAGGTCTGGTATTAAATGCACACCTCTATCTACTTATACACACCTTACATCCACCCATCCATCCAACTAAACAAACAACCCTATAATATACTTCTGGACACTGCAGAAACACTTCTGCTACAAACCACATTAACGTTTAATGTAGATGAAGACAGTCTTGTGGAGATATCCTGCCAGTTTGAGCAAAAATACATAAATAATAGAAGAAGAGGTTAGATGACTGTATACAAAAAACTTCAGAGAACAATAAATGTATAGGATACCTACAATGTCTGCAAGGTGACAATTGTGAACCGTAACATCAATCAATTTAAGCCAATTTCATATGAAGCCACAAGGTATTAGTGTCAGATGATATATTAAATATTTAGAATATACATTTACAATGAATTTGTTGGGAAAAATGAAATTAAGCAATTTTACATTGAAATGTAACAAAAAATATAAATATAGATTTATACATGAAATACCATAAGCAAAAGCAACACTACATCATGTGTCATTCACCGGTGAGAAAATAGTAATCCGATCCAATAACATTGTCGTCTGGTTGTCTCGCTTTTATTCGGTGCACATTCATGTGTTTTGGAGGAGGCGTGGCTTTGGACAGCGATTTGCCGGGAGGGTGGGATCGTATGCTTTCAATGCTAAAGTTTCCCAGATCACCTATTGCGCCTTTAAGCTAAATTTTAAAGATCAAAGTGCACAACAATAAAGTTATGGGCTCCTAAAAAGAAGAACTGATTCTGAACTGCTAAAACAAGTCATCAGTACCTCACTTCCGTTCCATAGCTACGTAAAAATGTAATACATTTGCATAATGCCAGCCTATGGTCTTCATTGGCTGCGTCTACTCTGACCCTTGAAACACTGTCTTCAAACACTGTATTTGTAGCTGAGGCCTGGAAGAGTTGCTAGTTTGATTTGAAAGAGTAGCAAACCCACTTTACATGCACTTCCAAACGACGAGGGCTGGAATTGATATTGTTACTGTCCGTACCACTGTGCGTATACATATAATACAGGTGACATGAGATTTTGGTCACCCACCTACAATAAAAAATATGCTAAATTAATTCAGCATCAACAACTAAGATGACATCCTGAATAAATTCCTGATGTTAAACTCTGACCATGCTTCTGCATTTAACCCAACAGTGGACTCTGTTTCCCCACAGAAGGTTTCAGAATACCGTCAGTCTTAATGCTAACTTAATAATATCAACACAGATGAGTGTCATGGGATTAAGAGAGAGGATAGGGCCCTCAACACACACACACACACACACACACACACACACACACACACACACACACACACACACACACACACACACACACACACACACACACACACACACACACACACACACACACACACACACACACACACACACTAACTAATTCAATCGAGTACTTTAGGCCTCAGCATTTCTCCAGCAGCGTTGGGTGATGTAACAACTGGGATAGTGCCTGCTGGGAGACTGGAGCGTTGAGTTAGATTAGATAACTCCCCTTCTGCTATTAGAATGTCAAAGTAACAACTATTTCCTTTAAGTTAGCTATGTGTAGTAAAGCTCCCAAGAGTAAAGACCTTGAAAGACTGTGAATGCGCCTGTCTGCAAAGATATCCATTTTTGCTGACCAGTTCACAACATGAAACCAAAACTGACTAGTTACTTTCTTAAAGGCATAGTTCATTAATTTGTCATTAATTTCCCCTTGGCATTCCATAAAATGAAAAAGGTAAAAGACTATACGCACCAAATGTATTTTGGATGATTCATCAATGCAGGTTTCATTTTTGCACGTGTAATTTTTAATCAAAATGTTATAACTCAATCTTCTGGTGTAATGACAGGCTTATCTCTGGTGACGTATGCCAATCTTCCCCAATAATTTCTGCTTTAACTCCTCCTTCACAAAAATCATCGCTACTTCAATACTATGAATAACTTGCTTTGACATAAAGGGGTGGTAAAACACATTCTTTCGAAGGCTTGATTGTGTTTGTGGGGTGCACTGTAATGTGTTCATGCTTAGTTTTTTAAAAATTGCATTTTTTTTCATATATTTTACCTTTATTCTACACTGCTCTGTCCCTCCTTGTAAAAACGGTCTGATGGTTTCCGGGTTGTATGAAGCCGGTCCCTCAAAAAGACGCAATAGGCTGAGATTGGTTAGCTGGCCAAGTGTGTTGTGATTCGCTAACCGCCTAGTGCACGTTTGTCGGAAACGTCACGCCCCTTACCTTTACCGGTAGACTGTGCTTTGGTAGTATTAGAAACAATAGAAACAATCAATAAAACCATACCAATTTAAGCCCGAATCAGACCCAGACAATTTTAGTGAAGATGATCGAGCAGAACTGCGGATCTATAGTGATCGCTACTGAATGGCACCATTACTTTTGTATTTTTAGAACGATTATAGCCAAATATCTGTTGCAAGAATGAACACTAAACATTGGCTTTACTAGTAGCCAAATCAAACACAGAGCCATGTTTAGCATGCCTGTAGATAAACAATACATAAAAGCTCTAATCAAAGAATAATTTACACTAATGCCAAGTTCGCTGTTGAGATTTAAAAAAAAGTTTGTAACGTTAGGTGTTTGTCGGATAACGTTAAGTATGAATGAGCATTTAACAAACTGGTTTGCAGAGCCAAACAGCGTTGTCATTTGTTTACTTCCTTGCTACAACGTACAATTAACAATACGAACTATTACAGGAAAACACAGACAAAAAATAAATCATACTTTGTGCTTTGATTTATGATGGGCAGCATATATCTGCTGCAAATGCAACCTGTTCCCCTCTGTCTCATACACACATGTATATAACATGTTGTATGTTAAACGCACTGCAACGCACCCCCGTCCCTAGGAAGGCTGAACAAAGTGGACCTGCAATCCAGATGAAAATAACAGCGTTTCGTCGGCATTGTCAACAACACTCCAGCCTACTAACTATACCACAACAACGCTTCCCTGCGGCGATACAAAATGGCCTCGCCCCCCTTATTTAATATTCTCAGAGGAGGGGTGTATGTAAATATTGGGGCTGGTGATGTCAGAGACCCTGGAGGAATGTGTAGTAGTCCCTAGCGTCCGTTTGCTGTAGTCCTTAGAAATTGATTTCTTTAAAAGCAAATATCTCCCTTTGCTTTAAACTTTGAACTTTGTAACTTTGCAGATGTTGTTTATGCTCAAACAGCAACATTACACACTAGCTAAAGTTAGAAAAGTGAAATCGTGGTTTACCACCCCTTTAAGCACAATGATGATATAACACGTCTTTATGATATAATCATGCTCCATTTCTTCTTCATGCATACATGAAATATATGCATGCATATAATTTACAAATATAATTTACAAAGATGGTACATTTTTGGGGTCTATGCCATCAAAAGTCTTTAAATCCCCTTAGATAAAGCAATATGTGATCCATACATTTCAAGTCTTCTGAAGTCATAAGAGCTTTGTGTCACTTATACTTTCCACTGACAAATCATATTTACAAATGCAAGAGGGAGAACGATATTTAAGAGCTGAAACTGTTTTTTTAGTACCAACAGTTTCTGTTCATTGTAACATTTTTATAATATGGCTTAAGTCATATGGACTCCTTTCTTACTATTATGCAGGGGGGTTTTTTTGTCCTTTTTGGAGCTTGACAGCCATGGTCACTAAGAACAGAAGCTGTGAAGAAGTGAATACCACTCGTTCTTAATGGATGACGGAGGCAGAAAACTGCACCGTGTCTGAGCAGAAGTCAAAGGGCCGTCTCGGTATGTCCAAGGCTATTCAACGCCCTGTTAAAGTCCTAAACACTAGTCAAACTCTGAGTGTTCCCACAACCCCTCCTCCAACTCAGACCTGATGGACAATGTGTCCCAAAACAAAGCTGGATTGTTTCTATCGCCGGTCAGTGGTATGGTGTTTAGACAGGAATGTAGACCGCTCTCTGCATCTGAGCAGAGCAGCACTACCCCAAGTGACCAAGTGAACCATCGTTTTTATAGAGCAAAAGAATAAACTGAACCTCTGAGAAAGAAATTGAGAGCAAATGAGAGAGAGAGAAACAGAGGTGGTCTCTTTACTAGGTGTCCTGTTAAATCTCTACAGCCAATAAATTGGAGCAGTTATTTGAGCCTCTCCTGTCTTCCTCATTTCAACATTAAGAGTCATGCCATACATATTTTTTGGACCAAAATAGTTTTAGCACCTTAATTCAGTAATTTAGTTTTTATAAATGTACTAATATTTTTTTTTTTTTTTTTAACAACACCATACACTACATTACATTACTATACACTACAGTGTATAACAACACTTCAGCTTGTGATTCTTATTAAGAGAGTAATTTTTTTAGGATTCTTTAGCTAACTTAAGTCTCTGAGATACTGACACCTTGCACTTCTGGAGACTCCAGGTGGATCGCAGTTCTGGAAAATGGGGGCGCTGGAGACTAAAGGGTTCCTGATGGTTGCACACTTAATTCTACATCTTAATTCTTAATTAATTTGCAGTTAACGTGTGTCTTTTCTTTGCCACCTGTTTTTGTCTGACCCTGCTGACCTGTATCCTTCTCATGAGCATTTAATAATGTTTTGACTTTCTCTAAATCTCTTTTTTGGCTAATTTTATCTGTAAAAGTAAATGTGCCTAATAATTCTGCACACCTGTATATAAAGCGTTTTTAATTTCTAGCCTTCATGAACAATTATATATCACTTATAAATTATTAAATACAAAATTAATAGTAGTTAAGATTAATGTGGTTTGGAATTGGTAAAATGTGCCTGGAAAATGTGATCAGAAAATCAACGTGCCTAATAATTCTGCATGCAGTGTATTAAAAATAAAAGGATTCCTCTCTGGAGAAGCGTTCAGTCTTTCCGCTTGCAAATTCCGCCATGTAAATAGCGAATCCGCCATGGTGCAAGCGCAACTGGCTTTTAAAGGGAATGGGAGATGAGACTCTGATTGGTTTGTTTATTGCACGTTACCTCCAAAATACACCCATGACTCATTAATAGACTAGGTACAACCCTTTGTGACCATGGGTCTGGTGTTTTTTTTTTCGTTGTTAAACTAGCAAAAGTGGATTCGGACATCAGTGTTCATTTTGACAGCAAATTTTGATTTAGTTTTAGTCATAGTCTTTTGACTAAAATGCCATTTAGTTTTAGTCATATTTTAGTCACCTGAATTGTTTTTAGTTTTAGTCTAGTTTTAGTCGACTAAAACTACAGTAGATTTAGTCTCCTAAAATCTAATGAGTTTAGTTAAATTGTAATACATTAAGCATTTAAGCATTACATAACCGACTGTCACTTGAACTGACATTTTGACATCATTTGGTTTTTGACATTAAAAATACACGAAAGAGCTCAATTCACTTTTTTGTTTGTTTTTTAAAAACATCTATATAGTTTTTATAACTTTGTATTTCTGTTTTAGTCAGTAGGCCATATCAGGCTAAGCTAAAGCTTCAAATAAGTTAGTTTATTTATTTTTTTTTATTTCAGTTAACATTTATTTAAATTTCAAGTAATGAAGATTTTTTTAAAGGGTTTTAGTTAACTATTATAACCCTGATACTTTATTGATTATGTTTCAAATACTGGTCTTTCCTCTTGAATATGAATTAAATGGGAATTAAATTAAATACAGTTTATTGTGTAACCAAAAACGAATATATAATGCGTGACTTTTAATGATAAACAAGCACGAAATACACCGGGACTCTTATTTTGAAATGTCTACGCCTCTGTTGCAGTGGCAGCTGCTCATTCAAGTTCAGATGAGGAGATAAAATATGCATTGTTACAACCGTCTAAAACATATTACTATATAAACATCGTAAAGTAAACATTGTCATTATTCGTCAGCATTAGTTCATAAACAATCGCCTGGCATAAATGTGCGCTATTCATTGATTGTGAGCCGCTCTGGAGCGCTGGATTGGGGATGTGTGAGCCTGTAGAAGTGCAAGCGCCGTGTTCTCCAGCGGTTAGATCAGCACGATCAAATCAAATGTGCGCATCTGTTACACAGGATATCAGTTCTGACTGGATCTCTTCCCTAATCGTCCCTCCCGAACATTTTCGTCTCGTTTTTATTTGTTGACGAAAATGACAGTTGATTTTCGTAATAGTTTTTGTCATCCAACACTAGTTTTTATTTAGTTATCGTCTCATTTCATCAGTGAAAAAAGGTCGTTGACGAAAATTATTTGTCAACGAAATTAACACTGTCGGACATGCCCTCAGTGCACCTGTGCCGTGCGCTTCAGACCATGAGCTCAGATCGTTAAAATAGGGCCCTAAGACTTCATACATGAGGTTGAACACTGGCGGACATAAACTAACAAACATAAATTAACATAAATTAAACACAGATGGAGACCTGGAGGGGCCTAAAATCTAAATTTCGCTTTTGCTTTCATTTAATTACAAAAAATGATTAGCCATCAAACATTTGATCTCCTCAAAACAGTTGCACGTCCAAAGCATAACTATTATCAGATTCAGCTGGTAGATAAAATTGTGTACTGTCAGCATAGCAGTGGTAGGAGATCTTATATTTCTTAAAGATGGCACCCAAGGGGAGCATATAAAGTGAAAAAAGAAGAGGGCCTAAAACTGGACCCTTGGGGCACACCTCATAATAGGGGAACCGGTGAAGAGAAAACTTCCCAATTCTCAGACAGAGAGAGAGAGAGAAAGAGAGCAATGGATGGAAGAGGCACAAAGCAAAATAATAATATAATCAAATAACTAAAAAGAGGTGGGTGACATGAGGTAGATATGTAGGCCAGAATTTAAGCTAATTAGCCAAAAGGGATTTTGCTAGTATTTGCCATGTTGATTCATCACTCATTTCAAATTGTGTGACAGATGACAACAATCTTCCATTTTAAATTCTGCTCAACCATGCCAGACAGAAAGTTTGAAATAACCACGATGAACAAATAACCACTTCATTCTCCCATATATTTTTTACACATACACTTGAGTGCTTAACTATGCTGCCTGCATCTTGAGCGGGTTTATCCTCTCAGAGTGAGAACAGTGGGTGGTACGTACCAGCAAATGAGTCCGGCAGCAACAGCAGCCCAAGTGACACAGCAAGAGTTGGATTTCTTACTTTCCTCTTCCTCCTCATCCTTCCGGCAGCAGCACAGGCAGCTCAGGTAGATGGCCAGGCACAGCAAATTCACACCAAGCCCAGCTGCTGCTACACAGCCCAGGAAGATGAGCGACTGAAACAGAGAAAAATATGTTTCTTTGTTAAAAGAAACATTTGAGGCAAAACTGCTTTTTTTTTCTTGTTCATTTGAAATAAAAGAGTTTGATCTCATACGCCATTCATAACACAAAGCTCCCTTATCAGTCCACATATGGAAACTAAAATTCTCTGAGTTGTTCAGAAAGTGTTACTGCTAATATATCTGAAGTTGAACTTTAACCATATATAAAATCTACATAATCTTCATAAATTCAAAGTCAACATGAATTCCAAATTGTCTCCTGATGTCCTGATGTTTTTTGTCTTACTGTGTACAAATTATCCATACATATTTTTGCATGATCCAATCAACACCTAAATGGAGAACAAAAAAAATCATCTTCAAAATAAAAAACATAAAACATAATTTTTCCCTTATTCCTCATTATTTCACAGTGATACAAGTCTGATTATGCAGGTAAAATGGGTTATGCAAAATCAATGCTGTTGATTCTGTTTTTTACAAAAACTAAATGGGTTACAAATTATGAGAAATAATTTTCTCATGATCCAATCAAAATATCAAATCAATCCCCATCCAACATATCTTCCTCATTGATTTCTAGGGATGGGAATCTTAAGGCACTTAACGATTCAATCTGATTCCGATACTGGGAGTAACGATCCGATTCCCAAAACGATTCTTAACATACATTTTTGGTAACTAATTATCCTGCTGTGCAAATACATGAACTTTACATTTGAACCAAAATTGGAGCTAATATGTGTTTTGTTTTTAGTTAGAATATCTGTTTGACAGTATTGCCATATTAAAAATGATTATGAAGATTTCTTTCAATACTTTTATTTATTAACAAAGTTATATTCAAGATTAACAAGCTCTGAATGAAACATGGTAAGCCATATATACAATTACAAAGAACAATCATTAAGAATGAAAAATTGTCACAGTTGTAAATTGAGAACGGTTTAGTTTGTTTAGAACATTAACAAAAAATTTCTTTAAAAGCAAAAAAAAGTTTGTTTAGACTAGAGCCACAAAAAAAATCTTTAAAACATAGGCTAATGCAGAAGAAAAACAACTTTAGCGCTCGCTGAGAAGCCAAATTCAGTGTGTGCGCATAACATCTCACATGAGAACTTGCCGAGCTGCAACAGTCATGTTAGGAGACATTTAACGAATCACTCACCAAAACGAAGTCTTTGTTCAGAATTTTCCATTCGTTTGAAACATTGTGCAGTAGTTCAGCAATATTCGATAAGTCATTCCAAAAATTATGCCATGGATGTTGGTAGGTTTATGTCCCGGCCACCGCATCGGAGAGTTATTAATCATTAATGGTAAGGAAAGCGCAGTATAGCCTACTTTAACACCACTTCGTTATTTTGGCTCAGAATTTCATTTGTTGGAAATATTAACATAGTTTTTAATTTCAAAAGCATTTCTAAAAATTTCGCATTTAATAGGCAAAATACATTTTTGAAATGGAGAGGCAGCCGCAGCGAGCGCAGACACAGAGCGGCCAGAGAAACGAGCGACTGATGTAAGGCGTTTGAGCAAAACTGAGGAAAAACTGCATAAAACGTGTGGGTGTTGAACCCTCTCACCGGGAAAAGTGTCCCCACGGGTGCGACGCCCCTGAGCAGGTCGTAGTTTGTCCATTTTATCTTAAACGAAGGCAATTCACCAGCATACGAACATTCGCCTATCAACAGGATGTTCTGTTTGGCCGGTGACCACGCGCGTGCGCACAGTGGTGAAGTGGCCGTTTGAATTGAACACAGAATCGATTCTGAATCGTTGGATAAAGAATCGCGATGCATCGACCTTTTCTCCCACGTCCCACCCCTATTGATTTTCCCGTTTCACTGTGAAATGCGTCCGTTTATGCAAGTAAAATGGAACATCAAATACCCTTTTAAACTAGAGAAAACGGCAAAAAAGTCTGTCATCTTGCCTTTTGCCAAATAGGTAAGAAAACTCCAACACCCATAAGGCACTGGGCATGTTGCCGTCCACGGCCACTCCCACCAGTCTGCTATTGATATTTTTTCCCCTTTTTTTGTTATTGTTATTTTGTTTTTGCTATTGATATGCTTACCAGTTGCTTTAGTAGGAAATACTTCTTAGCAAACTTTTAGTCATAATGGTGTCGACTTATATTGTTCACAGGTACAAGAATTCAAAGGGGGGGGGGGGGGGGGAATAAAAAGGTGCATAATATGGACCATTAAACCATTAATAAAATACAACCCTACTACAATCTTAACATACACAGTACAAACATAAAAATCTCAAATGCAGACAGCCATTACATTAAAGCTCCCATTTGTACTACCTGTGACCTTGTCTGCTAATGCAAGTTTTTTCGTTAATGTACAATGAAGTCATCATGACCTCCTGAGATGTCTTCCGAACACAGACAATGCAATACACTGATAACACAGAGGTCATTTCTGATTGCAACACGCTGTCAAATAACTTAGAGTTCCAGTTGATAGATCCGGAGCTATTTTAGTCCCACAGCCTTTAATGGGGGCACAAGGTAGCGTGTTGCTCCGCCGATGCTTAGAACTAGATACACATCATAGTTAAAGAAGCATGATCTCATTTACAGCACTGAAAATGGTCTTAACTGGGTTGAAAACATTCACACAGACAGGAGTCTATGGATTTTAAGCAGTTACTATATGACAACTGATGGGGCAGTACAATTATTCGATAATGCCACACTGATATACACACACCATGTCTTATCCCATCCTCCTCTCGGCTCTGAAGGGGATGGAGAAAGTAGGACAGCTATAGCAAGCAACCCAGAGTCTATATTTGCTGCATCACCATCCTTGTTTCTTGCATTGTCTGTCTCTCTCGGTTACATTCAACACGGTCTCTTTCATCCTGTGGGTGGTGGGACATCCGAAGCCATCTGCTTCACCCCCATCTATTACTAAGACTAATAAGTCAACCAAACTACCTACAATTCCAGTAGCTGCATTCATCCACTGTGTGAGAGAAACTAGTCAGAAATAAACATTACGGCTGGACCAATAGTTTGTCAATGTGCAATTCTATCCATCTTGACCCATCCAGTACTCTATTACCATAAAGGGCCTTTCACAGCATGTTGAAATTACCGTAATTACAGCATTACAACTTGTAAAAAGTGTTTACGTCCTCGTAGAACTTTTAATTACAACTTGTAAACTTTGATTTGTCAAACTTTTACCGCACCTGGAAAAACTCAATATAGCAGTGGCATCAGCAGTGAAACTTAGTTAAAGCTGTAGTCTACGATGTTGAAAATCAGTCGAGAAAGCCTGAATTTTTAAAAAACTCATCCCACCCCTCCACACGCACACCCCTCCCCTTTGTGCTACCTGATCCCTCCCACCGGGAAACGACCTGAACAACGTCACTCAGTCAAGCAGGAGTAAACATCGGAACAGAGATGTACCATGTGCGATTGAGTTCACGCCCACGCAAGATTAGCAACACATGCAATGTTCTATCGGCTCAAACAGAAAACCGCTAACGTTAGGACTATTGAAATAGTCAAGCACTTCAAGAAATATAATTAGTTTGACCCGTGATAGGCGATGCTAAACGGCTAACATTCCAATGCCGACCGGCAGCATGATCATGTTGTCAGACTGATAAAAAGCTATTTATGTAATACACCACACCATAAAAGTATAAATAAATGTTTACCTGCTCAACAAAAAGTCAGCGTCGGTTTTAAGTCCAAGGTTTCTCTGAAGCTTCCTCCAACGGGCAATGGTGGACCCTATATTGATTCGGCTTTGAGTCCGACATTCTTCACATTTGTTTTTAATCTCTGCTCTTTCCTCAATTGACTTTCTCTTTCTTCCAACCTTGACTGTTGGGGCGAGCAGGGGCCGCTTGCTGCTGTCTGTTTGTTGGTTTTTCTCCATTGCTGAGTTGATGCTGCCTACGTTTCCGCTAAATTTCATGTCGCAGGAGGGGGCGGGGTGGGGTGCGGTGGGTGGAGACGCGAGTGGAGCAGGGGATTGGATGAGAGCAGTAAACCAATGTAAGCTGTCCGGCCGGACAGCTTACATTGGTCAATTTCTCTGCGGGTGTACACCCAATAGAGTGAATGGATTTTTTTCATTCTTTTTTCTCTTCATATTGTTAGGATTGTACTGTAGAACCATAACCAGCATCTAAACGAGGTTATTAATAATTAACAATCTTTGAAATCGTAGACCATAGCTTTAAGGGCAATTCCATGCAAAGGTCATCTTTACCATGAAAAAAAAAAAAGTTGGCCACACACAAACAGACTTATTCTTAAAATGTTTATTTGGGTCTATACATTATTGTATGTAACCAGTCTCATTGAATTGTTTAGATATTTACTGTTTTATTACATCATATACAAGGTGTGTGCCAATGCAAGCAGAGTTTTTAAAATGTCTGTGTTTTACCATTTTCAAGAAAGGGAATAGATAGACTCAATGGTTCCACAAAATGTTATTATTTGTCGATTTCCTGTTGAACAAGGGGATGATTATGCATTGTGTCACTTAGCTTGCTTTAACAGTAAAGCTCTAGAAATGTATAAGCCTCTTGTTAAAAGTGTCAGTGAGTTCCAGGGCCAAGTAACATCCATAACGTTTTAGAGGATAAGTTCATGCTACGCATACAGTGTTGATGCAAAAATGTCCAACGTTTCTGTGCAATGTTAACTTATATGAATGTATAATGTGATGAACATTTCGTGCCCTTTTGTTTCTTGTAAACATTTAAATTTTGCGTTATGGACGTGACATTATGGATGAGACGTTACGGACGTTACATTTAAAGAAAATTCTAAAATCAAACCCACGTGACATAACGTGTGTTCCTGTTGCTGGCGGCATGGCAGTGATAAAAACATTTCTCCTCTGTGTTTCAGTGAAACGTAACATTGCCTTAGGTCATTAGGCTATAAGTACAATCATAAGTAAACTTTAGCAAAACAAATGGTCGCTTTCTGGACATATTTATGATGTGATAAATAAATTAGATTGCGATCGACATCTCAAACAATAATGAAAATCTGACTATGTTCCATAATCGACTCTGCTGTAATGTTCCGTGTGTTCATAGTATTCACTTCCTAGTAGAGAGGCGTATTGAAAGTGCATGAGGAACCTGATTGGTTTAGGTGCGAAACAGGCGCCTCTAATTCGCTCGCTCTTCCTGTCCTTCAGGAGGTTTGACAGCTCGAAGATAGCCTTTTCTTAAAGCTGAACGCCTACCACAACAGATTGATAAAATGGTAAGATACTAACAGCACACAATTCGGGAATATAATTTTAATAGAAATCTAGTTATATCAAGTCTTATATCAAGTAGCTCGACCTGATAGTTCAGTTGAGATAGCCCATTCTTTCATTACCTAAGATGGGTTTTAAAAAATAAACATGTAGGCTAAAGACATATTTTTTATATATATATATTGTTCATGAATTATAATAATTATAATATTAATGACAGAAGAAAGTGTTAAGCATGAACAAATTAAATAAATAAATAAATTCCTTCACCCTCATCTTCTCTCATTGTCAATTATTTTATATATCATATTGCAATCATATTTCTTAATATCAAAACTGGCATTTAGAGTAATTTTATGTGTCGACAAAAGTGCCATGATAGTTTGTTTGTTGATTTTCCAAACAGATTCTATGTGTATTTCAGACTCGTCACATCCATAACGTTGGTTTTTCCTCATGATACACTTCATAATTTTTTTTACAATTTAAACATTGATATTTTTATGTTCAGATAAGACCCCTTCATCATGTGGATAGCAATATTTAAACATGAGACTTAAAAGTTCACAGACTTTAAAGAAAATCGAACAGTCAAAAAAAATATTTTTGCTGTCAATTCCCCAGATTGGGTGCTCTGAGAATATGCAATGCCGAATTAAATATGGTAAGAAATTGATTTTTACGGAGACATTTCAGCTGTCATTATGAGTTCAAATGTCACATCCATAACGCTGGAATTGCCCTTAAACAGTTATTTCATGATTTTTTCTGTTTAATAACATCATTGACTATTTATAACGATTACTGAACTACACCAGTTATTTACTCCGTTAATAGTGTAATTAATAGTTTTGCCATCGAAACGGATAATTCTGAGTAATACAATATAAATCGAATACAGCTATATAATAAAATGCAATGACAAATTCGCAAATGAGACATACAAAAAAAGTTTAAATTAATTTTAATTTCAATTTTAATTTCAATTTGTATATTGAAATATTTACAATTTCATAATTTATCAGTTGGCTAATATATACTACCGTTCAAAAATATGGGGTCACTAAGGTTTAATTATATTCAGAAGGATGCTATAAATTGACCAAAAGTCACAGTAAAGACTTTTACATTGTTACAAAAAATTCTAATAAAAATATATTTTAGATTTTTTGATTTCTAAAAGATCATGTGACACTGAAGACTGGAGGAAAGGCTGCTGAAAATTCAGCTTAGCCATCAACTGAATTATTACTTAAAAAAAGAAAACATTAAAATAGAAAAAATTTATTTTACATTGTAACAATATCAAAAATTATTTTTGATAAGAAATTCAGCCCTGCTGAGCATAAGAGACAGTATAACAAACACATTTTGACCGGTACTGTAGCAAACCATCAATCAGCATCAATATTTACAGATTAAATGTCGGATATTTAAGCAAAATGCACTGCGAGACCCACGGTGTCTCATTTCAGTCACACTGTCTAAAAAAGATGAGTCTGTGTAAACCCCTCCTCCACCTTTGAGGATGGTGAATTCCCCATCAAGCCTTTGTGAAGGGTAAATAGGGGTTGATGAAGGTACCGTGATGAGGAAATGGGGGGAGGAGGAACACAGACTGCCACAGGGGGGTCTTATGGGAGGGGATGGGGCACATTTAGGGAATTCTGAATTATTCTCACTGAAGAGTGGTGGTGGTGTGTGTGTGTGTGTGTGTGTGTGTGTGTGTGTGTGTGTGTGTGTGTGTGTGTGTGTGTGTGTGTGTGTGTGTGTGTGTGTGTGTGTAGCAGTTGGTGTGGAAACAAGGGGAGAAAGACTGGCATTATGTTTACTGCTTTTGGCCAGAGATAGGAAAAAAAACAAAACAAAAACAACACACATAAATAAAGATCACCATGGCAACCTCCAGGTCCTCACTGCCCTTGTAGTTAAGTCCTGGGACAAAGTGAAAAGAGGAATTATCATAGACTATTTAATGAATCAGCATCTGACTACATGACTGGAATTACCATGACTAAATCCTGTGATCTTCGAGAACTATGAGAAACTTGTTCTGTCTGACTGGGAAAAGCCCAAGAGATTAATGCTGGGTGGTATAAGCAAAATCCTATATCATAGCCACATCAAAGTCTACATTCACCATAATATTTGCATTTTGTCAGAATTGTATATTAATCATATCATATCATATATTATTATTATTATTATTATTATTATTATTATTATATTACAGGAGTCTGATGGATGCAGACCAAAAGATAAAATTAGAATGATAAAAACAAATGAGTATGTCTGGCATGAGTGCAAAAACAGCTTCGGATTATGCAAGAATAAATCATATAAAAATGGATAGTTCCAAGACAAGTTCTTCCTCATCTTGGCTTGACTAATACAAGTCCTGCTGTATATTTTCTAGGGGTGTAACGATACACCTATGCCACGGTTCAGTTCCTGTCATGGTTTTGGAGCCACGGTTCGGTTTGCTGTGGAGTCATGGTTCATGGCGTGAACCAGCAATAATAACAACACTAGATTCACTTTTAACTTAATAATATCAACAGCAATAATTTAACTTTATACATTGGCTTCACGTTTTCTTGAGAGCAGTTAGCATACCTGAGTTAACTCAAATGAAATAAATGTCTGCACTGTGGACTAGTCAGAAATAATATACTCATTTTACCATTTACCATAATGTTAAAAAAAGCACATTTATTTCATAAAAATGTATGACACACACAAGTAATGTCCCACTGTAGCCTACTTAACAAACACATTTAATTGTATGAATATGACTAATATTGATGAATAAATATGCCTATAAGATGTAGCTCAAAACGATGTAGCTGAAGTAACGTTACAGCGCTTCACTAGATGTGTTTGTATGAGTTGATGTGTGGGCGTCGACTCTGGATCGTCAGTATTTGAATAAGAGCACGTGCTCCGTGGGCGTGGTCGCATTAGCGGATAATGAAGTGGCTCGTGGGTGACTGACATCTATCGCTTTTCAAACAGATTACATAAATACAGAATATTTGTTTTTGATTTGGTTTACATTGTTTAAAACATGACATTTCATGACGTTTCTTTAGACATATGTCTCATGTTTGTGAGACAAGTATTCACTAAGCTAGAGTTCCTTTTCTGAAGACGTTCATCTGAATGAACGTCTTCGACAGAGGCTGCAGATCGCGCATCATGTTTGTTTTCTTTATTTTGCAAAAAGCAAACATTTTGTTTTTATTGTAACTGTACACAAAAAATAGAAACTTAACAGGTTATAATGATGTATAACACTTGCCTGAATGATTAAAAAAAAACGTATTGAGTCTCTTGGGCACTGATAAGAAAAAAAGAGACGATCCGCCGACTCGAGGGGGTTAAAGATATTAAATAGCAGTTTTTGTTAATACTTTAAAGTAGCCACCACAATAATTTAAAAATTAACAAAATAAAGTGAAAATAAAGTGGCATTTTGTGGTTATGGAAACAACAGTTGGACCATGGCGAATACACAATGAACTGTTAATGAAACATGAAAACTGCTCCTGATAAACTGAATGCACATCATAACTCCACGCCAATCCTTTCCAGCTAACACACGTCAAACCAGTTACGTGATTTATTGGTACTTTACTTTTATTTCATAAATTACAAATTGACATCGTAACGTTGCGTTTCTCTTGCGCTTAAAATATACGCCGTGATAGGGCACGATAGAGTGTGCACTACGAGCACAGTATAACGGCTGACAGGACAGAAAAGCGGTTTTCTGAGGTGAGAGATTTTTTATTTTGTAACAAGCTATGAAAATGACGATGTTGCTGGGACTCCAAGGTTGCATTTAGCCAACCTGGCTAAATGGGAAAACTGGCTCTCTTTGCCCTTCCACCATGAGCGATCGCCCAAGTGACGTGACATTAGGGCTGCACGATTAAGCGGAAAAAATTCACGATCTCGATTCAAACATAAATGCGATCTCATTTCTTAATGTTGGCGATTCACTTCCGTGTATTTCCCTCAGATCATGCTGCGTTCACACGTTATTGGTCACACCAGAGCTTGTCACTCACACAATAACAAAACACTAACCAATCAATCATAAATCTCCACTTCTCTCCTCTCCCTCATTGGCCACGTTCCGCTGTTACTGACGTGTAACAAGGCGCACACCTAAACGGAGTCAGATTTGTAGCGGTAAGAGGTAAAAATGAACCCCAGTGTGGAAAATCCCGGTAGCGACGGTGAGAGTGAGGATGTAACAACAACAACGGTACAGAAAAAAGGAGCACATTCCACCGTGTGGAGCTTTTTCAGGTTTAAACAAGAAGACGATGCGCAAAGAGTTATAATTTGCAAACAGTGCTTTTGCATCGTCGCAGCACCGCAAGGTAACACCACTAATCTATACAATCACCTCAAACGTCACCACAAAATACAGTACGAGTTAGCCATGAGAGACAAGGGAGCCACACCACAAAATACCAGCCGCCAGACCACGCAAACTTCCATAACTCAAACGTGGTACGGAGCATCGCCATACCCTCCAAGTTCCCAGCGGCACAAAGATATAACAAAAGCCATCACTTATTATTTAGCTAAAGACATGGCTCCAATCGACACCGTTAAAAACAAGGGATTTAAGGCAATGATACAGACTTTAGACAAGCGCTACTCTTTGCCCTCTCGCAAATATTTTTAATCCGTTGCACTGCCAGGTCTATACACCCAGTGTCGAAAGACAGTCGAGGAAGAACTGCTAAATATGTAGAACTTTGCGGCAACAGCAGACCTATGGTCAAGCCGAACCATGGAGCCGTATTTAAGCTTGACAGTGCATTTAATAACAAATGACTTCAACATGAGAAGCCGCTGTCTACAGACAGTGTTCTTCCCTGCTGATCACACTGGCGAGGAACTGGCACAGGGACTAAAGGAGAGTCTCAACTCCTGGAGTTTGGAGGAGGAAAAAATGTTGTGTATCACCACAGACAGTAGAGCAAACATTGTAAAAGCAGCCTCCCTGAACAACTGGACAAGGCTTCAATGTTTTAGCCATAGGCTACATCTGGTTATAGGTGAGCTGTGTATAAAACACCCAGTAAAATTGTCATATTTTCATTTAAATCAGAAAAATGGGTCCTTAATTTTTTAATAATAAAAAAAAAACATATGACAGACAACAGAATAAAATAAGAACACATACACATAAGGTACTATTTAGGACTGCACAATTAATCTGATATAATATCTAAAAGTATAAATGGGCCCATTTTTATTATGAGCCTTAAATGAACATTGAAGATTGTATTGTATGTTTCAACTTTTTTTTTTTTTATATTTTATTTATAGTTAAAAAATTTTACAAAAACAAAAAGAAACAACGAAATAAGACAACAAAAACCCTCTCTCCACAAGGCAAGATATTAAATAATCATAAAAATAGAAATAAACAGTAATAAGCATAGATTTACATCTAGTCTGTCTACATTTGTTGTTTCTACATTTTAATTTAATTGTAAATATTTACTTTTATTTAAAATTGATTCGATTTTTTAAAGTATAAGCACACACAATTAAAGGTCCCGTTCTTCGTGTTTTTTTGAAGCTTTGATTGTGTTTACAGTGTGCAATATAACATGTGTTCATGTCTCGCGTGTAAAAAAAAAACAGTATTTTTAACACAATTTACTTATCTGTACACCGCTGTTTTCACTGTCCTAAAAACGGCTGATGAGTTCCTTTATTCTATGAAGTCCCTCCTTCAGAAATACGTAACGAGTTCTGATTGTGCCAGCGGTTCCCGTGTTGTGATTTGACCGCAGCTTAGCGAACGCGGCACGGTTCCTGTGTTGTGATTCGACAGCAGCTTAGCGCACGTGGAAAGGTCACGCCTCTTAACGGGAGAAATATGCGCGCTTAATGATCTCTACAGTGTCCCTGGGAAAGCCAAACAAAGGTGATTTGACTCCGGGATGAAAATAACAGCGTCTCGACGACATGGCAACAAACACACTCAAGCTACAGTTCCTTTTCTCCACGCGACACGTCCTCTTCTCCACGTGGGACAGCAACAAGACCACGCCCCCTTTTTTCGCATATTCTTGTGGGTGGAGGTTAGTCTGTTCTACTGACGTCATTTATGAAGGAAGTACCAGGATGTAGTCCAAGCCAGCCGTTCGCTGTAGGCTTTGAAAGGGAACTTCTGTTCAATAAAATATCTCGCTTGGCATTGAACTTTGAGCTTTATAATTTTACAGGTATTATTTATGCTCTAACAGCAACATTACACACTAACTGAAGTTTGAACAATCGGATCACGAAGAACGGGACCTTTAAGTTTATCCTGCTTTATTTTTGTCCCATCATACGGAATTTTAATAGCCATTTTAACATTTTAACATGCAAGAAAATGTATGGAATGTTATATATTATATAACATATAATATATGTTATATAAACATATATTTTAATGTTCTCTTATGTTCAACAACATAAAGCTTTAAAATTATTCTCTTTAAGGGGTCTAAAATAAAGAAAAGAGAGTAGAGACATTTTTTGTTACTCCTGCACTTTATTATACTGAATGTCCTGTGTTTTTTTTGTTTGTTTGTTTGTTTGTTTGTTTGTACTTGAGTGCAATACATTTTGGTTGGAAAAAATGAGAATCGTGTAAGAGAATCGTGATCTCAATTCCCATGGAGAAAAATCGTGATTCACATTTTAGCAAGAATCGTGCAGCCCTGCGTGACATGCACTTGGAAGACAAAAAGCTAGTTTATACTTAGTAAATAATATTATTATAATAATATTTAGTAAAAATACAGCTCTTGTACTAATTACTATTTAATCTAATGTCATAAGGTGAAGTGAGAGCTGGGCTGGGGCAGCAGGGGGCGGGGCACGTTCGGTACGACATGAGAGTTCGAATATACAGAGAGTATAAACAAGGAGAATATGAAGTGGAGAGAAAAATATTGCATGTGTTTGCGCAAGAGAGAGACGGACGGAGAAGGAAGATAAATCATGCAATAAAGATTCAGAGCCATTATTATGAATACAATGAATCGCTTCAGAACACATTTGGAATACACTCCAAAAACGCATAAACAACACCCTTGTTGCAGCCTTATCTGGCCTTACCAATGTTCTCTCTGTCACAAACATACACACTCGCACAGCAAAAGCGAGCGTGTAATTATAATAGTCAAACAAATACAATGTGCACGCACACACAAGGAGTGTGCACTAATACCAGGCAGACATGAATAATGGAACACCTGCATTATCCTCTATGGAAATAAAGCAAAGAGGAATTATTTACACACTCCCACAATTCTTCACCAAGTCATTTCCACCCACCCATATTCCCTTGACATTCAAACACACAAACATACAGGACACAACAAGACTGAGAGATGTTTTTCAATTAGCCGCCCCGGATACTTGCAAATGTTCACAGGATTACAGCACAGGGTTCTCACACCATTTCATCAATGAATTTCCATTGCATTTTTACCCATTTGTGATAACTGGATAAAGTCATTTTTAAGATTGCACGTCTAGCCAATATTTTAGGGCTGAGTAAAAATATATAAAAATGTCTGAATTGTCATGATTTTACTCATTGCTATGACGTGCAGTGAGCATACATTTTAATACAAGGGAGATATAAAAGGAGAGCACGCACTTTATTACAGTTCATCGGAGTTGTTTTATAGATAAAAAGTTGACCAGTTTATTGACAGAAGTTACCGGTCTGTATATATTTGTTTACTGTTAGTAAGGAGTGTTTTTGTGTAATTCGCTGTAATTGCTGATGATAATGCAAGGGAGAGAGAGCGTTTATGGATAAGACTTTAATGCGCACTTCTTGTGCTGTGTTTTATTCAGCTCTTAGTGATTTTCAGAAAACGGACACGTCATCTTTTGTGTGCTGTACAATAAACTTCATAAGACTCCATAAAGTTTTGGCCATCATTCAGACAGAGTGTGCTACATCAGGCCTATTTAAGTGAGTTTGTCATTGTTGTACTGTTTTGTTGTTGTGTTTTTCATAAAGAATAATAGGCTAATGAACCCACAATTCATGCCTCCGAATTGGCGCTAATTCTAAACCGAAAGCTTAACTTTTAAATAGTAATTAATTAAAACACTCGCTTTGCTCTGCACCGCTCCATTATGAATGCCCGAGCGGCCATACGCATTTTACTTTCGGTTTAAAATTAGCGATTTGAAAAGCCCCTACCGGTGATACCGGTTTTATCTGTGTTATTAACCGGTGGGAAAGTTTCCTCACCATCACATAACCGGTGGGAAAGTTTCCTAACCCCCCCAAAAAAGTGGCAATTTTGACATGCTATAAAATTTGATCTGTGGGGTATTTTGAGCTAATCTCACATAATCTAAGGACATCAGAGACTTATTTGACATCTTGTAAAAAGAGGCATAATAGGTGCCCTCAACATCTGAAAAAGCATAATAGGGGCATTTTAAAGTCAACATGATTTGTAACAATTTAATTGAATTACTGTCTCTAAAAAAAAATCCTTATTGTGAATGATTCATAATGGGTGCATGTCCAAAGGTTTTATCAAATTATAAGGTCACTAGAAATGTTTCAGATTATTAATGGAAAATGGGTTGCAAATAGTTTCATGTTGAATCCAAATGAGCGTGTTCTAACAATGTAGCTCCTCAGAAAGGGGCATGCTATTCTGTGCTTGTTAAGACTTTGAATGTAAATAAGGGAAATGTTGCAAACAGGTCTTCCATAATGTTATACGTTTCTGCTCTGCTGTGGTTAAAAAGCATACACATACACTGGTTTTTTCTTTACTTTTATCATTTCTGTAGTCCATCCATCTCATAGCATCCATAAAGGCATATAGAGAGACGTCTGGGAGACAGAAAGAGGACAGGTGAGAGAAGGACGGTGGGGAGAAAATGATGGGCGAAGAAGAAAGGACAGTAAAGAGGTGGGGAAACGCAAAAGTAGGGAGCTAGGATGGAGGGTGGAGAAGATAGTGTGAAAGACAAAAATGGGAAGGACACAAGGGGGGGACGAAAGGTGTTCAAACAGAGGATTATGGGAATAAAGTGGCGTGGAATCTCCACGAAAGAGAACAAAGGACACAACGCAGCCCATGTGAATGCAATTGCACATCCTCACTCACAACCACCCACCGCCTCTCGGTCAAAAACACTGCCGTCTTTCTCCAGGAATTAAGTGCTCAGCATCTCTCGTTCGATATAATATAGTTTAATTGAAGCCTTATGGAAATGACTGCTGAAACGCAGCTCGTTCATTCAGAATGTGATGACAGTGTCATATATACTGTATGCACATTCAGCATCCTTTCTTAGGACTGTAGCAGTTGACCCTTAATGGGTCCATATGCTGTCCAAAGTCTACATTTTGGAGTTAATTAATAAAAGCATTTCTTTCCAAACTAATCTTGACACCAAACATATCTAATTACATTATGCTTGTATTTAAGTTATTTAAAAAAGTGTACATCAAATCTGATACATACAGCAGTTTTCTCCATCTCACACAAAATCTGAAATGCATTTGGCTTTGTTGCCGGTCTGGAAACCGATACATGGATTTAATTTCAAAATGATTTCGACACATTAACATCAACCACACCAGTTCTCATGTACAAATACTTTTCATACCTTTCAACACAAACAGTCCAGGGTTATTTCAGTTCAGTGACTCATAGACTGATTTTCCCTTGGGGTGATCGACATAGAGCTCAACCTGAGCATAGCTGGCTGGAGGCCTGGATAAAACACCCTTTTCAAATGCCAATCACACCGTACCCATGAATAGGCAGGCTGTAAAACTGGATGTAAATGAGGTTCCATAGACAAAGCCTGAAAGCTTCGAGGAACAAACAGGGCATTTACATTTATGCATTTGGCAGACGCTTTTATCCAAAGCGACTTACAGTGCACTTATTACAGGGACAATCCCCCTGGAGCAACATGGAGTAAAGTGCCTTGCTCAAGGACACACTGGTGGTAACCGCTGGGATAGAACCAGCAAACTTCTGCGTATCAGTTCAGTGGTTTAACCCACTGGACCACCATCTCCACCATCAAGTAGTTTGCTGTCTGAGAAAAGAGAAGAGTCAAATAATACTGGAGTTTGGGACCTTTAAACAAGCCTGGGCAGAATATTTTCACCTGGAGGAAATGGATGCCTGATCCCAGGTCAGGTTTCTAGGGTAAGAATGTAAACTAAGCTGCTCCAACATGATATGATGAGAAAGAGAGATGAGCCCAAACAGGTTTAGGACAACATTGAGACTTGTGTTAAACCAACCCAATCTCACGGCAATTTGTACATATTTTACTTACTCGTATTAATTTGTACGATTTTGGCTAAATTGTACGTTGACGAGTTGCCCAATTTGTATGATTTCGTACGAATGACCTCCCCCTAACCCTGCTCCTAAACCTACCCGTCACTGTGGTTTTGACAAATTAGACATCTCGTACAAATTGGTTGTGAGATAGCGTTGGTTAAACCATTATCCTGCATTTATACTAGCATCACAAACCAGAATCCTAATTCCCACACGATGTGTCCTATATAGAATGAAATACTAGCATTAGTGTGTCTCAACCAGTGTTGGGAGTAACGGCGTTTAAGTATAACGGCGTTACTAACGGTGTTAATTTTTCAGTAACGGAGTAATCTAATTAATTACTTTTCCCAATGTTGCAACGCCATTAGCGTTACTGAGAAAAAAAATGCGGCGTTACTATAATTGAGCTCACTGAAGCGGTTTTCATCCGAACAGGCTCTCTGTCAGTCGGACCTGCAACGTGCGCGTGTGTGTGTGTGCGTGTGCGTGTGCGTGTGTGCGCGCGCGCGCGGTACACATAACTGATGATGATTGGTGGGTGGGTGGGAGACAAGGTTGAGGTTGATAGGTTGAGTCCACACACACACACACACACACACACCTATGACGCACAGTCGCACACGCATATGCACAGTCAGCGATGGCAAGTCCAACGACTTCAAAGGTAGCTTTCGCAAACTGGAAGTATAAGCGCTACTCTTCCCTCGTTGAGGTGAAAGGTAAGAATGTTTATGTAACGTGCAACTTATGCCCAGGAAGAAAGAGTCTCTCCACATCGGTGGCAAGTAATTCTAATCTAATGAAGCCTCACATCATCACAGCCACAAAATGAGCGGCTAAAAACCCAGGCGATAACGTGAGCTCCACTACCAAAGGAGTAGTAAAGTACTGATAATATTTACACTATAGTAGGTCTACTGATAATATTTACAATATATTGAATTTGATAGGTGTCTCTCACATTGTCCCACAGCAACATTACAATAGTGTACATTAATGTACAATGTTTAGTGTCTAATTCATTCATTTAACATATTTAAATTGGGGGCATCCAAGTTATTTGACATATTTGAACTTTTGACAAAAAAAAAGTAACGCAGTAATTACTTTCCCTGGTAATTAGTTACTTTTATAATGATGTAACTCAGTTACTATTTGTAAGAAGTAACTATAACTAATTACTTTTTTAAAGTAACGTGCCCAACACTGGTCTCAACTCATAGCACGTTAAGAATAGTATGTGAAAGGTGGCCAGATTGTGTACTGTTTCCAGTGTATTTTTTAAAGTGTGCATCCTTGCAAGGGATCATTAAATAAAAACTTTTCTTGAGCACCAAATCGGCATATTAGAAGGATTTTTTAGGGATCATGCAACACAGGACTGGAGTAATGATGCTGAAAATCAAAGGAAGGAATTCAATTTTAAATATATATACATTTTAATTATTAAAATTATTTTTCAATAATTCATATAATTGATCAAATAAATGCACCCATGGTGAACATGAGACTTCTTTCAAAAACTTAAGTTTCTAGTGACACGTAAACTGTCTGTCTACTCTTAAAAAGAACTCTTTGTTGGTGGGGCAACAAAACTCTCCAGAAAGGGAAATCTCATCACACATAACTTGCTGTGACTAGTTAGGAAAAACAGTCAAGTTCACGCTGACAGCGCTAGAGGTTGCCAAGCTTTCAAGCTGTTCAACTTGGACCTCCAATGGTCACTGTCCCTCATGTTGCTGAAAATCTCCAACTGTCATGAAAAATATGTCTCTGCAAAACGTTTTCAGTGTGAACGGCCCTTCAGATTTACATACACCCTAAGAAAAAAAAAAGATTCAATAGGATTATATATATATAATTGTGCCAAAAAAAAAAGCATAATTCTCTTAAATGAGGAGAAATGTCTTAAATGATTACATAATACATTCATCTTTAATGGGCTATTTGAAATGTGTCCACTGATAAAGTATGTTTATGAGCTGATTAATTCATAAAAAGTCATTAAAAATGAATTAAAACTAAATTAATTAATCCCATGATGGGAACCCTTAAACAGTTCTATGAAGCACCTGGCAGAACCCATTAAGGTTATATAGAACAGAGTGTAGCTTTGATCATTGTCACAGTATCACAATAAAACACTGCCAAAGGTTTGAGACAGTATCGAGATGTAAAATGTACTTGGTAGAAGTATACAAATTGGGATTTATCCATCATTCGTAGAGCCAAACTTCAGCTAGAGATGGTCACAGCAGGTGGAGAACAGCTGTGTGGAGCACACTGACGCCCATCTGCTGGGAGTTGTGAGAGATCTAGACTCGTTGAAGAGTGACACATCAACCTCTTGATCTGAAATCTACAATTTTACAGTTTTATGCTCTTTGAGGTACATAATTACATATTTTACATGATAAAATGGAGTAATATGCGTCAGGGAATGTCAGCGTATTATGTATTAAAAATGTGGAAACGCGAGCCATTAAATGTCAGTGAAAAAAAAAAAAAGTATGCTAATGCAATCTCCAGGTGATTTCCAAGATCTCTGTGAAAGAAAAACTTCTAATAGTTTCGGTGAACAATGTAGCAGCATATTTGAGAAGATTCCAGTGAGGGGCCGGGATGACTAGGGTTTGATAGTAAAGCAGAGGCAAGCCTTCAGGAAGGTCCTCAACGGAGCAGTCAACCTCACTCAAATCTGTCCTCATCTTCCTACACTGCTTTTGAAAGGGAGTAAGGGGTTTGGGGGCAACCTCGGGGGGCTTTTCCAACACAGTGCGCTCGGATGAACCTTCCCACCCTCACAGCTGGGACATCATTAACTCTGAGCAGAGCAGGTCATGGGCTTTGGGTGAATAAAGAATCAGGAAGGAGACACAGAGAGAAAGAAAGAAAGATAAGTCCACTGCAGAATACTGCTGCCTACACTAATGTTCAAAATTTGGGGGTTAGTATGATTTTTCTTTTTCTTTTTTTTAAAGAAAATGTCATGCTTTCCACAAATATTAAGCAGCACAACCATTTTCAACTGTAATAATAATAATAATAATAATAATAATAATAATAATAATAATAATAATAATAATAATAATAATAAGGGATGATTCTTGAACACCAAATCAGCATACAAGAATGATTTCTGAAGGATCATGTGACACTGAAGATTAAAAATGGAGTACTAGGGATGTCACGGTACCAAAATTCCAGTAGTCGGTACCAATACCATAAAAATTTGACGGTACTCTGTACCAATTTCGGTACCACAGCTAAATGTTTTTTTAACTATTTAAAACAAATGTATTAAAATGTATTAAGTTTATTATTTATGATGATAATCATTATAAGTAAATAATACAAACATTTAAAGGCTGTATGCTGTTTAAAAGTAAACATAGTTTATAAAAAAAAAGACAAAGTGAAAAATAATCAATCATCTAGGCATAATTATTATTATTAGTAGAGATGTATTATTACATATAGCTAAATCTACTGTAGGCTACATCAGTAGCCTGATATATTCTGTCAATTAAATTTTTTTTAAACCAAACTTTTATTTTGACGGGTTGCCGTGAAGACCTTTGAGTGTCTGTGTTCATGTTATGACAGTTTTCTCAAATGAAACGGTAAATTCTCATGAAGTGACGGTTTATGTGTTTGTGTCCTCATATTGTGATACACGGCAGCGACTACAAAGACAGCGAGTGTCACGCAGCCGCGCCTCTGTGCCCCATCATTCACACAGAGAAGCAGAACATGGAGGAGTAATATTTAAAAGGTCCCTTTCTTCGTGTTCTTTTGAAGCTTTGATTGTGTTTACAGTGTGCAATATAACATGTGTTCATGTTTCGCGTGTAAAAAACACAGTATTTTTCACACAATTTACTTATCTGTACACCGCTGTTTTCACTCTCCTAAAAACGGCTGATGAGTTCTTTGTTCTATGAAGTCCCTCCTTCAGAAATACGTAACGAGTTCTGATTGTGCCAGCGGTTCCCGTGTTGTGATTTGACCGAAGCTTAGCGAACGTGGCACGGTTCCTGTGTTGTGATTCGACAGCAGCTTAGCGCACGTAATTTGCACGGAAAGGTCACGCCTCTTAACGGGAGATATATGCGCTTAATGATCTCTACAGCGTCCCTGGGAAAGCCAAACAAAGGTGATTTGACTCCGGGATGAAAATAACAGCGTCTCGACGACATGGCGACAAACACAGTCAAACGCAACAATTCCTTTTCTCCACGCAACACTTCCTCTTTTCCACGTGGGACAGCAACAAGACCACGCCCCCTTTTTTCGCATATTCTTGTGGGCGGAGGTTAGTCTGTTCTACTGACGTAATTAATGAAGGAAGTACCAGGATGTAGTCCAAGCCGGCCGTTCGCTGTAGGCTTTGAAAGGGAACTTCTGTTAACTAAAATATCTCGCTTGGCATTGAACTTTGAGCTTTATAATTTTACAGGTATTATTTATGCTCTAACAGCAACATTACACACTAACTAAAGTTTGAACAGTGGGATCACGAAGAACGGGACCTTTAAATAGTATTTTGCAGTTTAACATTCACAGACACTATATATATGGCTAAAGTCTGGAGCCCTGCGTTTAGATAAACACAGAAGCGACTGAACGCAGCTGCGGGTACCGAATATACTCATGAGTCAGTACTACCGGTACTACAGAAATGTAGTCTTTTTTTGTTTGATTAACATTAAAAACACAGACAGCAGCAGGTATATTAGGCTACTGTCACTTTAAAACCGAATGCACTGATCTAATACTGATAGACATGCGCTTTCTTTCTCAAATGATTACGTTCACTTAAGACATAAATGACTGTTTATGAGGATGCTTGCAGACAGGCATTTTAGCACAAAAGTGTGTGTATTTGACCATTCAAGCCCAATAATACGGCAAAAGAACTCTGTTCATTACTCTCTCAGACAGCGCTCAGAAACAGTCTCTCAGACAGTGCTCGCATATACAGAAATGAGCTTTCTTTCGCTGCTTATTGTGCTTCAACAGTTTAAAAATCACTTGTTTTTAAACAGCAATGCTTAAAAACGCATGGAAATAAGCTTTCTTGTTGTCACAGCATGGCAACGTCACGCGAGCATGTGCCCAAGATAGAGACAATAGTCTAATATCTCTACCGGTTAATCGTGTCGGTATAATGCCCACCCCTAATTGCACTAATAATATTTCTAAATATTACTGTCATTACTGTATTTTTAATCAAATACTGTAAATGTATTCCGTGTGAGCAAAAGATACTTCTTTCAAAAACCTCTTACCAACCCCAATCTTTTGAACAGTAGTGTACTTCATTGCAACTTTAAGTGATAGTCTATATTTCTAAATACCGATGTGATTAATATACTTTTTTTTTTTTTAATCACAATGCTTTTTTCAGAATAACATTAGCAGCTGTAAACCCTCTTCAAGTTATGAAAAAAAAAGACCTAATGAAATAAAAAAAGACTGTATTTATTAATTATATTTAATGATCATGCAGTGAATATTATTAATATTCCAATAGATTAATTAAGAAATATTTAAAGGCTATGTCAAAGGATTTCAGTCAATTTGCAAAAATGTATAGTAACTTTCTTTCACTTCTGAAGACAACGCTCCATCAAAAATGCCATGAGGACCTGACAGGAGCTGATACCATGAACTATAAGTGATGGATTACAAAACTGATGAAACAGCCTGCCTCTGAGCTGTATGGGAAATGAAAATGCCATGCAATACATGCACGCTTCCATGCACTGACATTAAAATGCTCATAGAAGTAATAAAAATGAATCCCTAACTTTAAAAGGAAGTATTTTTAGTATTAATATTAGTATTAGAATGATTAGTTTTTCACAACCAGCCATACATCTCAATAAGAGACTGATGTAACGGTATGTTGACTATGAGTGGGTTTGGAGGACATGCAATACATTCCATTACGTGTACAATAACACTACTCACCGAGACCCCCGGGTCCTTACTAACATTTCTGACCCAAATACCAAAAGCTGACAATCATCTTTTCTCCTAACTTGGCCACAACACAACCATTAATCTAGCAATATCTGCTGGAAATATTATTTTGTTAGAAGGCCGTAACCATGTCTTAGACATTGGGGGGGACCAAATTTATTTATTTTTTTGCGTGGAGAAGGGGGGGGGGGGGGGGTATATATGCACACACTAAATTTTTAAACTAAACATCGAAATAAAATCAAATTAATAAACTAAATTAACCATATAAACTAAATTACTAATCTAATTATTGATCTAAAGCCCCCACTGTCTCCATATGGAAATTTAAATGAACTGATGACATCAAATGGCTATACAGCTTAATAAAATTATGCTGCATTATTTTCCTGTTTAACACTGTAAAGCTGCTTTGAAACGATCCACATTGTTAAAAGCGCTAAATAAATAAAGTTGACTTGACTTGACATTCACTCTTACTTTCATCTGCCTAATATGTAAAAATCCAAAATGTTTCTTATCAAGTCAAATTCAGTTACGATTTACATAAAATGGCATATTTTCAATTCAAAACAGTTTTTTGATGTCAATTTTTGATGTCAATTGCATCACTAGATATTACTGTTGGTCGCTGAATATTTTTATCGTAAAACAGTTGTCAAATATTAAATGTTTAGCTATACTACTTACATCCTATGACACACTCTTTCACTGCTAAAGTAAAGAATCTGAGAGTTGGAATTTGTAAGTCCCGCCTTTGATTTGAATGGCCATCTCACTCATTCTGACAGTGACGAGTGCTGTTAGACCGCTTAGGCAGACCAACCTAAAAACTTTACATTTTACTTTTGTCATCCTAGCAACAAACAGAGCGGTGTGTAATTGGGTACAGAAGAGTAGCATCAAGAATATCAAATATTTGGGGGGACAATTTTACCATTTCTAATTATTCGGGGGGACTTGTCCTCCTCAATGTCCATTAGGGCTGGGTAAAAAAAATATTGATTTTTCAATTTTAATCGATTCTCATTTTTACGAACCAATATCGATTCTTAAATCCCAAAAATCAACAAGTCATCCTGTTTTCAGTTCATGAATGAACGGATCATTCTAGCGCAATAATCTTTGTTTTATTACTTTTGATATGAAAAAGTATCAGATTTCACACAAAATCCATTTTTTTTACAAAATGTAAAAAAATAAATACCGTTTTGGCGCTCTGCACCTGACCTCATATATAAAATTTGTGATGTGAGAAAGCAAACTGTATCGTCATGCTGCCGACAGAAACAAAGCAGAAACGCATTTGTTTTTTATTAGATAATCACCTTCTAAAAAAGCTGACTGTTTGGATTTGTATGAAATGGTAACGCTGCAATAAGATTCCATTTGTAACATTAACTACGGTTAATAAATGCTATGGAAGTATTGTTCATTGTTAGTATGTTAATTTCAACATTACATTGAGTTTGAATTTTTATTTTATCTGGTAACCTTGGTTATGCACTATGAACTAACATGAATGATCAAGGTACAATATTGCTCATATTAAATGCTGTAAAAATGTATGCATAATGCAGTAAGCTAACACATCCTTGTTGTCTAGGGACTTGCATAGTGTTACCTATGATATGTACATGCATGTTTCTAGGTTATAGATAAAGAAATAAATTTGACCTGTAATATCTTAAAGGTCCCGTTCTTCGTGATCCCATTGTTCAAACTTTAGTTAGTGTGTAATGTTGCTGTTAGAGCATAAATAATACCTGTAAAATTATAAAGCTCAAAGTTCAATGCCAAGCGAGATATTTTAATTAACAGAAGTTCCCTTTCAAAGCCTACAGCGAACGGCTGGCTTGGACTACATCCTGGTACTTCCTTCATTGATTAAGTCAGTAGAACAGACTAACCTCCGCCCACAAGAATACGCGAAAAAGGGGGCGTGGTCTTGTTGCTGTCCCACGTGGGACGGTCGCGGAGGAAAGGAAGTGTTGCGTTTCAGTGTGTTTGTCGCCATGTCGTCGAGACGCTGTTATTTTCATCCCGGAGTCAAATCACCTTTGTTTGGCTTTCCCAGGGATGCTGTAGAGATCATTGAGTGCATAGCCGCATACATCTGCCGTTAAGAGGCGTGACCTTTCCGTACAACGTGCACTAAGCTGCTGTCAAATCACAACACAGGAACCGCTGGCACAATCAGAACCCGTTACGTATTTCTGAAGGAGGGACTTCATAGAACAAGGAACTCATCAACCCGTTTTTAGGACAGTGAAAACAGCGGTGTACAGATAAGTAAATTGTGTTAAAAATACTGTTTTTTTTTTTACACGCGAAACATGAACAAATGTTATATTGCACACTGTAAACACAATCAAAGCTTCAAAAAAAAACACGAAGAACGGGACCTTTAATGTTTAAATTATTTTCTGAAGAATTTGTTCTGTTAGAACTTCTTATTTTAATATTCATATTTATATGTTTTTAATTTAGCACACTTTCATGAATCAGTATTGTTTTTTATTTCTTGTTATAAAGTTCAGCACTGTTTTACTTATGTTTTTTTATCCAGTATCCATTTTAAAAACTATCGGTCGATTAATCGGTTATCGTCAAGTGCGGTCCAACCTAGTTATCGGTAAAATCCACTATCGGTCGACCTCTAAATAAAACCCTTGTAAACAATGTCACGCAAGGTCATATTTACCTCAGAAAAAACATTCAGTGACCAAAAACTTGTTAGTCAGCCAGAAAAATTAACCCTAGAGATGAGCATTTTGATAAATGTATGCACCACATTAACTTACATATTCATTATAATTTTTTATGTTCTTCAATATTAATGCATGTTTGAATAAATCGGTCAAGTTATGACTGCCACCATTTAAATATTTCAAAAATAAATTGGAGTTGAAATATGATGTTAGTATTGTAAATATGTAAAGTATTATAACTTTATTATTAAAAAACATCATTGAGTCATTGACTTGTTTATATTTAAATTAGTTAATTTTAACATTCAATATTACATTAATGTAGTACCAACTGATACCCATGTATAGTTTACAGCATTAGTTGAGAGATTTTTTTTCCTTAAGAAAATTTGCCATGTAGCTACTGTATCTGATATATAGCCACAATAATCGATACTGAATGGAAAGCGAATCGTGAAATTTGCATCAATACCCAGCCCTAAAGTCTATGGTGGTTACGGCCCTGAGCTATGTGTATCAAAACAATTACGGACAAAATGTCATGCCATTAGTTTTACTCATTATTGCATTGCAAAAGACCACTGAGCTCTTAACTTACCACCACATGTCAAACAGAAACTAAATATTTCTGTTACACTACCCAAAAGCAAACTGTGGATCTCTGAAATATCTGATCGGCCTGATTTGTCTAGGTCAATGTGGTCACAGCTTTCACATCCTTTTTGGGATTTTTTAGCGTTTTCCTGATGAGAAAATAAATCTTTGTGGTTTTAACTTAAGCAACCTGGCCCACCCAGATTTGGCTGCATAAAACACTTAAAAGGATGCTGACATAACCAGACCTGAAAGAAAAATAATGAAAGACACTGCTGATAAATCAAGATCACAGCTTTTCGCTCGTACTACATCGATCTAAAATTGAAGTGAAGTGCCATGGTTCAGGCCTGAAGTGATAAAACAGAGCCTTAAGGGGAGACCATAAATAAGGACTATCAGCAAACAAAACACACCAAAGTCAAGATTTGAGCAAGAGATATTGCCCAAACATCAGAATTGTTGGGAAAGGGCAAATGTGAATGTTAAGCCCTGATTATAATCTACATGTATCTCACATGCCCCATAACCCATTTTTTGTTCATATAAACTGAAGGACGACTTGAAATGGGAAAAACAAAGTAAAAATATTGACGATTAATCTTGCATGACAGGTTTGTGTCCAATCAAATGCTCTCTAAAACATTTCTGAACTGAAATATTGACCACCCTTCTGAAAGTATGATCAACATGAGCACAGGGGAAATTCCACATATATTTACTCTAAGAAAAATCACAAGGCATTTTTTTTTTATTCTAACAAGACTTATGACTCAGTCAGTCAAAGTTGGCCGTTGAGCAATTACTTCCTTCATCTTAAAGCTGAAGAGTGTAATTGTTTTATATCAGGCATAACATTATGACCTAATATTTTGTTGGTCCTGTAAGTTGCGAGGTGGGATCAGACTTGTTTGTTCAGCACATCCCACAGATGCTCGATTGGATTGAGATCTGGCTCATTTGGAGGCCAAGTCAAACCCTGAACTCGTTGCTGTGCTCCTCAAACCATTCCTGAACTATTTTTGCTTTGTGGCAGGGTGCATTATCCTGCTGAAAGAGGCCACAGCCACCAGGGAATACAGTTTCCATGAAAAGATGTACATGGTCTGCAACAATGCTTAGGTAGGTGGTACGTGTCAAAGTAACATCCACATGGATGGCAGGACCCAAGGTTTCCCAGCAGAACATTGCCCAAAGCATCACACTGCCTCCGCCAGCTTACCTTCTTCCCATAATGCATCCTAGTACCATGTGTTCCTCAGGTGCAACGCACCCAGCCATCCAAAAAGAAAACGTGATTCATCAGACCAGGCCACTTTCTTCTATTGCTCTGTGGTCCAGTTCTGATGCTCATGCGCCCACTGTTGGTGCTTTTGGCGGAGGACAGGGGTCAGCATGGGCACCCTGACTGGTCTGCGGCTATGCAGCCCATACACAACAAACTGCGATGAACTTTGTATTCTGACACCTTTCTATCAGAACCAGCGTTAATTTATTGAGCAATTTGAGCTACAGTAGCTCGTCTGTTTGATCGGACCACACGGGCCAGCCTTCGCTCCCCACGTGCATCAATAAGCCTTGGCCACCCATGACCCTATCGCCGGTTCACCACTGTTCTTTCCTTGGACCACTTTTGATAAATACTGACCACTGCAGACCAGGAACACCCCCCAAGAGCTGCAGTTTTAGAGCTCTGACCCAGTCGTCTTCACTTGCTGCCTAATATATCCCGTATATATTCGTTCATCTCGACGGCTGTAATGGTAAAAAAAAAAAAAAAACGTAGTTAAAGTATTCGAGAGGGGTTCAACATGTTTAAACAACTCAGTTTTATTGTACTTTCTCAGCTATCTTTCTCCAGCTCTCCGTCTCTCTGGTCCACGAGTGCCCAGTCCGTCCGTCAGTCTCTCTCTCTGGCAGTGTTTGCAGATCTCGCTAAACCACGCCCCCTCCACCACAAAATCTAATACTCATTTCAAATGCAAAGATGTCAGCCAATCACAACAGTGGGCGTTTACACTGAAGTCTCACAGAAGACACACCCCTTGAAACAGAGCATTCAAGCCAGAGGGCTAATATCAGGATCGAAAAAAAATGCCTTTTATTTCTAAATTACGACATTTTATGATGTAAAAAGTACACCTCAAGAAACATTAAACAAAAAATAAAAGTCCATGCCATGGGACCTTTCAAAATTCCGTTTTTGTTGTTGTTGTTGATCAGATAGATAAATCAAACAGAACAGACCATCTTCAAGAGGCTGTTTTCCAGCGAGTGTTTTCTATTTTAATCAACTCAGACAATGGTCTTATCGGTGCGTGATTGGATGGCTAATGCCCCTCTTCTCTTGAGGATCACAATTAAAAAAACAACAGCTTACAATCATTAAACAGCTCCTTCCACTCCACTTAATGTTCATTTACTGGGGATGTAAAGAGGTCTTATGGTCTATGAAAAGAAACAAGGAGATGAGGAAGGATGGAAATGTGTTTACAGATGTGTTTACTGCTGGCTTAAAGTATTTTATGAAGTGTTTGCATTTTTTTTTCTACGTTTTGCAACTGCATGGATTACAAGCACAATTCTTCAAAATGTATCTTTTCATCAAGACATATATGAACGTCTTTATAATTAACTCCATACAGCCCCTGGCCATGTTCATTATACAATCACATCTTGAAGTCAGGTTTTAAACTCTCGGTCCAAGTTTATAGCCTGATTTCATGTGCCGTTCAATTGAACTTTTCCAAGCAGGAAGTTGGACATTCCAAGTTGAATGGAATGCAGCATGTGAGATCGCTAGATATTTTATAGAGCTCTTTCTGTACCATTCCAACTGTGTCTTAAAATAACACATTAATGAAAGAGAAAACAGCAACAACAACAAAAGTCAGGAAATAGGCTTCATCACCTGAGGGTCAGATGAGTCAGGTGACTGGGAATTTCAGTATAGAGGTCACTAAAGCACAGATCTCCTCCATCTGCATCTGAAAATAATAACCCTAATTTCCTCATCATTCAACTATTGCGATGCTCAATGATTTGAACTTGACCCCAAGTATTAAACACAAGCAGTTAACTCATGCAGACACGAATGGTACCTCAAATCATGCGGCTTGATGAGGAGAGGTCATCAAAAGTCTAAGGAATATCACATATGAGCCATTTTGACATGGGCCAATAAACAGCCAACTAACATCAATCCAGAATCCACAACCCCACAGCAACACACCAAAATCTACTCGAACATAGTTGCAACTGCATAGCAGCAACACTCTGGCAACCACCCAGAGTAAACATGTATCCTATAGGTTCTTATTCAAAAGTCTAATTTCTTGCAGATTACAGTAGTCCTAACCACAAAAAGAGCAATCATATATGGTGTCTTTAAATAAACGCATGGGCAAACAGCCCTTTATGGAGTGAATCAAACAGATGCATCCTCTGTCTGGGGTGGGGAGAAAAAACAGCTGCTAGTAATACATCCCCGCAGGAAATAAGTGAATCATATGGACAGATGACCTTAGACCCATCTAACGCACAAACACATATCCACCCAGGCATAACTTGACGATTGGTCCTTTCTAGAATTGATGTCTACTTAGTCGCTGTACTTACTTACAGATTGAAAAGGGATCTACATCAACAACCCCCCACAAAAGAAGCTGCGTTTATTATTATATTGGACCATATCCATATTTAAAATGTATTCCACAGATTTCCGCCCAAAATCAGCACAGAAGATGCACAAAAACCGTCTGCTGATTCCATCTGGGCCTGTTCATCTGGGAATCTAGGTCTGAACATGGAGCAGAAATATTTTCACCTGGGTCAGCGACAAATAAGGAGTGAAAGCATGCAAAGCAAAAATTAAATTGTATAAAATAAATAATATTTAATAAATAAACAAATAAATAAAATAACAATTATAGACTTAGAATGTTTTAATATATTTTTGAAATTTAAATATATGAAATAAATAAAAAATCCATAAATTTAAATATAAATTAACAAATAAAATAACTGATTTATACTCTTTAGAATGTTGTAATATATTGTTTTAAATTTAAATACATTAAATAAAAAAATAATAAATAAAAAAACTCAACTATTTTATACTCAAGAATGTTTAATATAAAATTTAAATGTATACAACAATTACATAAAATTATATTAATTAATTCAATTAACAAATAAATAACTGATTTTACACTAGAATGTTTTAATATATTTTTGGAAATATAACTGTATAAAAATAAAAATTTAACAAATATAAATAAATACGCACAAATAAAATGACTGATTTCAGACTCTCTGGAAATGTTTTTATGTAATTGTTTTATGCATTACTAAAAAAATAAATAAATGAATGATGTTATACTCTATAGAATGCTTATATATATATATATATATATATATATATATATATAACACACACACACACCTATTAGGAACACCATACTAATACTGTGTTTGACCCCCTTTCGCCTTCAGAACTGCCTTAATTCTACGTGGCATTGATTCAACAAGTTGCTGAAAGCATTCTTTAGAAATGTTGGCCCATATTGATAGGATAGCATCTTGCAGTTGATGGAGATTTGTGGGATGAACATCCAGGGCACAAAGCTCCCGTTCCACCACATCCCAAAGATGCTCTATTGGGTTGAGATCTGGTGACTGTGGGGGCCATTTTAGTACAGTGAACTCATTGTCATGTTCAAGAAACCAATTTGAAATGATTCAAGCTTTGTGACATGGTGCATTATCCTGCTGGAAGTAGCCATCAGAGGATGGGCACATGGTGGTCATAAAGGGATGGACATGGTCAGAAACAATGCTCAGGTAGGCCGTGGCATTTAAACAATGCCCAATTGGCACTAAGGGGCCTAAAGTGTGCCAAGAAAACATCCCCCACACCATTACACCACCACCACCAGCCTGCACAGTGGTAACAAGGCATGATGGATCCATGTTCTCATTCTGTTTACGCCAAATTCTGACTCTACCATCTGAATGTCTCAACAGAAATCGAGACTCATCAGACCAGGCAACATTTTTCCAGTCTTCAACTGTCCAATTTTGGCGAGCTTGTGCAAATTGTAGCCTCTTTTTCCTATTTGTAGTGGAGATGAGTGGTACCCGGTGGGGGCTTCTGCTGTTGTAGCCCATCCGCCTCAAGGTTGTGTGTGTTGTGGCTTCACAAATGCTTTGCTGCATACCTCGGTTGTAACGAGTGGTTATTTTAGTCAATGTTGCTCTTCTATCAGCTTGAATCAGTCGGCCCATTCTCCTCTGACCTCTAGCATCAACAAGGCATTTTCGCCCACAGGACTGCCACATACTGGATGTTTTTCCCTTTTCACACCATTCTTTGTAAACCCTAGAAATGGTTGTGCGTGAAAATCCCAGTAACTGAGCAGATTGTGAAATACTCAGACCGGCCCGTCTGGCACCAACAACCATGCCACGCTCAAAATGGCTTAAATCACCTTTCTTTCCCATTCTGACATTCAGTTTGGAGTTCAGGAGAGTGTCTTGACCAGGACTACACCCCTAAATGCATTGAAGCAACTGCCATGTGATTGGTTGATTAGATAATTGCATTAATGAGAAATTGAACAGGTGTTCCTAATAATCCTTTAGGTGAGTGTGTGTGTGTGTGTGTGTGTGTGTGTGCGTGCGTGCGTGTGCTTTATTAAAAGGTTTTTACCAATTTAAATCACTTGTGAATTATTAAATTCATCGACACCAAAGGGAACCTTTTGTAATCTGAATCCAAAAGAAGCAATGGAACAAAGAAATGGATCCAAACTGATTTTTCTTTACCAATTCAGTCTCTCGCTCCTGATCATTTGGAACATTTAGTGTTGGCTAAATTGCTGAAACGATTAAACAGCGAATCTCTATAGAGATCACAGCACATCATCTTCCTGGTGCTCATAATAAACATTAGCAATTAGATATAAAGCACAACAACAGTCTCTTAGCCATGCAGAGAGCTCATATGAATGGTCTTCCAGGCCAAGCCTAAAACCCCATATAAGAGAGAGATCCCACCAGTTTCCTGTTCTGCTGAAAATCCATATTAGGATTCAAAGAGCAGTGTCAGCGGGAACAGAGCATTTAGATTCACAAACTGGGGGAAAATGGGTTATGAAGGAGGATCCCCCGGGCCAACTGAAAACGCCCCGGTGTTGATTCCGAGACGGCGGAGGACCCAGCGCGAGTGCCTGATTTCACACCACAGCATCTGGTCTCGCTCTGCCTCCATTTACACCATCTGCCTTAATAGAAACAGACAGCTACAGAAATGAGCGCTCTGCCCCTCCATCCTCTCTCACATTCCCCTCACTCATTCTCTAATCAACTGGATGTTGATACAGGGCAGTGGAAGAACCACATCCTGACAGGTGAGGAGGGATTCAAGCAATTTATAGTCTGAGTGAGAAATGGGTGTTTTAGTGACTCGATTAGAAGAATCTGGTTCAACATAAGATCCAGTTGTCCTGTGAAATTTGGATATGGCAGTGATTTTCAGTCAGGTATAGTTTACTTAATATGTCCCAGCTATTTGAACCTATCAAAACCCAGCAAATAAGCATTACTGCGGATTTAACCATGTTGCACCAGAAAGCATGCACTTTTCGGAGAGGCTGTTATCCAGGGTAGAAACATTACTTGAACAGTGTGTAGACAAATCAGACGCTTAATGCATGTGAAAATGCATTATATTCATCATTCATATCGCATAAGGGCTCTCTAATCAAGGATATTTTATTTATAATCTCTGATAAAAGAACCAAAGGGACTTGAAGTCTCTCAAAGGCCAAACTGTGAGGCAACCTAAACTAAAACATCCATGCACACAGAGAAAAATGCTGTCAAAATTGTACCTTTTAGGGGTACAGCATCTTGTCACTGGGGCAGGACATCTTTGTACCTTTTTGACCCCTAACAAGGTGCACATTAGTACATTAGAGTACAAATACGCACCTTAAGGTATACTTTTTGATGTAAAAAAGGTACAAATATGTCATTTTAAGGATACTGCCCCAGGTGTTCCCCGTACAATTGTGAAACCCTTTTTCTCTTATGCAGCATTTCTTACTTTGTGTCAGCTACAAACTGGATGTACCAAACTAAAACTTTACGAAACGGAAAATATAAAAATAAAAACTGATCCAAAACAGTCATAAAAAGTAGACTATAAGAGTCTCTCATTGGTAGGCTACTAAAATAACACTGGCCTAGAGTTATGTTCAGGTGACTGACTTTATGGTTGGGCTCTCTTACCTAAACAAAACCCAAATGACAGATATGTGTAAAATTGAAGGTCCAGTCCTCTGTTGAACCACAAAATGTTGTCCAAAAGTAGCATTTGGGGACTCAAATTTGACTCCAAAACACTTTGTGAAAAAGAACCGAAGTAAACAAATCCAAACTGACGAGTGCAAACGGGAATATGTTTTATAAGGGGTCACTGAGATGCCAGATATACTGCAACACTTTCATTGAGGATTTCTGAAACATGTTATAAATTTATGAACTTTGGCATGGAGTCCCAAAACATGAACTAAGTGTGATAGCACTGTGCGTAAAGCTTCTCTCGACTGTTTGAACCATGAACCTCTGTAGACAGTAAAAGCAGAAGGTCTGACCTGCTGGTAGTTCTCCTCTTGCGGTTTAAATGTGTGATCCAGCGGCTGAAACCTTAGATTCACATGAGGGAACTGGTGTAGCCAGTAAGTCCACCAAGGAGCGATATAATCAACCCGTGCAGACGACATCCTTCAGCAGTCGAGGAGACGAATAAACCACTTTCCCAGATAGAGACGGTCGGGCAATTTGGGTGTTTCTTTCCCCGTTTGGCTACTCGTCTTCTCAAACAAAAGCCATGGATTTTGACATTAGAGAGAGTGAGTACTGACACAAAAGTGCTGAAAGGGACACAAGAAGATCTCTTAACACTTCCCTCAAATCGCAGCCCATGGGAATTCACGGGAAATGTGGAATTATTTCATTAAATCCTGGTCTCGTGCTGCAGCCATTCCTGCGCGTGTTGTACGCTCATTCTCTGCTTGTAACGCGGGAGCGAGCTTGCACGAGCGCACGAATGGGACTCGGGGTCGCGCCTGATTAGGAAGAGGATCGTGTCTTTCTTTCGGAACTTTTGTTTTTTTCGATGGTGGTTTATTAGCGTTGAAAACGATAGTGAATATATTATTGGTTTTGGAGTTTCTATAAATTTCTTGTTTTAATAAAATATCCTTAAGATAAATGTTGAATGTAATTTATATAAATATATCTGACGCAATGCTGCCATCTATTGGGCAAGTCAAGTAAATGCAGGCATTGGTACATAAGATCAAATTTGTTGAAATATCAGCAAAAAGCTGAGATCGATAATGGCCAACTCTTCGCATCCACTACACGCTCTTGGGATGCTTAAAGGGACAGTTCACCCAAAAATGACAAATCTGTCATTTACTCACCCTCAAGTTGATCCAAACCTGTATGAGTTTCTTTGTACGGCTGAACACAGAAGATATTTTGAAGAATGTTTGTAAAAAAGCAGATAGAGCAACCATTGACTACCATAGTATTTTCCCCCTACTATGGTAGTCAATGGTTGCTCTCTTTGCTTGGTTACAGACATTCTTCAAAATATCTTGTGTTCAGCAGAACAAAGAAACTCATACAGGTTTGGGGGTGAAAAAAATGACAATTTTCATTTTTGGGTGAACTATCCCTTTAACAACAGCACCTTCAGTTATGTCTGAGCATAGTCCTTTCTATAGGCTGCTATCAGATTGTTCTGTGTGCTATGATATGACATGATTCATTATTGGAATTGCATATATAGGGTATTTACGTGTATGTTAGTGCTAATTTCTTATATTATTCATGTCAATTTTTAGGTACTATTTCTTTGTTCATTTTTGTACTGTAGATCATAAAACACTTGAGAGGTGCGGTGTTCTTTTGTGTTGAAGCTGCCGTGACAATGCCATTTTCTGTAAAGCATCAACAACAATAAACTCTTCATAAACACCATATCGTTTTGGAAATTTGAAGAGAAGGCCAGTCACTGCTAGCCAATCTTATTTTTCATTTAGTTTAAGATGACGATTCAATTTAGAATTACCGTTTGAAATGTTTTACAATAACTAGGCTACACAAAATGGAAATCACATCCATTTCATGCAATGACCCACCCATAAAGAGTAACCTGTGCATTTCAAACAAAGGTAGACGTACTTAAGTGTCCATGATCAGGGACATGAGGGAAAGTGTTGGTTTTAATGCATCTACGGCAGTTTTGTAAATGTTTAGACTGACTTTGTACCAAATACCATTTAGTTAAAATACCATAAATAACATGGGTTCTCCAAACAATTAATTTAAGTGATGGCGATTGTGTAAGGAGTTTAGGGTATGCAGCGCATGTGATTTAACTGAATCATTTGCAATGAAATAAACCTTTTGGGCTCAACAGCCTTTACGCTAATAACTGAGCTCAATGAACATTTAGAAGTACAAAAAGTTAAGATCAGCAGCATGTTTAAGAAACATTTATAATTAATGTTAAAAAAAGCTGTACTAACAAAATTTTAAATTAAATTATAATTAATGTTTTTGTAAAAATGCAAGTATGCACGGACCAATTTAATGCGTCATTAAATACCAATTTCTTTTTTAAAACAAAATACTGACCCCATAATTTTAGATGGGAGTGTATACTTTACACAACCTAAAAAAGCATTTTTTTTATCAAACAGATCAAAAACTGTGAACAGTATAGAAACACAAAACATGTTTTTTTTTTTTTCAATTTTATTCCAACATTTTGTACGAGACAGACATCTACTTCAGCTCCTTCACAGCCAGACCTGAAACCAGAGAAGGAGAGATTGGTCACATTTACAGTAATGGTGAAGGGACTGAGTCAAAGTGCGACAGCTATAAGTGTTAGTGAACCGGTGGAACTGAAATCTCGGAGTAATGCGAAACTCAGCACTAGGTCCATCATTGATCTAGCAAGCGTGTAAATGCACAATGGGCACGGAACAGGCCCAAAGTGTTTGGACAACTTGCACACATCCCACAAACACCAGATGTTTTCCAGTCAGTTGGGATCATTTAACGGATCTCACAAACAAAATACAATATAAGCCAATTAAGAAAGAAAATGAACTATAATATGCAACTTTACTTCAAGGCTGAACATTTTAACATTCCTTATAGTTTATAGGTGACTGTTCCCATGACCGACTCAACCTTGGGTTCAATGAAGAACTCACAAACACATTGCAAGATCCACTACGAATACATTTATATCCCAAAAAAGAAATTTCTACAGTCAAACACGTAGTCTAAATCAGTGGTTCTGAACCAGGGGGCCTCAAACTCCCAAAGGGAACATCAAGATGACTTAAGGTGCCTTCAATTCACAAAGTTCAAGATCCACTGGTATATAACATTTCTGCAAAAACATCATGCTGCACTTAAGTGCCAGATTATGGATTCAGTTCTGTTTGCTATAACATTAACACTATTACTGATCTGTTATCTCATTTGCATTTCATCGCTGTAGTTTCATTCTGTGTTGTTGAAGACTGACCTGGTGGTAGGGACTGCTTGAGCTTCTCAGCCTTCTCTTTGTCTGTGATGACCAATGTGTACAGGTATCTGCTGCAGCGGACCTTGAACTTCACATTGTCTTTGTTCTTCTTGATCTTGACAGCTGTTGGAATAACGCATACATTTAGAGAAGTCCTCAATACTATAGACCCTTTTCACATTTCTGGGTTTCTCAGAGCGGAGTTGTCATAGTTGGGTTAAATATTATAGCTGTGAATGAGAGAATACATTAAATATATTTTTTGTGCCCATTTGCTCACATAGCAAAAGAAAAACGCCACAATAGTGATTTCACAACTTTCAAAAAGAGGGTGAGATTAGAGTGAGATTAATAACGGCAGTGAAAAGAGAGAAATGTTCATTTTTACCATCACTCCCATAGACGCTATTACTAAACACCCTCACAGCAGCGGTAACTTTTTTAATTGTAATTTAATGCAAAAGTAATAAAATACAAAGTATTAATGTACATATATATTTTAAAATAATACAAAAAACATTGCAGGATTTACGATATTGATGACCGTTAAAACGCGTCATCACAGTCTGTGAAAAGGGTCTATTAAACATTTTTCTAGGAGCTAATGCATATGTTAATTATGCTTATAAATGTTTGATGTGTAGTATTCTCTGCACATTACTTCGCAGCATGTCACAAACTCACAGGTATTTCCAATTCAGTCCTTATTGTACATTATGACTTTTTAGACCAACAGTACAAAATCTGTTCAATCCTGTTCAGTCCTGGTAGAGCCCATTTTGGGGGTCTTTCCTATTTAACATGCTCAGTTTAAAGTGCGACAGCTATAAGTGTTAGTGAACCGGTGGAACTGAAATCTCGGAGTAATGCGAAATTCAGCACTAGGTCCATCATTGATCTAGCAAGCGTGTAAATGCACAATGGGCACAGAACAGGCCCAATGTGTTTGGACAACTTGCATGGTCTCCTGCCTTGACCACAATTAATACGTTTTCGTCTTTCTCTAAGTTTGGGCCTTCTGTCCACACTGACATGCCATTTTTTGTTGGATACACATGTTAAGTGGATACATATGATAAAGTCACTTTCGCGTTGTAGAGTGGACTGTGAAAACAGAAGTATTTAAAAACAATGACACGTATAGTCATGTGACAATCGCACCCATAGATATCTATGGTTATCCCGGCATTGTTGTGCCTGCTGTTTTTTGTCATAGTTTTGCTGAAGATAAATGTTCCTTTGTAAAGTCTTATTATAGTCCTGAAAAGATGGCAAAGTTTACTCGCAACTGCGGTCCTGAGGCAAAATGCCTTCACGTGCTATCAGAAATGTCATAATTCCCACATCAGAAGCCGTGATTAGGAGCTTGTTGCATTCAAGTGCATTGTTTTCAGAATAAACAGGAATCACGGAGGACACCAGGTTTATTATTGCCTATTTATTGGGAAATCTTATTAAAAACAAAAATGTAGTGACACATGCACTGACAACCATATAAACATTACGATGCCATCCAGATAGTCGGCTTTCTGTAGATTCTAATTTCGGTCAAATACAGGCTATTTTCGCTGTGTATTAAACATACAATACGCGTCAAATGATTACTTGTGTATGTAAATATGCACTATATTAATAAAACGATGATCTAGCCGTTTTGGGGAAAAAACTAATACATCATACCTGTCTCTAGGGCTGGGGGATAAAACGATAATGATATGCATCACGATAGACACGTAATCAATATCAATAAAAAATGCGTTCGATAAAACTCCCCTTCGTGCTATTCTTGATTTAGGCTGAATCCAAAATCATTCACTATTCCCTACTTTAGTCCACTAATACAGTTCACTTGAAGGAGTGAATGCAAACAAGTGAGCAAACTCAGACAGTGGCTGTGTGTACATCGGCTGTACACTCATTATTGCGGTGCAAAGTGGGATTGAATGAGTACACTCAATAGCGTCCTCTATGGTTTCAGACACCACTACAGACGGCTGCTCCCTCAAATAGTGCCCTATGTAGGGTATAGGGGGCGATTTCAGATTCAGCCTTTGAAAATACATGGAGGTAATGTTACTCTGCATCAGTGCCTTATGACAAAGCATCTAAACGGAGGCACTGCACCCTAATGTCGCCATCATATTTAAAGTTTGACATGCCATCTCGGGAATTTGGGTATCAATTATTTCCGAACTTCCCAGTGGTAAACACGACAGAGGGAGTAAATGTGCAATTTTTACCTAAGAAACCCGCATTTACGATAATACCGAAAGCATCAATAAACCATTATATTTTAAGGGCGACCTGGACAGTGATAGGATATTTTGCTAGTAAAATAATTGTGCCAGAAGTATATTGAGAGAACTCTCTCTGCTCTCTCTGTATCAGCTTGAAGGCTTTTATTGTGTTTTACGGGTACACGGTAAGGAGATAAGCATTCAGACATTTCAGTGTGGATGAGCAACTTTTGGAAACCGCGAGTGACGTCTTGATTTCTCTGAGCTTTTATTATGCCGCATACCAGCGCTTCCGCTCATGCGTATGTGGAGTACCATTGCGCTGTTTCATCATATTAGATACATTAGTGTTGAAAGTTGCTATAATGCTACTGTGCGCTCACTCAGCAGCTATGAGACACTTGTTGCACACTGCAGTAAGCTATATTGATATTAGGCATGATAAAACATAGTACTCGCGGTAATGCAAGAAAACCAGATTTAAACAATAAGACTAACTGTGTTGAGCTAGATAGCAATGATTTGTTTTCTGCCGAAGAATGTATCTAATGCCACCTTCACATGCTATCAGAATTATCATGAATGCGAGTTTCCTAGTTAAAAATTGCACTTGAACGCCCTTGAAGCTCACTCACTTCAATGAGCTCGTAATCACAACTTCAGAAGTGGGAATTACGAAATTTCCAATAGCACAATAAGGCAGCAAACTCACCTGTCTAATAAAACGATATATTAAAGCATCTTTGGCGTTTCCCTGGTTTATACGCAATAAAACTAGTAATTGAGGGTAATGCGGGTATAACGTCACTGATAGGCGACGCACAGACACGGGCCGTGTCCTGGTTTAAATAGCTTCTTTCTCTGGATTTAAGAATTGTTGAAAACATTTTGGATAATGGGAGTACACAACACATATATACATACATACATACATACATACATACATACATACATACATACATATATATACATATATATGTGTGTGTGTGTATATATATATATATATATATATATATATATATATATATATATATATATATGTTCTAGTGGTTTAGATATTTTAACCTAAGAGAGCCTAAAATAAGGATCAGACTGGGATGCATTGCCGTCAGTTTTTAAAGATCATCAAAACAGTCCACATAACAGGATTGTACAAACTGTCACAAACAGTCCTACACCAGAAATATATTAAATGAAAAGCCTCCTCAGATTATAAACGAACTATTTAAGGTATATTTGAAACTAAACTTACACTTTGCATCCTTCCTCCTTGCTGTAAGCAGGAAATCTTTGATTTCTTCAATTTTGCGTGGCTGTAAAGACATAATTCACATATAATAGCACTCAGATCATTCTCAATGTGTTAAAATCACAGTTCCTCAACACTTTAAGCTTTCCCACTTGCTACTCATTCCCTAACGTCTTTACATTATCCATGAACGCGACAGTCATCTTGTTAACCATTAGCCAGCTTCTGCGCTGCAGAGATCCTATAAACTAAGTCCATTTTAGCAAATTATATTAAACAAAAGGCCTCTACAACAGATAAAATGATTAATTCACCCATTTGTAAAACAATTCTTAAGCAAACACAAACACATTCTCACCATTTTGTTTCAGGCGCGGCTCGACCCTGCAATGAAACAAAACAGGCTTTATTGTACATTTTCAACTGAACTTCCGGTACATATTCCGTTTGATGACACATTTATACATACGTTTTCACACTATACATTTTATAAATGTGTATATTGATGGATGGATGCAGATTTACACGGATTATTATGACAGAGCTAAAATGCTAACACTTACACGTCCTGCGAGCGAGGGGGGAAAAGGGGCGGGACTTCCGCGTGATTCCGTATTATAAACCGCTTACGGTGGCTCGAGAGGGACTTTCTAGTCTAGCAAATCAAAACTCACAGACAAAACTCTGACATCTACTGGTTAAGCATGGATGTATCTTCATGTCATATATTAACTGTATATTAATCTAGACTATATTGAATTTTGTAGTTAAAAAAAAACAGTTGTCACCATTAATTATAAATTAATAATTTGCGACATTTAAATGTTTTTTTAAATCATTGTTGTTGTTTGTTATATTGTTGTTGCTGTCTACACTTCATATTTTGGAAATAAAAAATAGGAGCCTACATTCTCCTGTATGGGCCAAGGCCTGTGTAAATTCTAACCTTAAATCTTGATATTGAATAAAGAAAAAGTTGTATGTTTATTAGCCAGGAGGATGATTTTATACAATATTATAATATTAAACAATCTTCAGATCATTTTAAACATGATGCTGGAAAAAAAAAGTATTAAAAAGTCATGGTCCAATAAATATATCTCAGTGCATTCAGCTTATTATAAAGATCAACCACTTTGTATATAATGAGATGTAGTTAAAGATTAATATTGCAATATTGGGAAAATAAATAAATATCGGGATTGTCATTATTATTTATTTGTACTAGTCAAAAGTTTGGAAACATTGCTACTTTGAATGATTTTGGAAATTTAAGCCTCTTATACTCATCAAGCCTGCATTTATTAGATCACAAAAAAACAACAACAACAAAAAAAACCTGTAATATTTTGAAATAGTATTACATTTTTTAATAATGGTTTTCCAAAGCTGAGTTTACAGCATCATTACTCCAGTGTCACATGATCCTTCAGGAATCATTCTGATATGATGATTTATTAATCAATGTTGGAAACAGTTTTGCTGCTTAATATTTCTTTTTTAACCTGTGATATTTTGTTCAGAATTCTTTGATGAATAAACAATTCATTTAAAATAGAAATATTTTGTAACAATATACACTATACTGATTAAAAGTTTGGGGTCAGTATTTTTTCTTTCTTTCTTTTAAATTGTGTTTTAATTAATACTTTAATTCAGCAAGGATGTGTTAAATTAATATAGCAAAGGTTTATATTGTTAGAAAATATTTCTATTTTAAATAAATGCTGTTCTTTTTTACTTTTTATTCATCAATGAATCCTGAAAAAATATCACAGTTTAAAAAAAAATGTTAAGCAGCATAACTGTTTTCAACATTGATAATAACTGAGTATCAAATCAACATATTAGAATGATTTCTGAAGGATCACATAAAATAAAATATATTTTAAATAATATCAAATGGGTACTTCAGCGCTGGGAAGATGAATGTGTATTTAAACTGGGTCATTTATGTAGTAGAAATGTGAAATATTTTTTGAATTTGGTGCCTTCTAGACTGAGAAAAAACAGAAAATGTATTTTTGTCTCATGTGGATGAAAGACAACAACTCCCAGAATGCAATTGCTTCGCTGCCCTACACCTCATAGGGCAGCGAAGCAAGTGCATTCTGGGAGTTGTTGTCTTTCATCCACATGAGACAAAAATACATTTTCTGTTTTTTCTCACTCCCAAAGCCACGGCCACTGGTTATCACTTGCCCACCATTACACCACCCCCACCGTCGTTTTGATCTTCATAGTAATAAAATAATTTTGTTCAGTTAGAGAATAAACACTTCAATTAAAAACTTTTAATAAAGTGTGAGTGAGCCGAACGAAAGTCACGGGACAAACGCAGCAGGAGTCCGATTTCATTCATCACGAGAGCGAAGAGCTGAGCAGAGCTGAGATAGTGTCCAGTCTGGCGCGTTATCAGATCACATATGGAAGCTAAACTTTCATAGGAATTCATTAAAAAGTTGAAACACTCACTTTGCTCCGCATCGCTCCATTATGAATGCCCGAGCCGAGCGGCCGTGCGCATTTACATTCTGTGAGTGAGATCCCTCCCCTGTGGGCGGGTTGAAAACATGCAAAACTAGCTCCTGTAGTCTTTAGCATAGATATACATAATAAAGACTATATGTCTCATCCGCGCTGCTGGCCAATGGAGATCGACGTCCGCACCTGGCGGCCATCTTGTCACATTCAGCTTGCTCACTCGTAGCATTGTGTTTTAATGGTGCATGTACTTTTTAAATAACCAACTTGCTCAATTTTCTCTGTTATAAACAAGATGTTGTATTGACACTGCATGCTTATGAATAATTATTCATCATTTGTTCAAGCATTCAGAATTATAGCCCCCTTAATAACGTTTGTAAGAAACCAAACCATTTGTAAATCCGTCAAGATTTCAGCGAGATAAGAGTTATTGTGTTCGTGCAGATCACTCACCTTACATCAGGTACCACAGAGACTGCCAGAAAGCTTGCCTGTGACAAGACGGCCGCCGGTGATGACGTTAGAGACTCCGCCATAAGACATCAAGGCTTTATTATGTATATGGTCTTTAGCCTCTGGGCAAAAAAAAATCCTCAGATGATGCAAAATGACGATATTTGCGTCATCTGAGGATTTTTTCCAGAAATAAAATGCATACCCAGATAGCATGTAATAATTGAAACAATGTTGAGTCAGTGTTGATGCGTCAACATGTTGCTTTGGCATCACTCTTGAACCCTCAGTTAATGTTGAAGCAATACTGTTACTTTAACCACAAATCAATGGTAATAATATTGATTCAACATTACAAAGTGATATTTTTTCAACATCACTTTTGCACCCTCAGATAATATTGAAATAATGTTGAGATTTCAACCATAAATCAATGGTAATAGCATTGATTCAACATTACAAAGTGATATTTTTTCAACATCACTTTTGCACCCTCAGTTACTGTTGAAACAATGTTGAGTTTTCAACAAAAAAATCAATTGTAATATCATTGAATCAACATTATGAACTGATGTTAGTTCAATATCATGTTTGCACCTGCATTTAATGTTGAATCAATGGTGAGATAAAAATGGTAATGCTATTGAATCAACATTACACTATGATGGATTCTACATCACTGATGTTGAATCAATATTGAAAAAAAACAAAAAAAAAAACAAAAAAACAATGGTAATATTGTTGAATCAATATTACACTACGATGTTGATTCTACATCACTGATGTTGAATCAACACTGAAATTAACAAAAAATAATCAATGGTAATATTGTTGAATCAATAGATCACTTTTGTTGAAACTGAAAATACAACTGAAATGTAATGACAACATAAAACAATGTTGTCATCTGATGTACCAAGTTAATGTTAAAACAACATTAATATTTCAACTACACTTCAATGGACCATTTCAAATTTGGAGAAAACCTTTCAAAATATAAATGACACCTTCTTAGCAGTTGAGTCAATTTATTTTATTTTACAGTTTACCACAATCAGTGGCAAAAAAAAGATATAAAAGATCCTTCTTTAAAAAAGAAAGGGGGCAAAATAGGACAAAAGCATTACAACGTTTAATAATAAAACTAGTTTCAGAAGTCTGATGTCATTATAACTACAGGCGGTCCAACAGTTCAGGTTGAAAAATCTGGCTTGCATCAGACGACTGCCTCTTTTCCTTTGGGTTCTCTGAAATCTGAAAAAGAGAGCATGATATTACTTAAGAATAAGTCAATTCAGTTGTCATACATAGGCTACAGTCACATTCAAGGATGTTAATATACTAATCACAATATGATTCATTTAAAAAAGAAAAGTTGCTCAACACAAAATATTCAAACTATGATTATAGGGCCGTTAAATTCTGTATATTTATCATAGTTTTCTAAATTCTATTAATGCTTCAATATCAAAAGAAATTGTGTCTGATTTTTGCCACCGAGTTTATCTCCAGCCTTAAAGGTCCCGTTCTTCGTGTTTTTTTGAAGCTTTGATTGTGTTTACAGTGTGCAATATAACGTGTTCATGTTTTGCGTGTAAAAAAACACAGTATTTTTCACACAATTTACTTATCTGTACACCGCTGTTTTCACTGTCCTAAAACGGGCTGATGAGTTCCTTGTTCTATGAAGTCCCTCCTTCAGAAATACGTAACGAGTTCTGATTGTGTCAGCGGTTCCGGTGTTGTGATTTGACCGCAGCTTAGCGAACGTGGCACGGTTCCTGTGTTGTGATTCGACAGCAGCTTAGCACACGTAACTTGCACGGAAAGGTCACGCCTCTTAACGGGAGATATATGCGCTCAATGATCTCTACAGCGTCCCTGGGAAAGCCAAACAAAGGTGATTTGACTCCGGGATGAAAATAACAGCGTCTCGACGACATGGCCACAAACACACTCAAACGCAACAATTCCTTTTCTCCACGCGACACGTCTTCTCCACGTGGGACAGCAACAAGACCACGCCCCCTTTTCCCGCGTATTCTTGTGGGCGGAGGTTAGTCTGTTCTACTGACGTCATTTATGAAGGAAGTACCAGGATGTAGTCCAAGCCGGCCGTTCGCTGTAGGCTTTGAAAGGGAACTTCTGTTTAATAAAATATCTCGCTTGGCATTGAACTTTGAGCTTTATAATTACACACTAACTAAAGTTTGAACAATGGGATCACAAAGAACGGGACCTTTAATTAAACACACCTGAAGCAGCTGATCAAGGTCATTAGGATCAATGAACACTTCAGGCAGGTGTGTTGAGCTAAACATGTAGAGGAATAAACAGCTCTGAGCTATGACCATAGACCATTACATAAATCTCAGTTCATTTTCTGTAAAACTACATAGCATTCAAGTTAATCTTGAAGAATAAAAGAGCCTAGGTTTTTTTTTTTTTCAACAAAAAAAATCGTTTAAGGGATACTTCATCATTTACTCACCCTCAAGTTGTGCCAAACCTGTATGAGTATGGCAAGCCATTTTGACTTTTAATCAATCGCAGGATATGTATTTATGATATCCACAATTCAATTTTCACTAGTTAAAATGTTCATTCTTGATATCAGCAATTACATTTTCACTAGTTAAAATCAAGAATTTAATTTCCACTAGTAAAAACTCTAATTGTTGATATCAGTAATTGTATTTTCACTAGTAAAATTCAAATTCAATTGTTGATATCAAGAATTGATTTCTTACTAGTAGAAATTACAATTTCAGATATCAGAAATACAATTATTACTAGTAAAAATGCGAATTTCTGATATCAATAATTACATTGTTACTAGTGCAAATATCTATTCTTGATATCAACAATTGAATTGCTACTAGTAACAATGTTCATTTTTGATATCAATAATTCGATTGTCACTAGAAACAATGTTAATTTCTGATATCATGAATGTGATTGTTACTAGTAAGAAATACATTTTAGATATCTGAAATTATATTGATATCACAAATACATTTTCAGATATCAAAAATGAAAATTTTTACTAGTAACAATTCAATTGTTGATATCAAGAATAGACATTTCAACTAGTGACAATCGAATTATTGATATCAAAAATGAACATTATTACTAGTAGCAATTCTATTGTTGATATCAAGAATAGATATTTGTACTAGTAACAATGTAATTATTGATATCAGAAATGTGCATTTTTACTAGTAAGAATTGTATTTCTGATATCTGAAATTGTAATTTCTACTAGTAAGAAATCAATTCTTGATATCAACAATTGAATTTGAATTTCACTAGTGAAAATTACTGATATCAACAATTAGAGTTTTTACTAGTGGAAATTAAATTCTTGATATCAAAAATTGGCATTTTAACTAGTGAAAATGTCATTGTTGATATCAAGAATTAATGTTGTTACTAGTGGAAATTTAATTTCTGATATCAAAAAGTGTCATTGTTATTAGTGGAAATATAATTTTTGATATCAAGAATGAACATTTTAACTAGTGAAAATTGAATTGTTGATATCACAAATACATATCCTGTGATTGATTAAAAGTCAAAACGGTTTGCCTATTGCCATTCCCAGGGTATAAATAGTTGATATCAAGAATTATATTTTTTACTAGTTGAAATTTAATTCTTGATATCAACAATTCGATTTCTGCGAGTGATGTCATTGTTGATATCAAGAATTAACATTTTTACTAGTGAAAATGTAATTCCTGATATCAAAAATTGCCATACTAGTCGAAATCTAATTTCTGATATCAAGAAATAACTTTGTTGATATCAAGAATACATATCCTGCGACTGATTAAAAGTCAAAACGGCTTGCCATAGCCGCTACCTAACCTGACTGCATAAAGACGCAGGGTAAGGAAATACAGCTGAAAGTTATTTGCTCTATGAAAGACTCACTCGTTCTTGTCAGAACCCAAAACGCAATGTAGCTTTTGGTCGCGCTACACCGCTACTTGCTGGATAAAGTAGTTAGCTACTGGAAAAGCTACACTGTTTTAAAAGTAACTGAGCTACTGACAAGCTACTGAAAAATTTAGTTAAGCTAGTACTGCCCAACACTGTCAATGTATAATCAATGTCAGCATTATCAGGATGGTGCTTCTCATTTTTTGAAATTGTCCATCTTAATCTCCCTTCACTCCTAGGAGCAATGTGCTCTGCAAGCACTGAAGACATGGGCTGTGTGCAGTGTGACATTCCTGCTCATGTTTGTCTCTTGAATTTCAAGAAATCTGTTAAATTATGTTACATTTCCCAATAAACATCACTAAAGCAAGATGCAAAAATGTCTAATTACAGTCAGTAACAATACAAATCAAACGCAAATAACAAGCACACAAAATAAAGGAACAGAGAAATAATAAGGTAGATGGAGCATTGTTTGAAATTGTACAAGAGAAGTCATGTATGTCAGGTGGTTCAACACACAAGACTGTATAGGATGCACCTGTGTTTTCTCTCTAATGAAGAAGCATCAATTAGGCTACTGAGAAATAGGCCTACACATGCTAAACGAGAATGGGTGTTTACCAATCAGTGGGCAATTTCAAACTACAATAGATGTATTTCAACCATTTTTCAACAGACTTGCTAAAGCCTCAGCACGCTGTTGGTGTTAGAGCTCCGTCGATTTGATTCATAATCCTTGATTTTCTCCTTAACACTCGCTTACAAACGAATATTTTCTACTATTTACAGCGTGTGAATATATCTACGATACGATTCTCTATAAAAAACAATCGGATTGCTTTGATATCACTACTTATATCCGAACTTCCGCTACTAGCCGTAGCCCGCTAGCATTGCACGCGTGGTAACTTATTTACACCGGCCGTAGCCCGCTAGCATTGCACGCGTGATAAACTTATTTACACCCGTCACTGTACCGACAATTCGTCATCGTAGCACGTCTGCTACTATGACGAACTCGGATGTGTGTCTAATGTTACCTTTGAGTGCAGGCGAGGACACGTTTGAGCTGCATTCGGTGCTGTTGGAGTTGGACTCGTTTGCGAAGCAGATTAGCGACCTTCTAGACAGACAAGCCGTGCTGAGAGAGCGACGATCAGCGCTTGAAACATCACGCGCCGATGCACACAAGTCAGTGGTTAATAACCTGTTGACTCCGAGCTCGTCTACTCCGTGTGTTTCTTTGCACAGGACGCGATCATCCATGGTTTCGTTCGCACCGACACAGCACCGGGGACCGTGGGTTTTTCCCCAGCGGAAGACGCGAGCCAGGACCAGAGCTAGGACCTCTCCGCCCCTCCCGGTCTTCGAGATCTCCACCCGGAACCGCTTCTCTCCTCTTCGCGAGACGGAACGCAGCGCTGTGGTGATCGGTACTTCCATCGTCCGGCATGTCTACGCTACCTCAGGTAAAGGCAAAGTAATCACTCACTGCTTTCCTGGTGCTCGTGTTCTCGATGTCGCTGCGCAGGTTCCCGAGATCCTGAGCGGTGACGAGCGCATCGGAGCTGTCGTGTTGCACGCGGGAACGAACGACACCAGGCTGCGGCAGACGGAGGTTCTGAAGAAGGACTACAAGAGCCTGGTCGAGACGGTGCGCAGAACATCGCCTGAAGCAACGATCATCGTGTCTGGACCCCTTCCCACGTACCGACTAGGACATGAAAAGTTCAGTAGATTATTTGCTCTAAATGAATGGTTATTGTCATGGTGTAATGAACAGAAGCTGCTCTTTGTAAATAATTGGAATCTTTTCTGGGAGCGACCTAGGCTCTTCCGTCCTGATGGCCTTCACCCCAGCAGAATCGGAGCGGCTCTTCTGTCGGACAACATCTCCAGGGCGTTACACACCACCATATGACTAGTAAGTACAGATCACAGTCTTTCCTGTACTAACTTAATTGACATAAGTACCAATGTAGAACATTATATAGAAACTGTGTCTATTCCTCGTTTAATGAGATCAAACATTAAATCTACTGTAAGATCCAGGAAAAATATAATTGTGATTAAACCAGAAAAGCTAAATATTAGCGAACAAAAACAATTTCTAAAACTAGGTCTTCTAAACATTAGATCGCTCACACCTAAGGCGGTTATTGTAAATGAAATGGTCACAGATAATAGTTTTGATGTACTTTGCCTTACTGAAACCTGGCTTAAGCCAAATGATTATTTCGGTCTAAATGAGTCTACTCCGCCAGGATACTGTTATAAGCATGAGCCCCGTCTGATTGGTCGTGGCGGCGGTGTTGCAACAATCTATAGAGATATTCTTAATGTTACTCAGAAAACAGGTCACAGGTTTAATTCGTTTGAAGTACTAGTGCTAAATGTTACGCTCTTAGATGTAAGAAAGAAATCCGTATTATCTCTAGCCTTGGCTACTGTGTATAGACCTCCAGGGCCCTATGCTGATTTCTTAAAAGAGTTTGCAGACTTTCTCTCAGATCTATTGGTCAACGTCGATAAAGCATTAATTGTTGGAGATTTTAACATACACGTAGATAACACAAATGATGCATTAGGGGCTGCGTTTACAGATCTATTAAACTCCTTTGGGATCAAGCAAAACGTCACTGGTCCCACTCATCGTCTTAATCACACACTAGATTTAATTATATCACATGGAACCAACCCAACCGATATAGATATTATACCGCAAAGTGATGATGTCACTGACCATTACATGGTAACTTGCATACTGCGTACTGCTAAAATCTGTCATGTTGCGCCACGTTATCGACCAGGCAGAACAATCATTCCAACCACTATAGATAGATTCTCAAATAGCTTACCTGATCTGTCTCAGCTGCTCAGTGAACCCAAACAAACAGATGAACTAGAGGAAATGACTAGCAGTATGAGCAACATTTTATCTAGCACATTAGAAATCGTTGCACCAATTAGATTAAAAAAGGTTAGAGAGAAAACTAAAGCACCATGGTACAACAGTGCTACACATGTTATCAAGAGAGAAACTCGTAACTTAGAGCGTAAATGGAAACAAACTAATTTAGAGGTCTTTAGAATCACGTGGAGAGATAGTATGTCACGTTATAAAAAGGCCCTAAAAGCAGCCAGGGCTGAGCATCTCCGCAAACTAATAGAAAATAATCAAAATAACCCAAGGTTTTTATTTAACACCGTGGCTAGACTAACAAATAAACAAGCATCGCCTGAGCAAAATATTCCGTTACAGTTTAGTAGTAATGATTTTATGAATTTCTTCACTGAGAAAATAGAAAGCATCAGAACCAAAATTGTAAATGTACAATCTTTAATGATGTCTTATGATTCAACCGCAACTATCGCCCCTCAAGAACTACTACACCGCTTTACAACTATAGGACAGGAAGAGCTAAATAAACTTATCATTGCATCTAAACCAACAACATGTTTATTAGATCCAATACCCACTAAACTACTCAAAGATTTGTTACCTGTATTGGAAGAGCCTCTTCTCAATATTATTAACTCGTCTTTATCTTTAGGTCATGTTCCAAGAATATTCAAGCTGGCAGTCATAAAACCTCTCATTAAGAAGCCACAATTAGATCATAATAACCTAGCAAATTACAGACCAATTTCAAATCTTCCTTTTATGTCTAAAATACTAGAAAAAGTTGTGTCCGCTCAATTGTGCTCTTTCTTGCAAGAAAATGATATCTATGAAAAATTTCAATCAGGATTCAGGCCGCATCACAGCACAGAAACTGCGCTCGTTAAAATCACAAATGATTTACTTCTAGCTTCTGACCAAGGCTGTATCTCAATACTAGTTCTACTCGATCTTAGTGCTGCATTCGATACTATAGATCATAAAATACTCATAGATCGACTTCAAAATTATACTGGTGTTCAGGGACAGGCATTAAACTGGTTTAGATCGTACTTATCAGACCGCTACCATTTTGTCTGTCTAAATGGGGAAAAATCAAGGATGATGTCAGTAGACTATGGGGTGCCGCAAGGATCCGTATTAGGCCCTCTGCTATTCTCAATATATATGCTACCACTTGGTAATATTATAAGAAAACATGGAATTAATTTCCACTGTTATGCTGATGACACTCAATTATATATTTCATCACGACCGGACGAAAACGCTAAATTATCTAAACTGACAGCGTGTGTTGAAGATATTAAATACTGGATGACGTGTAATTTTCTGCTATTAAATTCAGATAAAACGGAGGTATTACTTATTGGTCCAAAAAACTGCCCACAAAACCTTGCACAATACAACTTTACCTTGGAAGGATGTCCTGTCACTTTATCCACTACAGTAAAAGACCTAGGTGTTATACTAGACCGCAACCTGACATTCGAAAATCATATTTCATATGTTACAAGAACGGCATTTTTCCACCTTAGAAACATTGCTAAGCTACGTAACATGCTATCTATTCCTGATGCAGAAAAGTTAGTGCATGCATTCATGACCTCGAGATTAGATTACTGTAATGCTTTATTAGCTGGTTGTCCTGCATCCGCAATAAACAAACTACAGTTAGTCCAAAACGCAGCTGCTAGAGTTCTTACTAGGTCAAGAAAATATGATCATATAACACCAATTTTATCATCTCTACACTGGTTACCTATTAAGTTCCGTATCAATTACAAAGTATTGCTACTGACCTATAAAGCCCTAAATGGTTTAGCTCCAGTGTATCTAACGGATCTTCTATCGCCCTACAACCCATCGCGCTCTTTAAGGTCACTAAACTCTAGGCTTCTGGTCATTCCTAGGATATCCAAGTCCACTAAAGGAGGGAGGGCTTTTTCACATTTGGCTCCTAAACTCTGGAATAGTCTTCCTGATATTGTCCGAGGTTCAGACTCGCTGTCCCAGTTTAAAACTAGATTAAAGACACATCTCTTTAGCCAAGCATTCACATTATAATTACCTTTTATACTACAGTTAAATCGGAACAACAGCATTAATATAATATTCTGAACAGCAGCTACGCTAATTATTTCCCATCTGCTTTTCTGTTGTTATCTCGGGACACTAGTCCCGAGGTAAATAGTTCGTCAGCTCCGGTTGGTATCCAGCCTCTCATGAAGACTTTGGATGCCCCAACACCTGTGATGAGACTACTCCACGCCTGTGAAGAGACGACTCAACGCCAGCGTTGTTATGGCCTAAATTAATACACGACTGATTATCTTTTTCGAACATTGTTCTTTAACATTGTGTTTTTAACATTTTTTTTATACTGTTCATCTATGAAATGCACTTTCTGTAAAGCTGCTTTGAAACAATGTGTATTGTGAAAAGCGCTATACAAATAAATTTGAATTGAATTGAATTGAATTAAAGCCCACCCCTAAACCAAGCCCCCAGTGTTTTAGAGCAAATCAGGTAAAGCGATTGAAAATACCCATCGTGGTTTGAAAACGCCCCACTGATTGGGAAACACCCACTAGTGTTCTGCAGGGATACACACCTACATGATTTTGTGCTCATCAACTACAAATCACTGTTAGTTCAATGTCACTAGCTGCGTTTCCATTACCCTTCAAATTGCGCACATTGAAAATACGCCCAATGGAAATGCGTCAATTTCGCAAAAACTCCCATATATCGCAAAAAAGTTTTTACGCTCACATGAGGTGGTTTTTCAGGCAATTCGAAAAAGGACATTTTCGCAAAACTGCAATGGAAACAGTTTTTTCACATTTACAGGTCACCTGGTACAGTCATGCATTGCTCTCACATAGGGCCTACATATAATTTTTTTCCCACTCAAGTATGTCTAATAACGAGATCTTATGTCTTTAAAATGACATATATTTTCTCCTAATAAGGAAAGTGGCGTAACTTTATAAAGACGGACCCCAGTGCAACCACAAATATCATAACTATCTAGGCCTACTGTAATTAAGACATATATTCAAGAAATGTATTAAAACAGAAAGACGCTATAGTTTCAGCCTTGCTCAAAGACCGAGGAAACAGGCCAGCACGTCAATCCATTCCCGACGATCTTGGTTTGCTTCTTATTTATTAAATATTCAGCCAAATAGTTGATTAAACATTGATCAAAATTAAAATACAATTTATACAAAACAAAATTAATTTTAAAGAAAGACTTTCTAAAAAACACAATTCAATGAAATGCTCAAAATCAATGTCCCCAGACATATGCGCATCTTATTATGTGCCTTACTCATGCTGCTCATTTTTCATGATCAACATATTAAATTAAAAGATTATAATATTTAGACACAGCCTAACTATATGAAACTAAATAGGCTACGTTTTCTTTAACCCTCTGTCCGACGAAGTCGTTGGCACCTTTTGGTGGATTTTTTTTCCTTATTCCAGTGGAAACTCACAATACTCTGTCATTTTTAGCCATACAGATAGGCTAAGTGCAAGACATAATTATAAACAGTAAACTGTCTACTTTAATTTGTGTACACTCAATAGCAGCAAAGGCCATGGACTCAGGATTATTTTGCACTCCACTCCAAACGCGGTCTTCATTTAAAAAATATATTTAGTTTATTAAACGCAAAGTTTTTAATTTCAAAAGCATTTCTAAATTCAGTTTATATTTACAACAAACAAAATTCCAAGCCAAAATAACGAAGTGGTAAAAAAAAACCTTTGAGTTACCACCATGCAAATTCAAACTTTTCTCTCATCTCTATATGTGGCAATGCATCACAATAATCTGGCGTATGTAAAAGTCGATCATTCTTTATAGATGATGGTATGTTTGGACAGAAGACGAGTTCTTTATCAAACTCATAAAAAACAATAGAATAAAAAATGTCACAATTTATCATAACACTGCTCAAGTATAAGATGCTTTCCTTGCCATCAATGCTTGGATAACACACACGTCTCTTTCCATTAAAAATAATAGTGTGCGGTGGCTGGGATATACATAAACCTAACAACATATGATTTTTGGAATGATTTATCAGAAGAGGGAAAAAAATGGTTTTAGTCGCATAACATCAGTTAATGGAAACGCCGTCATTTCGCAATATTTTTTTATCGACTTTTAGAAAATATTGCAAAAGTTTTGCACAAATCTGTAATGGAAACACGGCTACTGTCTCCACCCATGTGTGCTCTCGACTTTCATCGCAATTTCAATGCTGATCCAACAAACTTTAAACATTGAAATGTCAATCTCAACCAAAATGATGGTTTGGATAAAAAATCCAACATTGTATCAATGTTGCATGCTGTCTGGGTAATTCTCTCGTCTCAGGGGGATATGAGGTGGCAAAGTACCATAATTTGAATATACTACCGGGTTTCTACTGATACAAAGCTTAATGCTAATCGCCTTTAAAATAGAAAACCATTCTTTTAAATTGTAATTTCATTACGTGTAATCAAATAAATGCAGACTTGAAGAGAAAAACATAAAAAAAATAGTAATGTTTCCAAACTTTTGACTGGTACTGTGTATATAGACTAGCCTGACGTCGTCATACTCAATTCTAGTCAGAATATGAGTCTGATTCTGCTCCGTTGTGATTATGGGGCGTGTTTCAACCGAACGAGGAAAGACCTCAATTGGATAGACCAACAACCAATCAGAGCAACGGAGCGACGCATAACGTTAGTTGTCAAATGTCAACAGAACTCAACTGCACTGTGTTGCCAAGTCCGCGGGTTGAAGCGACCCCAATTATGTGATATACAGACCCAGGAATGCGAAATTTAGCAGCCGGGCCAAAATAACACATATTTTACCCCCCAAATGCCATTTTTCCCGGAGAACCCCCCACCCGGAAAGCTACTGGACTTGTTTTTGGCTAGTTTTGAGTAGCAATCGGTATTGGGCGGGTTTTGCTGTAAAAACTTGGCAACCCTGTCTGCACGCACCCGGAATAAGTAGCCTAACGTTAGAAGAAAAAGATGAGTGTAAACGATCTTTGCCGGTGTTGTAAAAAAAGAATTTAAAGATACACTGAGTACTTGCCAACACGATCATCATTTCTGAGAGAAATAGTGAAGGTGAATGCATACGAACAAGTTCTCCGTTTAGGATTAGAACAAATTCAACCCAAGCGTCTTTGATGACGTGGATGATTACGTCACCGTTTATCATCTGTCCATCATCGTCTAAAGCCCGCCCTGACAATTTCATTGGTCTGAACAGTTTCTGTTCTGGCATAATTACTTCTCTATGGATCAAGTCCAGACCGAACTGCCTGTGCAAAAAATTTTGTGGGCGGGGCTAAGTTTGTCTGGCATCCAGGCTATATATAGACCATTCCTATTAAAAGTGAATCGTTGATTTGGTAGATCTGATTCTTCTTCAGTTCAAACAAGTTATGCACATCTGTCTTGCATGCACATGCACATCAATAATTCACACATCTGGCTTTTGAATTAATTTCACCTCATCTGCTGGATTCTTGAGTGACATCTGCAGCTTCTTTGCACTTAATTAATAAAGGTAGACACCACCGTTGCCCTCCACACTCTAATTACTGTCCCAATGGCTCATATGTGTTTCGGCCCACGTAGAAGGCATAGGGCAGATCCCACAGCTCGCTTCCCTCCACTGAGCAGAATGCTGATTAGGTTCATTTAGCTCAGTCTATTTGCCGCTTCCATTCAGGGAATTTATTAAAGCCTGTCCGGCCTCAGTCAGATGTTAACGAAGGTAGGTTTGGTGCAGGTTGGGCATTAAAACTTAAAATCTGAAAAGCATATTTCAGATGGTTGATGAGGTGCAAATATCCTCATCTGTCTTGGATTACAGTAATCACAGGCTTTTATAATACTATATTTTATTTCTATATTATGTTTCCATATTTTTTGCAGTCACTTTGATGCAATGGCACTAGATGGCAGATTATGCTCATGAAACAAAGAGAGCTGCAAGAAGCATGAGAGAAGGAGAGGAAAGAGGGCACTCTCTGACCATTTACTGAGCCTGTTTTTTCCATCATTTCCACAATTAATTTCAGTCCTCTGACTCTAAGGATGTGACAATGTAAAGCTGATTCTTTCTGATTGGTGTGCTATTATGCAAGGAGGCTTAATACCTGGAGAAAAATATTTGTTAGCGTTCTCGTTCATTTCCATCACAGTTGGTTTTGATCCAACCTTGACCCTCAGACGTATGATTTTCACTTGCTGATGATAACATTCCTTAGAATCACTATGCAGGAGGGACCTGAGGGATCAGAACAATATATAGAAACTAGAAATGATCATCTTGGCAGCAAGGTTTGCATGCGGGTAGGCACATTTTCTTCTAAAAAATAAATACAAATACATGTAAAAAAGATTTTTCTTTTCATTGAGCAACCTGTTCAAATGCTCACATTGTGAAACTTGAATTCCCACAGGTGAGCTACAGACTTCAGGGTCAGACTTCTGAATATGTTTGCATGAAATAGCCTTAACTTAAATGAAGCTGCCATAAGCACTCAAAAAAAAGAACTTTCACTGTTGTTAGTTGCACTCGAATCATCCTTGTTCACATTACTTTAAAAAAAACTCATGAGTACCGTCATGAAAATTGGAGCCCCGTTCACAATGCCATGTCACTATATACTAAACAACTTAATAATTAATTAATAAGGAATTATACCTGCATGATATTCACTGTAGCCACATATGACCAGCGGTTTGGAAAATGAATGGATGGATGATTCATCCATACTCTTTTAAATAGGTACTTATTTTGCGTAAGTAATAACTTCACGACCACTAAAAAAGTTTGTTCTACAGTATTAGTGTGGGTATGTAATGTAGACGTACTGCATTTGCCATGCTGTCATTATCACGTGATCTACCAGAGTCAGTTGCCATTCACTGCATTAATCCTCTCTTGTGGCCTCATGGGATAGTAAATCCATTGTATGTACACTTCAGATTCTCGCCGGATTAAGGTATTCTGGGTATTAAGGTAAACATTCTGTGAATTCGGACATACTACTTTTGTCACATACTGTTTTTTGCTAGACCCCTAGATCAGGGGTTTTCAAACTTTATGATGCCAAGGACCCCCAATATGATGAACCTTTTATGAGAGACCCCCTTCCTAAAATCAATTTATATATTTTTTTATGTATGAAAAACATTAAAAACTGTTAGATAAATAGTAAGTGTGACATTATAAATACTACATATTGTTTCCAAACTTAAATTGTCTATATTTAAAGGGATAGTTCACCCAAAAATGAAAACGATCCCATAATTTACTGACTCTCAAGTCATCTTAGGTGTATATGACATTGTTCTTTCAGGCGAATACAATCAGAGTTATATATAATAAAAAAATCCTGGCTCTCCCAAGCTTTATAATGACAGTGAATGGCAGCCCAAAATTTGAAGCCCAAAAAAGTGCATCCAGGGCCGTTTTTAGGCATAGGTAAACTGATAGGGTGCCATCAGTAGGGGGGGCGCCAATAAGCGCATATTTGCCAGTAGATGGTTGTGTGTAAAGGGTGTCACGGCCACCCTAAAATGTTATTGCCGCCCCCACACTATCAATCAATCTGACAATTCCTATATGCCATCAGATCAGAGTAGGCTACTGTCAAAAAAGTTTGTGTTTGGAGCACTCAACAACACCATTAGATCAATGAACTCGGTCAATGCTTTGGCAAGGTAACACTTTTTTTTAACCAAAAAATAAAGCTAAATTCAAACTAAAGGCCAATTAAAATAACAGGTACAAATCTGTATTTTGTTAGGGCAGTATTTGTGGCAGTCTAGAAATCACGCTGTGAATGGGCAGATAGCATTGCTCGGTGTGTATGTTAGAGGCAGAATATAACTGCACACTTGATTGTGATTATCAGTTATATTTTGACTCTATAAAGCTTTCTTCTCTTAATTGCTCCTCCAAAATATTTTTGCACCAATGCATTGTTAAAAGAATCAGTGTGTTTTGTAATTGTCCCATATAAAACTTTAGCGGTTTAAAAATGGTATAATAAAATGTGCAAATTCACAACATGAATACATCCTTTATTAAATCACGTTGACGAATTTAACGTATCTTTACGGATGGTGTTGAATGCTGAATCGATTCATTCAGTTCAATCTTCTTAGCAACTATGGACTGCACAAATATAGGCTATATATTATAGGCCTAGGGCTATACAGGCATCTGGCTATTAATTTGAATCTTTATTAACAAATATATACAAATATAATTTGGTATGTATGTATTTGTTAATTAATACCAGTAATACCAATGTTGCAATGGGGGCACCAATAAGGATTTCGCCTAGGGCGTCAGAATGGCTAGAAACGGCCCTGAGTGCATCCATCCATCAAGTGCCCCACACGGCTCCAGGGGTTAATAAAGGCCTTCTGAAGTTAATCGATGGGTGTGTGTAAGATAAATATCCATAATATTTAAACATTCTGGAAAGATATAGCAAGACACATTTAGATATGAAACAGTTAGAATTTTAGTTAGACTTTAACTATTTTTGCTTTGTCTTTTTTATTCTCTGGAATTTTCTGGGGACCCCTTAGAACCTTCTGGAGGACCCCTGGGGGTCCCCGGACCCCAGTTTGAAAACCCCTGGCCTAGATTTGTTAAAGCAGTGCATTATGTGATTAAATGAGTGCACTAGATAACATCCACTATGGTATCGGACAGCACTACAAATGTCTGTCTCCTCAAATAGTGCCTATTTTAGAGTATTGGGGGTGATTTGGACACAGCCAGTGTCGCCGGAAGTTGCCAGCTCTCCATTGAAAATGAATGGGATCATGTCGCTTTGTGTCGCTGGCGGTCAAATGTCACCATAAAATTAGAATTGGCAATTATTTTTTTATGGAATATAGCAGTATTTTATTTTAATGATTTATCCGTGCACATCATTTAAAATAAATGAATGTGCCCTCATATTTTTTTATCCAAATAACTTCCCCTCCCTCTTGCAGTGGTCTCTTCTCTTCTCTGATGATGTGTTTACTGGCGCGAGGGTGGGACAACCTTCACTCACATTAGAGCCAATCATCCAATCCCATGGACAAATTGGGCCCTATAATACACCTGGCGCAATGCAACGGCAGGCTCACGCAAGTGTTTTTTGCTAGTTTCAGCCCGACACAGTTGTCATTTTCACGTCCAGTGCCACATTGTTTAAATAGCAAATGCACTTGTCCATCTGCTCGGCCATGGGCATGCTAATCTGAAAACGAGGTGTGTTCGGTTGCATTGTTGGCACGTTGCTATTTTGAGGCAACAGAAAACGACTGTGCCATTGACCAATAAAAACCTGGTCTAAAGTCAATAGCGCTGTATTTTTTGTTTGTTAGTAATACGCGCCTATAGGTGGGTGCTCAATGTGCGTACACTCTGCTTATTACACACACAGGGATGCGCAGCAGCACACTAACATTTTTAAATATTAAACATAAAAGGATTCCTCTCGGGAGAAGCATTGAGTCTTTCCATGGCGTGAGTGCAACTGGCTTTTAAAGGGAATGGGAGATGAGACTCTGGTTGGTTTATTACACGTTACGCCCAAAACACACCCATGACTCATTAAGAAACTAGGTACAACCCTTTTGGACCATGCGCCTGGTGTGCGACCATTTTTTCCATCATTAAACTAGCAAAAGTGGATTCAGACATGCCCTAAGTGCACCCGCGCCATGCACTTCAGACCATTCGCTCAAACCGTTAAAATAGGGCCCATTAAATCAAGTCCAGCACTACATTTTGTCATGTTCAAGAACCCTGTGTCACTCGGATATACTGTATGTCACAACAAGGCCGTGATCACCATCGGCATTGAGGGGGACAAGTCCCCCCCAATAATTGGAAATGGCCAAATTGTCCCCTCAAAAATTGCCATTTCGTAATGCTGCTCTCCATTATCTACAGCTTTGTTTGTTGGTAGGATGGCAGACAGTTTAAAAAGTTATGCTGGTCTGCCTCAGCGGTCTAACAGCACTCTTCAATGTCAAAATGATGATCAAAGAAGGCGGGGCTTAATGTTCACTGAAGACAAGTGTGAATTCCAGCGCAAGGCTTTTAGTTTTTACAGTCAAAGAGTGTGTGCGTGATAAGATACAGTATAAGTAGCTAAACATTTAATATTTAACAACTGTTTTATGATGGATATGTTTAACGACCCACAGTAACGTACAGTAATGCAAATTATTCTTTGAAAAGAGTTTAAATGGATCACCTCACAACTAGGCTATAATTAGTTCTGTAACTGTACCATTTTTATTTCTTCTTTATTCACTTAAATCCCTTTTAATCCTTTATTTAATTTCGTTAAATAAAAATACCATTTCATTTATGTACCTATATAACTAGCATGGTGCTCAATTCCAATGTCTTTTGCATTATTTTTCACTTTTCAAAATGAATCTTTGCAACAAAAATAATCTCCTTAGGCATTTTTCACAATTGACTACCACAGCAGCACAGGGCCTTCCTTACATACCGTCTCTGAGCCATTAGAATAGATGCGTGCCAAGTCTTCAGGCTCCATTTTGACTAACGTACATCGTCGGTAATGATACGCAGTCCATCACTCAGCCATTCAGGTGAGACAAACACAAGCTTCACTCTGTGTATAGCCAGAAGTAATGTGTGATGCTGGCCCAGCATCAATCATAGTTTGGATTCTGCTGGAACCATAAATAGGAATAAGAGGCAGGGTTCATCCAACCATCATTAGTTTTGCTCAACTTAATTTCATCCTTAATTTCAAACCTGTAGCGCTGTAGGGCTACACTGGGATGGTAATGTATATATCTGGAACTGGAGTAAGACAAGAGCCCCTAGAGTGGAAATAGCACTGGTGGAATGGAAGGATCGGTTGAGGATTTTACACTTGAATACGGAATCGAACCGAATGTAAGCGTTCCCGTGAGTTCTTGGCCTACACACACATTTTCTTCCGCATATATTTAAACAGTCCCACAACAGGGGTGAATTCATATACACTACTTTTGACTAGGGATTTTCCCTCATCTTTATATGCATTATGTGCATTGATCGGCAAGCATTGATTCTCACATCCTGGATTATAAAATGTTATCTGAAAGCAATCATACTGACTTCAGAGGACATCATTTTTGCAAGGGAAACAGAAAAGGCTTTTTCACCAGGTGATAGGAACTTTACAGGCCAATCACTGCTGGATAGTAGTTAACGTAAAAAAAAAAAAAGAAAAGAAAAGAAAGAAATTCATAAGGGATGCATTAAATTGATCAAAAGTGACAGATGTTAACATTGTTACAAAATAAAATCTAATTCAAGTAAATACTGTTCTTTTTAACATTCTATTCATCAAATAATCCTGGAAATACACTCACCTAAAGGATTATTATAGGAACACCTGTTCAATTTCTCATTAATGCAATTATCTAATCAACCAATCACATGGCAGTTGCTTCAATGCATTTAGGGGTGTGGTCCCGGTCAAGACAATCTCCTGAACTCCAAACTGAATGTCAGAATGGGAAAGAAAGGTGATTTAAGCAATTTTGAGCGTGGCATGGTTGTTGGTGCCAGACGGGCCGGTCTGAGTATTTCACAATCTGCTCAGTTACTGGGATTTTCACACACAACCATTTCTAGGGTTTACAAAGAATGGTGTGAAAAGGGAAAAACATCCAGTATGCGGCAGTCCTGTGGGCGAAAATGCCTTGTTGATGCTAGAGGTCAGAGGAGAATGGGCCGACTGATTCAAGCTGATAGAAGAGCAACTTTGACTGAAATAACCATTCGTTACAACCGAGGTATGCAGAAAAGCATTTGTGAAGCCACAACACGCACAACCTTGAGGCGGATGGGCTACAACAGCAGAAGACCCCACCGGGTACCACTCATCTCCACTACAAATAGGAAAAAGAGGCTACAATTTGCACAAGCTCACCAAAATTGGACAGTAGTTAAAGACTGGAAAAATGTTGCCTGGTCTGATGAGTCTCGATTTCTGTTGAGACATTCAGATGGTAGAGTCAGAATTTGGCGTAAACAGAATGAGAACATGGATCCATCATGCCTTGTTACCACTGTGCAGGCTGCTGGTGGTGGTGTAATGGTGTGGGGGATGTTTTCTTGGCACACTTTAGGCCCCTTAGTGCCAATTGGGCATCGTTTAAATGTCACGGCCTACCTGAGCATTGTTTCTGACCACGTCCATCCCTTTATGACCACCATGTACCCATCCTCTGATGGCTACTTCCAGCAGGATAATGCACCATGTCACAAAGCTTGAATAATTTCAAATTGGTTTCTTGAACATGACAATGAGTTCACTGTACTAAAATGGCCCCCACAGTCACCAGATCTCAACCCAATAGAGCATCTTTGGGATGTGGTGGAACGGGAGCTTCGTGCCCTGGATGTGCATCCCACAAATCTCCATCAACTGCAAGATGCTATCCTATCAATATGGGCCAACATTTCTAAAGAATGCTTTCAGCACCTTGTTGAATCAATGCCACGTAGAATTAAGGCAGTTCTGAAGGCAAAAGGGGGTCAAACACAGTATTAGTATGGTGTTTCTAATAATCCTTTAGGTGAGTGTATATATTTCCACATACAAAAATTAAGTAGCACATGTTTTTTAATCATTCATAAATTAATTAATAATAAGCAGCAAATCAGCATATTAGAATGATTTCTGAAGGATCATGTGACATTGAAGACATTGAAGAGTTATGATGCTGAAAATTCAGCTTTGCCATCTCAGGTATAAATTAAAAAAAATATATAAAACAAAAAAAAAATTTTTTGTGATAATATTTCATAATCTTACTGTTTTTACTGTCTTTTCTGTAAAATAAATAAATGCAGCCTCTGTGAGCATATAAGAGACAGCTTTCAAAAACATTACAAAATGTATGCTAACCCCAAACTTCAGAACAGTAGTTTACATTTTATTTTGTATGATTTAAATTTAGGATGTTAATAATTCATCAACTGCCACGTTCTTGTTGTTAATAAATTGCACAGATGCATTTGGTGATCATTCACGTAGTGAACTAAAACAAGAGGTTTGGTGTCAAGAATTATGGCTTAGAAATTTGGCCCTTGCTAGATGATGTTGTAACTATGAGGGCAAATATTTCATACGCATATTTCACTATGGTGTTCTTTTGCTACATTTTTGTTCCCCCAAGAAACTGAGTTTCTTCCACAGGAAACTTTGCATTCGCTCAAGAAACTTTAACGTTCCTTGAAGAAACTTTACGTTTCCACTCAAAACATTTGCGTTCCCCTCAAAAAAACGTAAAACTTTTGTGTTCCCCCAAGAAACTTTGTGTTCACTCGCAAAACATTTGGTTTCCTCGAAAAAATGTTGCATTCCTCCAAGAATGTTAGCTTTTTTCTTCTTCTACTGTTTTGTTGAATGTTTTTTCCATTCCCATGCCCCTTTAGTGGCTCCGTATATATCTGTGTATTCTGGCTAAATATACTTTGTAAGAAACATATTTCGTTATATTTTCAGTGACTGTTTTTAGAAGGCCCTTAAAATCGTGAAATTGACAGTTTTTTCCCTGATGGTTTTGTCATCGCATTTGAAGTCATCACTGTTTGTCATTCACAGATGAAGGTGTTTGCATTCTTGTTGTGTAAAATACCAAAATAATTGTTACATGCCCATTTGGAGTCTTCCATATGTGTTGTGCAGTAATAATGTTAACCATGAAGACATGAAGTTAAAGAATATTGCACCTGTTCTTTTTTTTTTTTTAAATCATCACATTTAGTTGCTACTTTTCATTTTACATCACTTCTTCACACATTAGTATTTTCTAAAAGTCAGCATCCTTTTCTCAAAGTGACACTCTCCTTACTTCCAGTCCTTAGCTGTCTACCATGTGCCAACCTGATGCCGCCCATCTATGCTGGCGCCTGCCGGCATTTCTTACCGTCCATGTGCCTGTCAGTCATCCAGAACCCGGCTTCCAGCATTTCTACCCACTTTGTCAGTTCTGGTCGACAGCAGGACTATTTCAGTTGTCTGTTCCGCTCTTGGCTGGAATGCAATGTTCTGTTGCCGGCACCACTTAATGTAAAAAGGACTGCCGAGTTGCTGAATATATAGTATGCGCCAGAATTTATACTGTATTAGTACATCTGACACACTGGACTGACATATGCCGGAGACATTTGATGATAGACTATGGCGCATTTTCCATCTTTATCATCCATTTGGCTGAATCAGAGCTTAAAAAGATGAAAAGTGTTGGGGTTATTGTTCTCTGATGAGAAACTGCAGCTCTAATGGAATCAGGCACCTGAATTTTCTCTGACTGCCTCTCTGAATCACTGTCTCCCATCTAAGTGTTTTTCTTATTACCTGAACCGGGGAGCTGAGCCAGCAGGTTTCCATTTAGCTAATCAGACTTTTATATTTACATATATCCATATCTGCCATCATTCACATTATAGCATATAGTGGAGCATTACTCCTTGTAATACCAGGCATCTCCTGGGCATACTTATGCTCTAATTGGACAATGTATTGCACTATAACAGGGCTTTCTTTTGAGGACTGGGATATTCAAATTAAAATTCATCATTATCAGACTTTAATACTATATTTTGAAGCCTATGTATTCACATAAAACAATTAAGAATAGAAAATGTATATATATAAATATAAATTAATTATATATAAATGAATATGTGCCTTAAAATATTATATACATATCTTTTAATTATATAAAATGTATTATACAAAATATTTTGCATTAAAATTACTGTCAGGTGACCCCCCCCCCATTATTTTGATTAAATAATACATTTAATCAAATAAAAAATAATTTATTTATATTTTTTTTCCATTTAAAACTGCCATTTAGTGAGAAATCGCTTTCCTTGTCTTTGTAGTATTTGGAGCCATTACGCAATTATTACATATTTGTGCTGATGATTATTTGTAAATGCAAAATGAACCTGATCTTGTCCAAATATACCTTTTTAACTCAAGTCAAAAGAAAGCCACATTTAATCTGAGCTGACCTGTGGCTTAGTGGTAAATTATGAACATTGGTGCTCAAGTTGAAAGCAGTCTGTGTCGTGTCCCGTTTCCATCTCCCTGAATAGTGTCCCCTCTGCTAATCTCTGTCACTAAAATGTGGCATGCAACCCCCCCTAAAAAGTCAAGATTCACAATTGCTTATGAAGTCTCCTCATACTCAAAATAAAACGCCATATCTACAATTTATTACGTTTGACTGGAGACTGGAAAGCATATCATTTAGTTCAGAAGGACTGGGCTGCAGTAATAAAAACAGCCTTGTGATGTGGTGGACGCTGACATTCTGATATAGTGTTCCATATCACACACGGGGTAATTCTGCATTCTGCTGTTGCCTGCTGCTCCTTTGAGCCAGTCAAATCTCCGTCTCCACATCATCTCCAAACCCAGCTGAACCTTTACCCTGTTTTACTCTGCTGCACAGGAACTAACATATTCAATATTTATGGTCTTTAAGAATGTTATTTACCAGCTTCAGTCCCACAGTCTCTGACTTCTAGTGCTTGGTGAATTGCACTCCATTAGACAACCTGGAGCAATGACCTTGGGTTTGAAAAGTTGTTTGAAAATGGCAACTCTATAAGTATTCCAAGGAGAAATCGTTGATTCTGAGGCATTTTGAACCGTTTCAAATAGAATTGTGTAATTTTGGCGGCATAAAACGGAATTGCAATCTGTTTGGGCTGGTATCATAGATTAATATTGTATGTTGGCATTATGATGGCAGACTAATCAGGGGTATGCAAAACTATGATGGGGGAAGACACTAGACACACTAATTTCCAAACCTCAGCTCACCTGCACAAACTTCTGAGGGCTGAAGCCCGTGGCAGAATCCTTTTCTCCAAGAATTTTTCAATGGTTGTCCTGTCAACAGTGACTTGATGGATTCAGAGAAAGTGAGAGACAGTGTTCTTTTCTTATTCCCATCAAGTCTGTGAACTAAAGGTGTAAGCAAAGTTGGTAGTGCTTTTTGGACTCTTAAGTATTTTGATTTTGCCAGTGTAAAATCTATAAGCTATGGAGCTCAGATTAAATATGGTCAATAATGAGCAATCTTAACAACGTCAGCTTTTAAAATTGACAGGTGGTGATGAAAGCTCTCCAATATTCTCATAACAATGATCGATTCTTTAAGAGGCCCTTAAAGGGTTAGTTCACCCAAAAATTAACATTTTGTCATTAATTACTCACCTAATGTCATTCCAAACCCGTAAGACTTTCATTCATCTTCAAAACACAAATCAACATAATTTTTATGAAATTGGAGAGCTTTCTGTCCCTTCATAGATAGTTAAGTAACTGACACTTTGACGCTTAAAAAAGTTTTTTAAAAGTTCGTAAAACGAATCCATATAAATTGAACAGTTTAGTCCAAATTTTCCAAAGAGAATGATTATGATGAACAGATTTAATTTAAGCTATTATTCACATATAAACATTGCGAACATATTTGACACATGAGAACAAACCTCAATGGTTCTTGTGAAGCTCAAACGTGTTGCGCAACAAAGGAATGAACCTCATTGGTTCTTGCTGGAGCTTAAACGTGCCGCGTAACACCAGAATGAACCTCATTGGTTCTGCAGAAGCTCAAACGTGTCGCGTAACACGAGAATGAACCTCATTGGTTCTGCAGAAGTTCAAACGTGTCGCGTAACACGAGAATGAACCTCATTGGTTCTGCAGAAGCTCAAACGTGTCGCGTAACACAAGAATGAACCTCATTGGTTCTGCAGAAGCTCAAACGTGCTGCGTAACACGAGAATGAACCTCATTGGTTCTGCAGAAGCTCAAACGTGCTGCGTAACACGAGAATGAACCTCAATGGTTCTGCAGAAGCTCAAACGTGCCGCGTAACACAACAATGAACCTCATTGGTTCTGCAGAAGCTCAAACATGCTGCGTAACACAATAATGAATCTCATTGGTTCTCGCACGGCAAGCAAACATGCTTGAGCTTCCGTTTACCACAACTGATGTGTGAGTTAATGAATGTTTATTTGTGAATAAAAGCCTAAATTCAATACGTTCATAATATAAAGAGACAGTCTCTTCTGAAAACAATCTTTCTATTATTTTTTTTTTTAATCTCTCAGATTTCATTAAGATCTTCATTGGTGCTCCGAGGATGAACAAAAGTCTTACGGGTTTGGAACGGAATGAAGGTGAGTAATTATTGAAAGAATTTTCATGTTTGGTGAACTAACCCTTTAAGTCTGACTGAAACAATGCTGCCTACTTATCTGTTTTAATTCAGACTAACACATTTTCAAGAGCAAATTATTTTGTCAGAGTATTTTTTTACAGTGTTCCATCAGTTTCAGTAAAAGAGCGCAGATGTTCAACATTAATGGAAACAAATGTCATGAAATCATTCTGTTTCAGAATAAAACATTTAAAAAAAATGGAGCAACCACGGTCAAGAAGTTGAGCAAAGCAGGAACGGTGTTAATGCTGCATAACTATGCAGATACGCAGAGTAAACAAGCCATTTACATTCCACAGTTGTCCCGTTTTTCTAATCCAGTAGAGTTTGCTTGGTTAAATATGTATAGTTGCAAGATGTTGAAAGCATATTTGATCAGAATTTCACATAACATGTTCAAACTGCTGATGAGTCGAAATACTGCCAAATGAGCGATGAAGATCAGAACAAATTTCAGGGGCTCCGCATTAAAAATATGCCTTGAAAAGCTAATCTTAAAGAAAATCCCTGACTGAATGTCAAAAAGGCAAGGAAGTGAGCTAAAGCGGTGGTATTATTCTCTTGATTTCTTTATTCGTGGGCTGATTAAAGTGTTTGAGCTTAGTGAGTGTTTATCAACAAAAGACATTGAGAAGAGAGATCTGCGAAGCGTGGCACACTCGCTATTAGTTTCCCTTAGCTGAGGATTCAAATCAACAAGTTTAGTGATCCTTGAGACTGGAATAACATCTATTTATGGATTTAACTCAATTCGCATTGTGTGTTAGACGACCACAAAGACACACACTCCAAACGGTCTGAATCCATAGTCTGCTCTTCATTACTTTTGTTTTTAATGAGGTTGCAGTTTCATTTGTCAAAAATGGAAAAGATTGGGTTGCGACTAAAATTGATGCAGATTGATGGAGGAACAGGGAGGGAACGACTGTAAGTGAGGGATTGAGAGAAAGTGACGTAGCAGACACTTTGCCGAGACCATTAAATCCAAAGGAAACTTTTTTCAGAACCATGTGAGAAAGTTTTGTGATGGAATAGTGATTTTCAAGGTGATTAAAAAGCCATTACAGAAACGACTCTCGCAGGTAATTCAAAAGGTAGTTATTCAAACCCTTTTTGAGAAGCCTGGTAGGGAAGAGCACGCATTATAGAAATGGCAGTTATTAGATGAAGATATTATGCAGGATTGCCCTTCTGAGAATGTGCCTAGCAGAAATATTCTGTCGTTCTTAAAACAGGCAAATCCTCCGCAATTGATTATCCTTGTGCCTGATTTTATTTTTATCGCGGTTTCGCTCAGAGTATTGAAACATCTCAGGAAAATAATGAAAAATGTAAGCCTTTCCTTTATCAAGAGCAGCATATCAGTTTTGGATTTGAACAGTTCTGCACGGTTACGGTTGACAGTGTGTGTGTGTGTGTGTGTGTGTGTGTGTGTGTGTGTGGGGCACAAGTTTCTCTGAAAGACTTTTCCAACATGTAACTTTCTGTCTGTTATTTTAAGAAGAAAATAAGCAAATAATCGAATAGAAAGTGATGATTTATTTAATATAAGTGACTTTATACTGTTGGGCGCAATTCTGTAAGGCAAGTGATAAAAAGCCGTCTCAGGAAATATTAATTCATATTTCAGGGTTTTTCCCCCCACCGGTTTCTAATAAATCTTTCAAGACGTCTTCAACGAAGCAAATTTGATCCTTGACATTTTGTCGACATTCATTGCATCAGATGATTACATATTCATAAAACTTGTCTTTAAAAAGAGACAACCTTGCAAAGTTTGGATCTGAAGACAACTCTCAAATTTATATTACTGTCCTTTTGCCCATCCTTTTGGTGGATGGGGAATGTAATTGCAAATGTATGCAAATGGAATAGTTTGATTAAATAACACTTGCAGAACTTCACTCGCCACTGCCAATGTCGGTTGTACCATAATGAGATTTTAGTTATTTCTAATTACAGTAACATGAGATGAAGTTTTTACTGTCAATTTCGTATTCCTGCCGTTTGACTCCAGGCCTCATTACATACGTACAAAGCTGCGTCTCATTCTACATTAGTTTAATTAAAGATTTTTAAATACATCCATCATTAATTGAGGATGAAGAGGAGAAACAAATGAAAGTCCCCCATCTGTCCATCACTCCATTAGCCATCTTTAAATGTATTAAGATACAGGATTCAGAAATGGAAAATTAATTGAAGTATCTAATTCAATTTCCTTCCTCATTTCTCACTTTGATTTAATTCCCAGAGACCCCTGCTTCTGTATCCTACAGGCTTCAAACCTCCTCATTCCACTGTTAGAGCGATTGCGATAAAAGCAGCTCACCTGTGTGTGTGTCAGAGTGCCAGGTTTCCTGACCTGAACAGAATAAAATGGATACGTCTGGGAAAGTTTATAGGGATGTTTGCACTGCCTATTTAAGCTTGCGTAAGTGATTGCAAGCTATCAAATTTGTCACAAGATTTCAGAACTATAGGGACATTAAAAATAAGCAACTCAAAAGTGATTTAGTCAGAGGAGGATTTATTTGTGATTCATAGACTATCTGGCAGGTAATAAACTTTCCAGGCACATCAGTGACAGTGATCTGAAAAACTAGGGGTGACTGGCGAATCAATTGTAACACTTTTTTTACACCGATTTTTTTACTGCAAATCTAACTGTTATCTTTCAGTATTAGAAACATTTATATGTGCCACAAGTAATGAATTTGATGCAAAAAGCTACAAATGAAAATCGTTTCAAACTAAGCCACAGCACAGTGAGTTACACAAGGTTTTTGGCAGAGCAAATAACTCGATGTAACCTGCAGAGACAAGTTAAGCGCTGAGATCCTTAAAGAGGTACTTCAGCGCTGGGAAGATTAATGTGTATTAAAAAGGGTAATTTATGTAGTAGAAATGTGAAATAATTTTTGAATTTAGTGCCTTCTAGACTGAGAAAAGACAGAAAATGTATTTTTGTCTCATGTGGATGAAAGACAAAAACTCCCAGAATGCACTTGCTTCGCTGCCAAACGAGGCCAATCCCAAAGCGGCTACTAGCTAGGGCTGAACGATTAATTGCATTTGCGATAATATCGCGATATGAAAAAACGCGATTTCCTAACCGCAAAGGCTGCGATTACAGTCTGGTCACGTGACACGCGAGAGTAAAGTCTGCAGAAGAAGAAGCAACTTGGCACATTACACATATCATATGCCTGGCCTAAAAGGATCTATCTAATATTGTGTTGTTCATACTATAGGCTACCATCATCTCTGCAATGATTCTGGATCGATTCTGAGCTTAGATTTTAACTGCAGGTGCGTTTTAGAAACACTAGTATTCTGATTGCTTCCATTATATCTCTCTTTCCTCTCGCGCTCTCTCTCTCTCTCTCTCCTCTCTCGCTCTCTCGCTCTCTCTCTCTCTCTCTCTCTCCTCTCGTGCGCACGCGCTCTCTCTCTCTCTCTCTCTCTCTCTCTCTCTCTCTCTCTCTCCTCTCTCGCGCTCTCTCTCTCTCTCTCTCTCTCTCATTCACACACACACACACACACACCATAAAATAATATCCGTAACCATAACATTCCGAAAAGGTTGACGGCGCGAATTGCAATGACATTCGCAGGCTTCTTTGCACGGGATATGCGCTGTGAGAAACTTTGCTTGATGTCACGCTTACAGTGTGTTCTCGCCCGCCGGTATTTTCCTTACAAATGCTCAACGAAGGCTTCATTCATGTCGTTAGGAATGCAGTGTGCTTATATATTAAAAATAAGAAACTCGCTGACAGAAGGCTTTCCATTTCAAATGCTCACGCGGCGCTTTGTGAAGAGTGCTCGCGAGCGTCTGTGTGCGTCTCAATGCTTTTATGACCCAACATTAATGTAAACACCATCAGTAATGTCTTAATGAATTAAACAGACAGGGCAAAAACATCTTATATTTCAAAAGAGAAGATGAGTAATATAGATGAGAATAATACATATATTAAATCGCAATCGCAATATTGGTAAAAAAAAAAAATCGCAATTAGATTTTTTTCCAAAATCGTTCAGCCCTACTACTAGCTGTCACTTACCCACCATGACACCAACCCCACCGTCGTTTTGATAGTCATAGTAATACAATCATTTCATTCAGTTAGATAATAAACACTTCAATTAAAAACTGAACGTGTCTTTTCAATAAAGTGTGAGTGAGCCGAACGAAAGTCACGGGATAAACGCAGCAGGAGTCAGATTTCATTCATCACGAGAGCGAAGAGCTGAGCAGAGAGAGGTTCTTCACCGGTTCTTTGACTAAGGTGCTATATTGCACCTCTGAAGAACCACTGAAGCACCAAAATTGGTGCCATATAGCACTAAAAAAGGTTCCCCTATGATTACGAGCCAATAACCATTTTTGGTGCCATATAGAACCTTTTTTTTTAGAGTGTATAGCTATATCAATTCCTTACATAAATATTTTTGGTTGTTGTTGAAAGTTTATCAGTTCAAAGTAGTGTGCGAGCAAAACGTTGGTCAAAACAATATATTAAAGTTTCATGGAGGCAGCTTTTAATTTCTTTCTCATACGCTTCTCATAAGTAAAATGATTACATTTTATTTGGCATATGCTGAGTTGGTGTCAATATTACAGGTTGCTTGTGATTGTTTGCGAAATGTACTAATATAATTGTGCCGTCTTCCTGTGATGAAAAAAAAAAAAAGTAAAAGCTGCAAATTTCACATTCAAAGGGTTCAAATTGCATTGTTGTAAAAAATGCAACTCGGTTGTATCCCACAAAACCATCAGTCTACCTGGTGGGATAAATAGTCTATAATTCATCGAGCAGGTTTCACTAAATCCTGACATCCGTCTCAATCCAGGAAAGTCTGATCTGCCATACGTCTCTCGGCTGGCATCCCTTTAGTTGTCTTGTCCCCCTCTTTGCCAGGTGAATATCTTCTGAGGAGCTTTGGGTGAAAAATAACAGCCGCGGATTGGACTCGTCGCAAGTGGCAATGTTTCAAACTCTAAATCCAGATTAGCCGGCTCGGTATGATCATTACCCAGCTACATACACAGAGAGGGATTACCACAGCGGGGCTTTTTCGAGGCAAATATCAGTGTCTTCATGACAGCGAGGCTGACTAATATGTGATTAACTCGTTCGTGGATTCAGAGAGAGAAGCAAGAGGGAGCCATTTCTCAAATCATCCGCAGGGCTTTGGTGGGGATTCACAACACGTCTTGGAGCATTATAGGAGAAGTGACTCATTGATGTTTAACTCAATATTGTGGACCTCGCTGCTTGCATGTGAGAGCAGATGCTTTTTCCATGTTTCAAGAGTAAAAACTGACTCAAAGTTTAGGCCTGACCTTTGAGAGTCTCATAAATCACTGATATTATATTGACTTTTCTGTCAGTTTAAAATATATATAGGCCTATGCATATATGCTTTTCTTCCTGGTTGACTCTTGCACAGTGTAATACAATTTAGAAATTGATTGAAAAATAATTGGAAACATTTTATTTCGATGATCCACTTTAGACATTCTACTAACTACTTTGCAACTACATGTCAACTAACTGTCATTAGAGTAGGCTATTATGAGACCGTCTGCTTAATATCTGCTAACACTTTGGGCCCTCGATCGGAGTGAATGGTCTGAAGTGCATGGCGTGTCCGAATCCACTTTTGCTAGTTTAACGACGGAAAAAACGGTCTGCGCACCAGGCGCATGGTCCTAAAGGTTTGTATCTAGTCTCTTAATGAGTCATGGGTGTGTTTTGGGTGTAACATGCAATAAACCAATAAGAATCTCATCTCCCATTCCCTTTAAAAGCCAGTTGTGCTTGCACCATGGCGGATTCATTATTTACAAGGCGGAATTTGCGAGCAGAAAGACTGAACGCTTCTCCAGAGAGGAATCATTTTATTTTTAATATTCAAACATGTTGTGTGCTGCTGAATGTCCCTGTGTGTGTAATAAGCAGAGTGTACACGCCCTTTTAATAACAGAAAAAATACAGCGCTATTGACTTTAGACCAGGTTTTTGTTGGTCATTTTCAGTTGCCTCAAAATAGCAACACGTCAACAATGCGCCTGAATACACCTAGTTTTGATACTCCCCCAACAGACATACTACAGACTATAGTAACATTGCAAATACATGTCAACTTATTATACTATCCCAATCCTAACATCTAACCATAAGCTTACAGTCTACTTTAGTCTACTAAGAGTCTAGTGAGAGTTAGTTGACATGTAGTTGCAGAGTTACTGTTTGGTCGCATTTAAATTAAATTATTCAAGTGACCCAATTCAAATTTTTGTGGCACAGATTGGATATGATCCACGAATGTGTAAACAGGAAAAAAGCACATGGATTACAATATTCTCAGATCGGTTCCAGGCCTCATTCAAATATGGAAATAAATTTGAAATAAATCGGATACATGTACAGTATACGGTAGGGGTGTGAACCTACACTGGTCTTACGGTTCGGTTCGATTACGGTTATCATGCCATCGATTCAGTTCAATTCGATATCACGATGCATCAAAATGCACTGCATCCTCATACAATTTTGTCAGTCAAGTTATATGAACTGAACCTTTAATTTGACCTGCTCAAAGAAAACACGCTTCTTGAATGTATCAAACAAAACTCAAGTCTGGGCACAGAAGACAACAGGAGCATTTAGAACAAATAGAAAATAATAAAAGCCACTTCAGGAGGTGGTCTGCGCTCAATACAGTCAAAACTAAAGTCTAAATGCATCTGGTTGTTGAAACCACATATGTAAATTTTACTCCTCGCAACAATGCTAAAAAAATTAACGCGTTGAGCGTGTTATGGGCTATATGACATAGCCAGATATGACGGCGCTACTGAAGCACGCAGACAAGCAGCTGCGTATCTCTTCATCTAGCAAATGCACAAACTACCGAAAGTAAAGTTGCAGGTACTCAACATACAATCATATTCATTAAAAGTAAAGAAACGGAATGATCTGACCAGTGCTGTTGCCGCGTGCTCTGCTATTGCGATCATTGATTTCTAATTTCAAATCAAAGACCGCAATAGGAGAGCGCACGGCTCAATGATGATCAATAAAATGCTCATATCTGTTGTTTTCGGTGACATGAACTCCAATAAATCTGCATATAGTGCGGGAAATGTAGATCGGATTTATATCCGTTTTGCAGAGATGCATTTATGTGCCCAAGTGTAAATGAAATCGTTTTGATATATCAGATAGCTTTGATTTACACAGAGCGCGTGTGTTCTCCAGGTCGTGCTTACCGGGTTGTTCATAAAAGCCGAAATGTGCCCAGATGTCGGCTTTTAAAGTAGTTGGATCATTTTAATTACTCTCACTTGCATCTCGCCTGCCTCTGCCATTGTATGCTACTGCGACAAAGCACGTATGTGACAAATGATGTCAGAAAATAATCAGTACATTAGAATCGGTTATGGTCTATTACTGAACCGATACCGAATCGTCCTCATCTGCATCGCGATGCATCGAAGAAACGATTAATTTCGACACCCCTAGTATACAGGGAAAAAAACAGCACCTGAACACACCAAAAGGACTACAGGCGACTGTCAACTAGCAGGTGCGTTCTACACCTGCGTGTGAAGGAGATATATTTGTCTATATTCGTCATTCAAAAGGGGAAAGCAAAAATTCGTCCACACGAAGCCAGATCTTTCCCTATCCATTCCAATCTTTTTTTTTCCTTGCTTCAAGAAATATCTGCGTACACACGAGAGTGATGCAAACGACTCAAAAGATGTAGTATACATGCCAGGCCAGTATGTGGTGCTGTAATTCGGCCACAGAAATAAACAAAAAACGTAGAAGAAGAGTTGTGGCAAGTGAGGCCAAATCTCACAATATAATAATAAATAAATTTGCTACTTACAAGATGTGTTTTATAAACGCCTACACCCTAAATCTAGAATTACAATAATGCAAATACAGTATTGAAATGACGCAATATTGATGTGCGCATGCCCAGTGCCCGTAGTTGTATCCCTTTCAAATCCGCGCGGGACGTGGGGAGATGACATCACCGTTTCACCAAATATACGGATTGGCTGTACACACGAAAACGCAAGGGTGTCGTTTTCAGATTTATCCACTTTTTCAAAAAATATCGGTTTCATGCTCACAAAACGGCGGATACGTGTGGACGAAACGCTGATACGGTACAAAATTTTAACGTATACAGCTAAACATGTCTCTGTGTGGACAGGGCCTAAGACTCTAGGTATACAAACCATAAACATAACAGCGCTTGCTTACTGTTTTGAATATTAATCACACTGATGGGACATGGTTAGAGACATGGAGAGAGATTATGATCTCTTTGAAGTACCACATGACCTTAACGGTGTTAGCCTCGGCCAAAGCAACAAAACTGACAACGGAGGCAATTTAACTCAGACTCCTTGGTGCCAGGACATTCATTCATATGCAAAAGTCACAAGGCTAAAAGCTTTCTGAAGCTTAGAGCCAAATCGACTCATGGCGATTCCGTCCAGACGGTACAACTCAAAGACACCATGGTACAATGAGACTGTACTAAAGATCCTTCCGTATGGCTGCTCATTTTAAAACATAGCAGTGTGGGATCACAAGATCATTAAACCTCCATTTAGTGTGTCAACATAATGGCTTATGTCTTGTTCAGGGGAAAAGAAAACAGAGATATAACAGGAGCAATGGGAGCTATCTACAAGAACAAGCCAGAGGAAGGCCACAATGCAGCATGGAGAACAGAGACCACATTCCCATCGGCTCCTAAATTTGATATGCCTTGCCTCTTTTCACACTTAGGAGTGTGTGCATGGAGCAGCCATTATGCTTTCATCACTTTCTTAATGAGAAAAGAGCTTGATAGCAGTGAGGCCTCTCTGAAGACTTCTGGTAATATACCTACAGTGAACATACTCAGTGTGTTATAACCACAGACTTAATGGACTTGCTTTAGCATCACAGTCTATATTTGTTCGTGCACTGTAATTCAATGATTGCAAATGTAAATATTTTTTTATATCACGCTTAACCCGTCAGCTCATTCACACCCTGCAGTTTGAAGTCTGACTGACTCAATGGCAACAAACTGTGAAAATAAAATGAAAGCAACCAAAAAAAGATATGAAAAGAACAGAGATTTTGGCCTGAGGCAAAGCTAAGCGGTAGAGAGGAGCTTGTTTGTCTGAAGCCTTTCGTAACCAAGATTAACCTCTTGAATACAAACTGTAGAACAATCACGGCTAACATGCTCTCATGAGAAACATTTTCTAATCATTATTGGGTACAAATTTTTTTAACATTTAAGAACTGGCTTCCTTCATTACATGCATTGAAATGTGAATTGAATTGACCATGAACCACCACAGGATGCCAAGGAATTTACTGATCAGCAGTTTAAAAATGCTAATGCAGTCACACAAGACTCCACCACTAATCTCCTTATGGTGCATTCCCAAAAACTCAAATCCAACAACCATGCCACACTCAAAATTGCTTAAATCACCTTTCTTTCCCATTCTGACATTCAGTTTGGAGTTCAGGAGATTGTCTTGACCAGGACCACACCCCTAAATGCATTGAAGCAACTGTCATGTGATTGGTTGATCAGATAATTGCATTAATGAGAAATTGAACAGGTGTTCCTAATAATCCTTTAGGTGAGTATATATATATATATATGACACCACCATTTAAGTTATTATATAGCTACTTTTTCATTCAGTGCACAAAACTGAATGGACAGTGCACAAAACGCGGGACAGTGCACAAAACAAAAATGTGCTGCATGTCAAAAATGTTTAGGAATACGTTGCATTCATAGAATATATTGAATTAAGAGATTGATTGTAAAGTTTCTATAATAGAGAATTCAATTTAAGAATTGTATTCCTCTAATTCATGAGTTGCAATTTGAATCTGTCACAATTTTTTTTCTGTGTTATAGGGATTATATTTTGAAGTGTATTTCTATTTCTATTCCTGTGGTTTGTTCGCTTCCTGTGGTTTGTTCCTGTATGCCAAGGGTGTCCAAATTTGGCCACTGTCCTGCAGAGTTTAGCTACAACTTGCCTCAACACACCTGCCTACAAGTTTGTAGTTGTCATGAAACTGCTCTGAGAGACACAGGTAGAGGATCCAAATGCAACTTTATTTGAAGGGTAATCCACAATCGTAGTCAGAGAAAAGGCAAAAGGTCATACACAGGTAGGCAGTCCAATCAGGCAAACAGAACAAGGGACAGAGGTAAAAGGGTAATCCAGGACACAGGTAAGAACTCCAACAAAACCAAAAGACATGAAACCGGGGATAATGCTCAGAAATTCAGTGTGAGACAAGACAAGACTTCACAGTGAATGACAGCGTGAACCTGGTTTATATAGACTGGGGTAATGAGGTAATGAGACACAGGTGCAAACAATGAGTGATGATGAGTCCGGGCAAGGGATTATGGGTAATGCAGTCTTTGATGGAATGACAGTCCGGATTGGAGTGCCCTCTGGTGGTGATCACGAGCACTAGTTGAATTGTGACACTAGTATCCTTAGTTAGACCTTGATAAGCTGGCTCAGGTGTGTTTAATTTGGGTTGGAGCTAAACTTTGCAGGACAGTGGCCCTCCAGGATCAGGATTGGACACTTCTAGAATGGCTTCTAGTTACCACCATTGTTTGTTTCCAATGTTTATGATTACCCACGCCTGTTCCTTGTTGTAAAACCTGATTTAATCTTTGTTGATCCTGGAACAACATTCCAATCAATTCCAACATTCCAATCAGCTTTGAGGGAGAAGTTTACAGTTTATGTCAAGTTTAGTCTTACAATTATGTGCTTCTACATCAGTGTTATTCACCATTATTTACCTCTGATGTTTGGGATAGTTTATGGGCAGTGATGGGAATAATGGCGTTATAGATAAACGGCGTTACTAACGGCATTATTTTTTTCAGTAACGAGTAATCAAACGAATTACTGTTTCTCCCGTAACAATGGCATTAGCGTTACTGAGAATAAAATGCGGCGTTAATATAATTGAGCTCACTGAAGTGGTTTTCATCCGAACAGGCTCTCTGTCAGTCGGACCTGCAACGTTTTTTTTTCTTTCTGGTTGGTGTGTGTGTCACAAGAGTGTCAGAGCGATGGCAAGTCCAACGACTTCAAAGGTAGCTTTCGCAAACTGGAAGTATAAGTTTATAAGTTTCATAATGTTTATGATTAAACAGGAATGTTGTTCCAGGATCAACAAAATATGTTTACCCAGTAACTCATCTAAATTGATTGAAAATCAGGACATGCTTTCTTGTTAGCCTCTTGTTATCCAGTGTATATTGCCCCGGTGAACATGATTTTACCAAATGCAACATGTTCCGATGATCAGATTTGAGAGACAGGTTTACAGTTCATGTCAAGTTTAGGCTTATAACCAGGTTTAGGTGCTTCATTAGTGTTATTCACCTATCATTTCCCTCTGATTTTCAGAATAACTTATGGGTAGGGTTAAGTTTGGGGGGGCGGGATTGCAATTTTAAAAATACTGTCACAATTTTAAAAATACTGTCACAAAACAGATTCTGACACAAGTTTAGCAACAAAAAATATAATATAAATATAAAAAACATTAATTGAATCACAGATAAGCCTTTCTTCAATAATTAATGTGGCAATAGCCACTGTTCTTAGTCTCAAGAAACATTTCACAATCAATTTCTTCTCCACCCTCTCCTGACTGACCTCGTCGATGCTCTCTGAATGCACAAGTGAAATTGTCACATACATAAAGAGCGTATTTATTAGATTTGTCATACCCATGTCAAATGTCATATCCAATCTGCAGAAAATGAGTTTCCTGATTGCCGTGATGTCTCCGCTTTGTACAGGAGAAAAAGGAAATGATTATGGAGAAGAACTCTCATGCCATGGCCATGTCATGGCTGAGGTGAATGGGCTCAATAGCTCTCTCTGTGAAGGCTATTAATCTCTCAGTACAGAACTCATGCCATTCAGTGTTCATGACACAATGTTTGATAAAAAAACACAAAAGCCTGTCATTGACCTCCAAGGAGACACATATCAAAAAAATAACTTGTCACCAAGAATGGCATGCATGAGCATCTGATATTACCCGTCATAAGGAAGAGCAATGAGACATGCCTATCTGAAGAATCAAAAGGCTCTATCAAATATAAATGTTTCAAGGATTTTAAACTACTGATTCAGTGTCACGTCATAACTTTTGGAACTGAAGCTGTGCAGCCCTAGACGTCAGTTTGTGGCTGTCAAGTCAAGTTACCTTTATTTATCTTTAGCGCTTTATTCAATACAGATTGTTTCAAAGCATAAACAAGAAAATAATGATCAATGATGCAAATGTCAACAACTACTGAGACAAATTTTAATTCTGCAGTAAAGAGATGTTAAGCCACCAAGAGACAGTGACCACCACAAGATGGTGGTCTAGTGGGTTAAACCACTGAACTGGTTTGCAGAAGATTGCTGGTTCGATCCCAGCAGTCACCACCAGTGTGTCCTTGAGCAAGGCACTTTACTCCATGTTGCTATTACATTGTCACTGTAATAAGTGTAAGTCGCTTTGGATAAAAGCGTCTGCCAAATGCATAAATGTAAATGTAAAGCAGCTCAAGAGAAGACAATAGTGTCATTATTCAGTTGCAGTCAGTTCAGTGTTGATTCAGTTCAGTTCAATATCTGTGCAAAGTTTATCAAATATGAAATTAGTTCCATTCAGCTATAAGCAGCAATACAGACAACAATAGTGTTGTTTAGGGCTGTAACTATCGGATATTTTAGTAATCGAGTATTCTACCAATTTTTCCATCGATTAATCGGACAAGAAGTACTTTTTATTTATTAAAGAGCAATATTAAATATACAAGAGAAAATAAGATGGGTATCTTAAAGTGAATAACTAATTTGTTTCCTTTTTAGAAAAAGTTTTATTGCTGAAATTGCATACATTAATATCTGTTAATATCACACACAACAGTTACAGCTCGTTCTGCTATTTGTTGCGCTTAGCTTTGATTTTAATGGTGTATTTCGGTGATATCAAGTAGCCTATCCCATGCCCCAAGTCCCATGCACGAGTTTGTATGCCCATATAATCTTAGTGAAAAAGTGGTAAACAGATTTGGCTTGCCGTCTGCTATAGAGGGGCTCGGAGAGGATATTATACCCAAGCTCCGATTGCCCCCCCATAACAAAATTGTACACAAAGGAGGAGCAGAGGAGGAGGAGGGATGCTGCAAGAACTAGCAACGGGAAGAGGTAAGCTGCTGGTTTTATACCTTGGTATTAATTGCAAGATTACATGGGCGTACTCCTCCAGAAGTTACGTTTAATAACTTCACTTAAACATTTCACATACACATCACAATGACGGTGATGCATGTGCAAACTCCATTCATGCTGGTTGTGTTTCGAGTGCTGGTATCTCTTCAGCTGACACGCAAAGTTCCGTGAACTGCCGCAAATGAAGTTTATAAGCGTTTTAAATGTTCAGCGTTGCATCCTGAAGCTCAACACACAGCTGTCTGCATTTAAAAATACAGAGACTAAATGATATCACCAGTGCTGATGCCGCTCTCTCTCTCTCTTATTGTAGTCTCTGATCTTGAGATGAGCTGAACCCGAAAGTTAAAGAATGACACACATTCATTGCGTTTTACCGTGAAATGAGAGTTCCGCGTCATTATTCAAATCAACACTTTAATTATTTATCTTTCATCCACCTGCAATTTTTAGAATGTTACTTTTTTATTACTTTACCCACCTGACCCGCGGATATAACCGGAATCCACGCAGAATGCGCTAGTCCTCACACAATGTCTTTCTGCAACATGACCGTGTGCAGTTAAATGCACTACACGTGATGCTTTTTTGAATTCGAGTAACTCGAGTTACACAAGGAATCATTTCAGCCCTAGAGTTGTTATTCACTTTGGGCCCTATTTTAAAGTTCTAAGCGCATGGTTTAAAGCGCATGGCGCAAGTGCACTTAGGCAAGTTGCAAAAATGGTCAGCGCACCCGCCGCATGGTCTAAAAGGGTTGTCCCTATTCTCTTAATGAGTAATGGGTGTGTTTTGGGGGTGTAACAGGAGTCTCGGCTCCCTTTCCCTTTAAAAGCCGGTTGTGCTCATGCCATGGTGTATAGGTAGGCTAATTCTGATTAATTACATTTTAATCCTTTTATGTTTAATGTTTGTGTGCTGCTGCGCGTACCTGTGTGTATAATAAGTGTACCCGCCTATAGACACATATTACTAACGCGCCCTTTGAATAACACAAAAAATACAGCGCTCAAAACCTCAAAACAGCAACACGCCATCAATGCGCCTAAACACACCTCGTTTTCAGACCAGCACGCCCATGGGTGCACAGATGGGTTAAAATACATTTGCTGACATGGAGCTGGACGTGAAGATGATAATTCATTTTGGGCTGAAACTAGCAAAAAACACTTGCCTGGCGTCACATTGCGCCCGGTGTATGACAGGGCGCTTTGAGTCTGTACAATGTTGATTCAGTTCAATTGCAAAATTCGTCAAGTTAAATCAGCTGCATTCAAAAATAATTTACTCGCCTTCATGTGCAACGCAGCACTTCTCTTCATCTGTTAAATGTAGTTTTTTTTTTTTTTTACCAAGCTTGTTTTAATGAATCGGATTGCCTGTTCTTTTGTTCTTTAAAGGAGGCATGCAATTCTGCCTTGGCATTTGGTCAAAATCAGGAGAAGGCATTATAATTCATCCACCCTTTTCCCAGTTCACACTAATTAATCGCTAACTGCATTAGTCATGAAAGAAAATTGCACTTTTTTGATAGGGGAATGGACATTCTGCAGATCATTTCAGTTTAGTTGTTGTGGAGAAACTGTGTTTGTAAAACTGATGATTGTGAGACTGTGTGGAACTGACACCTGCTTTACCTATGCAGTTTGGCTAAGTCTCTCTCTCTCACACACACACACACACACACATACTTAAATAAAGTTACTGTCCTCTAAATGTAGATCAATGTTCCGATATCTGCTGCCAAGTAGAAATTTTCACTTTTAATTGCAACATCTGTTTCCATTTATACTCAATTTGTACTTCATGTTTTGCCTTTTCCCAATCCACTGAAATGTTCATCTCTGCCAGACGTTTTCTGCTGATTTGATGAATTATAGGTTGGCTATATTGTGAATATTTTCTACAGTAACAAATAATTAAACTCTTTAAATAACTAACTGAAATGGCACTGGGCTAAAACCAGTTAGATTTGAACCTGCGTCTGCCAAATGAACTCTACAGCTCAATGTGTCTGGATTATAGTGGTGGATGAATTGAGAAAATGTACCCATAAAAAGAGCATAAATAGCTATGGATGTACTGGATGTATATGAGTTTTTTATGTTTCCATAAAATATAGTTTTAAAAACGGATTATAATACAAAATATTATTAATAACAGTTTTGCCATCACAGGGGAAAAAAACCCAATAATAAATAAATAATTCAACCTATGGCCAATGGTTCAGACCTGATATTATTTTAATGGTCATGAGGGACTTATGTTTTGCTGAACTGCACTAGCCGGTCTTACCTTAAGACACTTTCAGAAGAAGTAGAAACTGAGAGGATGAGAAGAGTGGCTCTTCATCTTCAGTACTTCAGTCAGTCCAGACAGAGTTGAAGAGATCATGGAAAGCAATTCCCATACAGGCCAGGAGGACGAGACTCTGGAATGAACTGTTACTTGAGCTAGTGATCCAACAGATGGCCCTGTGTAGATAATGTTAGAGGACTGGCTGGCCCAGGATCCTACAAAAAAGAGAGGCTAAAAAAATAGGGGACAGGAAAGGCTGGTTATATCAAAATATTAGTGCTGGGTAAAAATATTAATGTTCAGATTACTCACAACCTTCATTTGAATGGTCTTGATATTGATTCTTAATATCCCAAGATGCCAGTGTTCTTGCGTTGATTTTCAGTAGTGGTTTCTGAAACAACTTGACAGCAAAATAAGTCATATTTTACCTACACAAAAAAGGACAAGACCAAAATAGCTCAACACTAACCTTTTGATTGTCTTAACCACAAATGATTGGTCAGGAATTTTTTTTTTTTTTTTTTTTTGCATAGTTGTGTGTGGAGTGAATAATACACTCAAAATTAATGCTGGGTTAAAAACAACCCAAGTTGGGTTGAAAATAGGGTTGTTTTAACCCAGCGATTGGGTTGTTTTAAGCAAACATTTAACCCAACTGCTGGGTTAAAACGACCCATTCACTGGATTAAAACAACCCCATTGCTGGGTTAAAACAACCCAATTGCTGGGTTTGTCCATTTTCAACCCTACTTGGGTTGTTTTTAACCCAGCATTTTTTAGAGTGTAATAAATACATCTCTTCCACAGTGAAGCATGGAGGAAGAAGTGTCATTGTGCTGATATTGGTGAGCTACTTCGCTGTGAAAAGTCATCTGATGCTTTGGAGTACAGGAGAATATTGCGTAATGGCTTGCTTCCCGCAAATGAAAAATTGTTATCTAAAGAAGAATGATCAGATATTATTGATCAACAAGACAATGCTCCTGCCCAAATGACAAAGATAACCAAGAAGCAGTCTGAGAACAAGTCCATCAGACTCATGCTTTGAGTTGGTCAGAGTCCAGATTTGAACCTTCTAGTGAATATTTGGTATTATACTACGGGGCTGTTGAATGCTTGAATCTGATTGGCTGATGAACGTTCTGAGGTGTGCAATTATTTTCTGGGAGACGCACAGCGAACGTAGTTCCAGGCAGCTCTCTTGACCGCATTACAGTTCCATATCACTTCGCATAGTTAACTGTAATAACGGACATTACAGGACTTAAAAACAACAATATGACAGACGATTTTCCTAAAGTAAATCTTAATATTTACGGTGAATATAAAACGTTCAACAACTGGGCGGCAGCAGTATTAGACAGTCCAGATGAAAACCAACAGGCGGAAGCGGACATCAAAGGCAAGCTTTTCTGTCTCATTACTGAAATCACACATGCTCGCACACGCACTACAGTTTGCACAGAAAGGTGTCAGCGCTGCCCTGACGATTTGATCAATTAGCCTATATAGTGGAGCAACTTAAAGGCTACACGTGACATTTTTTCACTAGTGAGGTAATAACAGCGCTGTTTAGAGACGCACAGAGGTAGCCTAATTCACACAAGCACTCTCTCTCTCTCTCTCTCTCTCTCTCTCTCTCTCTCTCTCTAATAACTTTATTAATAACTGCAGTAGAATGCTATCAACGGCTCAAGCCTTCGTTAACAGCTTTAAAATGACGTTTCGGAACTAGCAAAAGAGCCGTTGGATGAGACACGGAAGAAATAGTCCTACTCACAATAGCGATTTAAGTACAAAAACCGGACGAATCCCTTTAAATATATCTTCGGATCGATGTCTTGAGGTGTGGTAACCGTAGTATAAGCGGAATAATTGACTCCGGGGCGTTCAATTATTAGAATAATTCGTGTCGTGACCGCATCACCACTTCGGGTGTGCATTATTATTCTAATAATTGAACGGCCCGTCGTCAATTATACCTTACATATATATCTTAAAGTCAAACGAACTGGGAGAAATTTTTCAACTACTCATGAACTGTTTGAAGACATTAACATTGAGTGGAACAACACAGACTCTTCTTGCTGTATTAGTGGACTAAAGTAGGGAATAGTGATTGAGGGTTTAGGGGGCGATTTCGGATTCAGCCTAGGAGTTAGGAGTTAACATTTGAATCAGTCTAATGGATCCTTTAATTCACTGAATGAACTCACTGAATCCGTCAGAGCAATTATTTACAACACATTATTTTAATAATAGTAATATATTTACCCAGTATGTGCAATTTACAGGAATCGGTTGAGAGAATTTATTTCGTATTTTGGAAAGAAAGATAAAAAGAAGATAATAAAGAAGACAATGAAACTGAGTGAAAGTGATTTTCATGACACTATGGTGTATTGAAAACACCTACAAGCATTTATACCCCAAACTGACGCTGTGCTTGGTCACAACTTGAGATATTACAGCAAGATGTGCCCTTTACTGCTCCAAATGTAAGGTCAGATTATGGAAGAAATCTAAGCAGAATCATAAATAATATTACAGTGGCATTGTCTAAATCAAAGAGCTCCAGGGAAATCTATATGTCTCACTATCTGCTGACCTTAAAGTTTTTTTTTTCCTCTCTAAAATGTGCTTGCCATTTTTTAGCCGCCTGGTTACCAGAATCATGGCATTCCTGTTAGTAACTGCTGTTGTCTGCACAATTTCAAAGCTCTCTCGCTCTGTACCTATTTCATATTCCGAGCGTCAGAGTAATACAAAAATTGCTTTAAATTTAAAGCCTCGGGCCAATTTATACTCAAAAAAGTCTGCGTCTCTTGACCGAGACTTATTACTTGTCTATTTGAGAAGTGGTCTGTCTGTGTGATTTCTCTTTTTTCTTGGGATAAGATGGCAGTTTCAATAAAGCGCACAGCTTCCACGCGGCCCTGTGGGAACTAGCAGTGGAGAAAGGAATGGATTTCACAAGGGAGGGCCGTGCTCGGGGCCGATGAAACGCAGGCAGCACATTTGCAGAGGTGAGATAAAGCCTTTTTATTCTGGTTTTCTTGCTTTTTTCAGTAAGGAATGCCAAGTAGTACTCGTGAGCTGGGAGTTTGTTTGGTTTGTGCCAGCCAAAACCCAGCGATAACATAATGCTTACTCATACTGAGAGATAAACAGGCCCAGTGTTGAGGAAGTTACATTTAAAGCATGTGGACTTTTTCTGGTGAAATACTTTCGAACATAAAGTAGCTAAAAGTATGCTGTTCATAGTTTGATTCCCCTGAAAATGTAAACACTATGGGGCTTTAGAAACAGTGACCTGTTCAGGGGCGCGGGAAGTTTCACAGGATTGCAAAAAAGCAGCTAGGGCTGCCCCACCTAAAGTTTTTTTTCTAGTAGTTGTTCGTTTAAAGGTACACTATGTAAAATAGATTCAGTAAAATATCCAAAAACCACAAGGCCAGTGTTATATATTTTGTTCAGTTGAGTACTTACAATATCCCAAATGTTTCCAACTAGTACTAAATCATGAGAAATTGCTATTTTAACCAAGGAACCGGGACGTGTAAGGAAGTCGATTGTGTCATATATGCGTTACCCCTTGGTTTCCGGTTTAATTTTGCAGAAATGCTTTACTCTCACTGCAGTTTGAACAAGTGTACAACACACAGAGTAACGTCCTAACATCATTAACACACTCAGATGTGTCTAATATGATAAACAGAGCTGCATTACCTCATACTCATGACCGGAACACCAGAAGTGGCGCCGGTGACTATGCCATAATAACAGTCCCGCTGCTCACGAGGCGTGTGTTCCGCTCTTCTCTTTAATAATCGCTCCAGCTGCCTTGCTCAGCTCCACAACACTCGGTCCAGCTCTGCTTCATACTACAGTAGCGTTAAGCATCCATGAACATGATTTCTGTCTGAGTCCTATCCCGATTCTTTCCCACCGGCTGCGAGGTGAAAACCACGTCCCAAGATTCTGCGCTAAAACGTGGCGTCATCAAACTACGCCTTTGTTTTGAACAGGCAACCTCTAGTGGGTGGAAAAGTTACATAGTGCAGCTTTAAAGCTACACTGTGTGATATTTTCCCCCATCTAGCGGTGAAAAGGTATATGACCATCCAGTAAATGTTAGTTTCTGTTCCTCCCAATTCCGATTTCGTTTGAACTCCTTCGGTGGCCGATTTAGTCCAAGATTAACATGGCTTCCAGTTCAATCCAGCAATTCCCCTCTTCACATTCGACATGGTGCCATCGAGTGTTAAAACGCGAAAGGCGAAGCTTGAATTTACGGGAATGTCCCTCTTTGGCTAATGTACTTTATTACTTGAAAGAAGTAAATATACATTAATGAGGACATATATTTTTGAAAGAACTAAGTGTTTTTAGCGAAGAATAAACTAAAAAAGTTACACAGTGTAGCTTTAAGCCGTTGTTCACGTGGCGCCAGCGTCTCCATGTCATTGTCTGCTATATTTGCTTATTATTGATTAAATTAAGGCAATTGGATGATAAAACAATTGATTAAAATTGAGATACAATTTATATAAAACAAAATTCACTTAAGAAAAAGGCTTTCAACAAATGAAGTGGTCAAAATCATTTCTGACCCCCATGTCTTCTGACATATTTTGCATCGTATGTGTCCTGTTCACTTTTCATAATCAACGTAAATTAAATTAAAAAAAGAACATTATTATATTTAAACATATAAAAGTAAATACATGTTTTAACCTCTTAAGCTTTGGGACCATTTTTGGGATTTCCGCCTGGATTTGGCCTACCCAAATTATAAATCTTCCCATACCCACATACAGTGGTCTAAATACACAAATTTCATAAACCACTGCTAAAAGTGATAAACATGTAAGTATTTGTTGTCTAAGCTATAATAATTGTTTGCCGCTGGAGGTCGCTTTTTCAAAACAAAGGCATAGATTGATGATGCCTTGATTTTGTGGAGCTTTTATTATGCCGCAGATGACCTCTTCCACTGTTTTATCATATTAGATACATTATTATATACATTATAATGTTACTCCATGCATTCGCTCGGCGGCTACTATGAGACACTTGTTGCACACTGCAGTAAGCTAGATCGATATAAGCATGGTAAAACATGGTACTCGCGGTAAATCAAGAAAACCAGATTTAAACAATAAGACTAAATGTGTTGAGCTATATAACAATGATTCGTTTTCTGTCTATGAATGTATCTAAACTCACCTGTCTAATAAAACACACAATATATTAAAGCGTCTTTGGTGTTTCCATGGTTTCTACAAAATACTGGAAATTGAGGGTATTGCGGGTATGATGTCATTGGGTGTCATGGTCCGTGTCCTGGTTAAAATGTATTATTTTTCTGGATTTAAACATTCTTGAAAACATTTGGGATAATGCAAGTACACAAATCAACAAAATATATAAATCTTACATCTTTGATCACCAAAATGGCATCTTTAAGCATTTTTTCCTGCACTGTAAAAAAAAATTGGGGGGAAAAATTGTGTAAATTGATCATTACATATTGGCCCAATAAATGACTTCCAAATAATTATCGCCATGCAAAAAGATGCATTGTACTAATCATAGCTTAAGGTCTTCACTAAAAATTAAAATTGTATATTCACCGAACATATTTAATTGTGCTCAGTCAATCTATGAAGTCGAAGTGAAAAATCCATGTTGGGTGAACAAGTCCTCCGTCCGAAAAACGGTATACGCATGCGCAAAATGCGCTTGAAAAAAAAACCCGTTCGTGTGGAGATTTCAAACTCGGAGACGCGGGAGCGGCAGCGCGAGCGGAGCCGAACCAGCAGGTGCTGAAGACCGAGACACATTCCCGAGAGAATAGAGAGATATTCATCTCACAAAGACGTTGGTGAGTATTGAGCACTGAAATTATTCTCCAGAGTTTTGCTTTATGACCGGGTATGAAGTTTAAAAAACATTTTGTAGAATCACGAGTTCATGCATTCATTGGTTTCATGCGTGTGTTCTCGTTTACCACATAATTATCTAATGGTAGCCAATAGTTTTATTTTCCTCATGTCTTATATGTCTAAAACAATAGGTAATAAGGAAATTAAGTCATTTGTGTGATATGTGCGGCATGCGACTGTTGAACACGGTGCGTTTGGCGTCGGCCTCTTTCTGGGCTTAAGTTATTGCCTTTTAATATCAAACACGTCAAGCTCGTGATTTTCTTATGTCCATTCATTCGTCTCATCCTCATTATATAATGAAGAAACTTCTGTTCTGTCTCTTGCCAGATGTGATGCAGGGGAGCTTTGTCATTAATGTTAGTTTTTATTTTTATTTGCAGGTTTTTAGCTTGCAGTGCCCTTCACCACTTTAAGACATCCTGTTATGCAGAGTTTTTCCTTATTGAAAATAAGGTATTTTCACCCAAATATCCTGTGTTGGAATTTACTTGTTAATAAAGTAATGTGATAAAATGTCAACCCTGTTGTCTGTTTCTGTATTTTGCTTAATATATTTATGTTTTTAGTCATTTTTGTCTTTTGGGACAGTGAGAAATCAACAATTGTTACTACAATTTAAAATATTTAATTGGACCAACCACACAGTTTCGCTGTAAAACATTTCTCCAATTTAAAAATTTCTAGTGACTGATCACATCTAAATTTTTCAATTTGGCCAACTAAAAAATTTAGATGTGATCGGTCACTAGAAAATTTTGGTAACACTTTACAATAAGGTTCGTTAATTAACATTAGTTAACGACATTAGTTAACATGAACTAATAATGAACTGCACTTATAAAGCATTTATTTATCTTTGTTAATGTTCATTTCAACATTTACTAATACATGATTAAAATCTTGTTAACATTAGTTAATGCACATGAACAAACCATGAACAGCTGGATTTTTATTAACTAACGTTAACAAAGATTAACTAATGCTGAACAGAGGTGTTGTTCATGGTTAGTTCATGTTAACTAATGCATTAACTAATGTTAACTAATACAACCTTATTGTAAAGTGTTACCAAAATTTTTAATTGGAGAGGTCTGACATTTTTTACAGTGTTGGTAAATTACATTTTTCCATTAGCTCAACATATTTCTAATTGAGCCCATGTTAACAGGCTGTTGCCACAATGGATAAAATTCAATTCACAGAAATTCAATTTGGCTAATTGAAAATTTTAGATGTGACCAGTCACTAGAAAATTTTGAGTTGGGAAGATTATAAATTTTTTCCATTGGCTCAACATATTATTTCCAATTGAGCCCATGTTAACAGGCTCTTGCCACAATTGATAAAATTACATTTACAGAATTTCACTTGGGCCAATTGAAAACTTTAGATGTAAACAGTCACTAGAAAATTTTGAGTTGGGAAGATTATACATTTTTTACAGTGTGTGAATTTTTTTAAAATAATGCCTTAAATGAGCCTCGCCTCCACTCACTCATATAGGCTTGCCCACAAGTCAATTTATCAGAATGGTAATGTGTTTTATGTATCGCTTTTTACAAAGTTGGACATATAATGGTAATTAATATGATTAGCTTTTGGTTTGACTACATTATCAAACAGCTAATAATGTTTCTAAAAATCAGCATCATTAGAAACGCTTTGAACAACTTAAAACGTCCGTGGAGAAAGGCATATATTACATCATAATTTACATCATATACATATTCACCCGCTATTTTGTTAAATGTACCCCATTTTTTCATATTAACAGAAAAATATTAACCTGGCTTCTCTTGAGACTCCCCTGCTTCAGAGCGGTCATAGTTAATGATATGCTAAAGCCCGCCCACACGTTGACGTGATTGGTTACGAGGTAGATTATGATGTAAGAAACACTGTGATGTAAGATTTCTAACCGCGTCTTTTTTCACTGCAGTTTTAAGGAGAAAATACTCAGGTTTGTCTTAAAGCATATTAAAAACACCACAGACATGCTAACAACATTAAAGGTCCCGTTCTTCGTGTTTTTTGAAGCTTTGATTGTGTTTACAGTGTGAAATATAACATGTGTTCATGTTTCGTGTGTAAAAAAAAACAGTATTTTTAACACAATTTACTTATCTGTATACCGCTGTTTTCACTGTCCTAAAAACGGCTGATGAGTTCCTTGTTCTATGAAGTCCCTCCTTCAGAAATACATAACGAGTTCTGATTGTGCCAGCGGTTCCTGTGTTGTGATTTGACCGCAGCTTAGCAAACGTGTCACGGTTCCTGTGTTGTGATTCGACAGCAGCTTAGCGCACGTAGAAAGGTCACGCCTCTTAACGGGGTGATGTATGCGCTTAATGATCTCTACAGCGTCCCTGGGAAAGCCAAACAAAGGTGATTTGACTCCGGGATGAAAATAACAGCGTCTCGACGACATGGCGACAAACACACTCAAACGCAACACTTCCTTTTCTCCACGCGACACATCCTCTTCTCCACGTGGGACAGCAACAAGACCACGCCCCCTTTTTCGCGTATTCTTGTGGGCGGAGGTTAGTCTGTTCTACTGTTCTATCGACGTCATTTATGAAGGAAGTACCAGGATGTAGTCCAAGCCAGCCGTTCACTGTAGGCTTTGAAAGAGAACTTCTGTTAAATAAAATATCTCGCTTGGCATTGAACTTTGAGCTTTATAATTTTACAGGTATTATTTATGCTCTAACAGCAACATTACACACTAACTAAAGTTTGAACAATGGGATCACGAAGAACGGGACCTTTAAAAACTTGATTTTCACCACAGGGAATCTTTAAGAATAATTCATAAATATTATGAATAAATATTTATTATCTAATTTAATATATTTTTAAAATATATAAATAATTGCAAAAGTATAATACATTTTTCTATATTAAATGTCCTTTGATACCTAAAACTCATTCAGCAGATGATGTTAATAAAGCATTTTTGTTTAATGTCCATTTTTTTGTTTGTTTAGGTGCGTCATCAAGTTGAGATGTTGTTAATATGAATTGTAATAAGATGTCAGTAAAAGCCTTCAGGGTCTGTGATAGCCTAATTTGAACATGCAGGGACTCATATGAATCATACATTTTTATTTGTGAACAGAGAGCATTTCAGGACAGCGTGTTTGATCGTTGCATCAGCTCACTTGGCTCTCGAGCTGTGTGTGCAATACAATAAAACAAAAAAGGGTACAAAAATGTCATAACATATGCAGTTCTTCTGAATCTTTAAGGGTATTTTTCATGTAAAGATATTACTTGGTAACTTCAGTGACTTTGAAAAGATTACGATAAGTGGTGTTGCCAACCGGTTACCAAGTGCTGCATAAATTACACTGCATACAATTTTTTTTTTTTTGGTAAATTTTCTTGTTTTCTGGTAAAAAATATCTAAACATCCATTACTTAAATTACACAATATTAATTCACAAAAATTAACCATAGGCCTACACTAAAAAAAAATAAAAAAAAATGGTGCTATATGGCAGGGGTTTTCAAACTGTGGGTCGCAGAGTGGGGTCGTGCAGTCACTTGGCTGCAGTTAAATTTACGTTTCTATGAATGACACACACACACACACACCACACAAACACACTACAAACAAAGTTTAGTCTGGGGTTGCACAATATGCCATTAACAGGGTTTGAAATTAACAACCGCCAACCCGCCAAATGGTAAAAATTTGGTCAATTGTGGAGGGTAACTCTGTCAAATCACTAGCCAATTTGGCGGGTCATTTACTATGTTTACTCACTTTTTATATATGAGCGCGCTCAAACGCGCCGTCTGTGAATGTGGGACTCCTGTCTGTGAGACACACAGAGCGCACCAGAATCAAATTCTCTTTCGCTCTTGAACAAACAATAACACACAGAATTATGCCAAAGTGTCTGTTTTGTGGAGTATCCTCATAAAAGAAGTCGTAAATGAGGTAAAAAACGTCTTAACTGAACTTAAACAGGTGAAAGAAAATTAGATGCGCGTGACAGCGCGTCCGCGTTCGGCAGGGGCAGATCTTAAACGAACAGCAGCCACTAATGCTGTCTGTCATTAATGGTAATCACAGAACAAATGGAACAGAGAAAATGGTAGCTTTAATGAGAATTATTATATATTTTATTTATTATTTATGCAGTGCAGACTGTTTGATAACTTTATTCAATTTCAAAAAGTAGAATATCCTATACACAGTGTCAGAAATGTTGATTTATGGCTTTATTTATGACCATAATTATGTCCACGTGTCGTCAGTGGCTGTCAATGGGGGGTTGGTGAAAGTCACACAAGCAAGTTTTTAACTTTATGCTGACATCTCTGCAGGATCAGCAGTGTTTGATAGGGTATATGTTAATTGTGTCAAGACATACAGGAATACGATTACCCCTATGCAGCACTGGCTATATCCATTACAATAACATGTATGGGCATGATCTATATAGATCAACTGTGTGTGTATTGCCACCACATTAGTACCTGAACTATAGGTTAATGTTAGTGTTTAAAGGTCCCATGGCATGAAATTTTCATTTTATGAGGTTTTTCAACATTAATATGAGTTCCCCTAGCCTGAATATTGTCCCCAAGTGGATAGAAATGTTGATCGGTGTAAACCCGAGTTCTGGCTGTCTCTCTCTGCCTTTGAGAAAATGACAGGCCAGACGAGCCAATCCTGAAGTCTCCTGGTTTGACGTCCAAGCAGGAACGGTTACCTCCCTTTCCTCCGCCCAGAGAATCTGGCACGCCCATGCAAACGCTCGAGAGATCATTCCTTGTGAACGAGTGAATGCTGGCAGTTTCTCAGTGTTTGGATGTACAAATGAAAACAGAAGTCTTTTTTCAGTTCCTTCTGATCTGTGATCAGTAATTTCTGATGTGTAGCTAATTATTTATTATTCGTGCACACAATGCGGCTTCTCTCTCTCCAGACAGAACGGTGTTTTCGTGTTTTCTATCTTGTGAGTCAGTGTTTTTGTACGTCCTCGTCGCGTCTACCGGTTCTAAAATGTGCATACAGTCATGAGTTTCTGCTCAACATCGGCCTCACACACGCCGAAGCTCGGGCTGCACTGGCCGTTGGCCTTCAACATCCCCGACCCCCAGTACTGCATCTGGCCCACAGCGGAGGCACCAAACGCGGCGTGAGATTAAGCAGAAGGGGGGTAAGCGTGAGCATATTCGGGCTAGCCAGCCTAGCCCCACAATAAACTGGATTACATTCGATTACTGCTGTTGTGTCTTTGTTTGCGCTGTGTACTCAACGCGCGTCACTGACGCTTTTATTTTATTTTAAAAATAATGCTATTATCAACACTTACTTTTAACTCGTTCATCTCGACAGCTGTAATGGTACTTTGTATGTGTTACAAAGTTGGTAATAATGATGAAGACGGACTCGGTGTGACTGGGACTCGTGTTTATTCAGAACTCTCAGATACAAACACAATAAACTCGCGCTGACTGACAGCGCTCTCATAACTCAGTAGGTACTATAAATAACTTTGTTAGCGATCGCTGAGCTCCGTCTCTGGTACGTTAGTGATGTCCGGTTCGCGAACGATCTTTCTTTTGAACCTGTTCTTTTTAGTGAACCGAATCAGTTCACCAAATCGGACTGAATCGTTCTAAACGGTTCGCGTCTTCAGTCAGCGCTGATCCATAATTTACTAAAGTTACTAACTTTCTGACATGAGTGACAGCCCCTCCGACTAGAAATAGACTAATAACCTGAAGTATATGCTAGTAACTACAACAGTTCAGACATGCTGAGAACGGAAGTGAAGTGAACTCAGGTCCATCCGTCTCTCTGGCAGCAGCTCGTGCCTGCTCGTGCCTCGTAGACCAAGTTAAACCACGCCCCCTCCGCTCATTTAAAATACAAAGATGTCAGCCAATCACAACAGTGGGCGTTTTTACTGAAGTCTCACAGCAGACACGTCTCTTGAAGCAGGGCATTCAGCCACAGGGCAAACAGCAGTATTGAAAAAATGCCTTTTATTTCTAAATTATGACATTTTATGATGTAAAAGTCATACTAACAATATAAGTACACCTCAGGAAACATTATAAAATAATAGAAAAATGCCATGCCATGGGACCTTTAATGTTTTGACTGAACTTTTTTCTTTTGACAAACTTATATTTCAGATTATTTACCTGAGGTGTTTAACAACCACAAGGGATACATGTTGATCTCTATGTTTCAGGTAGTGCAAACATGTGATGTTCAAGAAAGCTAATCTTGGTTTGATCTTTGTGAGGCCAGAACACAAAATTTAGTGTTGGGTGATCCAGACAAAGGTTCACTAAAAGTTAATGAGTTTGTTTGCCCATATAATCTTAAGATATTAGGTTAAACCTATTTGGCTTTGCTTACCGGTTTGCACTCGAGACTTTTGGTTGCTGCTGGACACTGGCTGTGAGCACAGGAGCCACACACACAAAAGCAGAAGAGCCCTTGGTTTCTGCCTTAATTTATTCCTGTAGACAAGCTTCATGCAGATTTCTGTTTGCCAGGACATGCTTGCATTTTCCTAAGATAAAAAAGGAGTGTATCATTATTTTGTCTTGATCATTGTTTCAATAAATATTTATTTCTGTACATGCATAATATATATCAGCTTATGGCCTATTTCAATAGCATAATTAAAAACAACATAATGTGACCAAAGATTCAAGCAAAAAACACAAATATTATGACGCTTTGTTTATTTAATAATACATATTAACATTGTCATTGTCAACTGGTAGATCCTCAGAAAGAAAGAGGATGGCTGAATTTGACACTGACACTTGTGAGGGAAATAAATTACTGTTAGTGATCATTGTCAGTATTACTGTCAAGTCCCTGGGTTAATCTGATCTTCCATCTCCCTATCTGCAACTCTGCCATGGCGAGTGTCTTTAAACGCATAAGTGCTCATAATACCGGACCATGGAAGACTGCTCCCTGGTGCTTTTCCGGGTCTACCTGGGAATATAACAATAAAAATGTATTTTAATATTCACACATTTTAAAGCACAGAAGCACCCTTACGAAAATAAACCATGGTTTTTACTACAAATAAAACCCCAAAAACATGGTTATTGTAGTAAAACCATGGTAACCGCAAATTAACCATGGTTTTGCTTCTCTAACCACAGTTTAACCATGGTATTTGTGGTAAAACTGTAGTTATATAAATGGTATTCAATTAGCCAAAAAAACATGGTTACTACATTTTTACTACAATAAAACCATGGTTAATTTTCGTAAGGGCAACTTCACAATAAACTGCAAATCTGCCCAGATCCACTTGCTTTCCAGCTCATCATGTATGCAAGTGACAGGATGTGAAATGAATATGTAAACAAAATAAGAAAACACTCTAGGCTGTATATTAGCTCAACACATGATGTTAGCATGAAGCATATGCAAGGATGACTACTTTGGTTTAAACTAATTTCTTTAGGTTTTAATAAAATGGAAAGAAATAACTAAAAACGAACAGACTTACAATCTATTGTTGATGTCGTAGCCAACTTAAAGATAAGAAGAAATAAATGATTCCATTATTAACGTATTCAAACCAATACTAAAAAAATAGTGCTCGTTCAGTGCTGGTTTAGGAACGTCCTCGGGAAGATGCTCACTGCAACAGTATCAAACTTAATCAAGAGACCATCTGTTCACATGCAGATCTTTTCTATTACTACTCTAAAGGTGATTACTTGTGTTAGTAACGCGGAGGACAAGGATATTTATTTAATAGCTCGCCTTGAACTCATGACAGATTTTTTTTCCCATATTAACATTTCCATATTAATATTAATTAACAACACCAATAAAAGTGATTAAACTTGTTTATAATTAAGGCAAATTAAAGGGTAATTTATGATATTCAGAAATGTTTTAATATTTGGTGTTTTGTATGGTGTGTTTATTTTGGTGTAAATAAATGTAAGTGTAAACAGCTCAACTTTGGAGTGCAGAATTTGGGCTTTTTTTAAATTTGCCATTTTGTAAATTCAACTTGCCTGGACAACTACAAACAAAAGACTGTGTACAGACTTAATAAAGAAAAAAGAGAGTCACTATAAATTGACTGAAGATGACAAGCTTTAGTGAAATCAGCTGCAGAGTTCTCTGTATCTTCATAATCACATGCTGTCATCCATCACCATCTCCAGTGCCTTCCAGTGACCCTCACCGGCCCCAATGTCTTCCAGTGACCCTCACCAGCCCCAATGTTTTCCAGTGACCCTCACTAGCCCTTGTTTCTTGCAGTTACTTTCACCGGCCCAAGTGCTGTGACCCTTACTGACCCCAGTACCTTAGCAGTGACCCTAACCAGCCCTAGTGTCTTCTGGTGACCCTCACCAGCCATAGTATCTTGCGGTTACCATTACAGGCCCCAGTGCTGTGTGGTGACCATAACCGGCCCCAGTGCTGTGCGGTGACCATTACCATCCCCAGTGCTGTGCGGTGACCATTACCGGCCCCAGTGCTGTGCGGTGACCATTACCGGCCCCAGTGCTGTGTGGTGACTATTACCGACCCCAGTGCTGTGAGGTGACCATTACCGGCCCCAGTGCTGTGTGGTGACCATTACAGGCCCCAGTGCTGTGCGGTGACCATTACCGGCCCCAGTGCTGTGCGGTGACCATTACCGGCCCCAGTGCTGTGCGGTGACCATTACCGGCCCCAGTGCTGTGCAGTGACCATTACCGGCCCCAGTGCTGTGCGGTGACCATTACAGGCCCCAGTGCTGTGCGGTGACCATTACCGGCCCCAGTGCTGTGCGGTGACCATTACCGGCCCCAGTGCTGTGTGGTGACCATTACCGACACCAGTGCTGTGCTGTGACCATTACCGGCCCCAGTGCTGTGCGGTGACCATTACCGGCCCCAGTGCTGTGTGGTGACTATTACCGGCCCCAGTGCTGTGCGGTGACCATTACCATCCCCAGTGCTGTGCGGTGACCATTACCGGCCCCAGTGCTGTGCGGTGACCATTACCGGCCCCAGTGCTGTGTGGTGACTATTACCGACCCCAGTGCTGTGCGGTGACCATTACTGGCCCCAGTGCTGTGACCATTACCGGCCCCAGTGCTGTGTGGTGACCATTACAGGCCCCAGTGCTGTGCGGTGACCATTACCGGCCCCAGTGCTGTGCGGTGACCATTACCGGCCCCAGTGCTGTGCGGTGACCATTACCGGCCCCAGTGCTGTGCGGTGACCATTACCGGCCCCAGTGCTGTGCGGTGACCATTACAGGCCCCAGTGCTGTGCGGTGACCATTACCGGCCCCAGTGCTGTGCGGTGACCATTACCGGCCCCAGTGCTGTGTGGTGACCATTACCGACACCAGTGCTGTGCTGTGACCATTACCGGCCCCAGTGCTGTGAGTTGACCATTACTGGCCCCAGTGCTGTGCGGTGACCATTACCGGCCCCAGTGCTGTGCGGTGACCATTACCGGCCCCAGTGCTGTGCGGTGACCATTACCGGCCCCAGTGATGTGAGGTGACCATTACCGGCCCCAGTGCTGTGAGTTGACCATTACTGGCCCCAGTGCTGTGCGGTGACCATTACCGGCCCCAGTGCTGTGCGGTGACCATTACCGGCCCCAGTGCTGTGAGTTGACCATTACTGGCCCCAGTGCTGTGAGTTGACCATTACTGGCCCCAGTGCTGTGCGGTGACCATTACCGGCCCCAGTGCTGTGCGGTGACCATTACCGGCCCCAGTGCTGTGAGGTGACCATTACCGGCCCCAGTGCTGTGCGGTGACCATTACCGGCCCCAGTGCTGTGCGGTGACCATTACCGGCCCCAGTGCTGTGACCATTACCGGCCCCAGTGCTGTCTGGTGACCATTACCGGCCCCAGTGCTGTGTGGTGACCATTACCGGACCCAGTGCTATGCGGTGACCATTACCGACCCCAGTGCTGTGCGGTGACCATTACCGGCCCCAGTGCTGTGTGGTGACCATTACCGACCCCAGTGCTGTGCGGTGACCATTACCGGCCCCAGTGCTGTGAGGTGACCATTACCGGCCCCAGTGCTGTGCGGTGACCATTACCGGCCCCAGTGCTGTGCGGTGACCATTACCGACCCCAGTGCTGTGCGGTGACCATTACAGGCCCCAGTGCTGTGCGGTGACCCTCACTGGACCCAGTGTCTTGCAGTGCCAGCCTGAATGTCTTACGGTGCCAGCCCGAATGTCTTGTGGTGCCGGCCCGAATGTCTTACGGTGCCGGCCCGAATGTCTTGTGGTGCCCGCACGAATGTCTTGTGGTGCCAGCCCGAATGTCTTGTGGTACATACACAGAACAAGCCTGAGGATGGTCTGACAAGCACTATATGACAAATAATTTATGATAAACCCATAATGACCAGCATCCATATGTACATGTTTGTGGGTGTATGTGATCTGTGCATGCATTTCCAGGACAACACAAAAGTTTCCAGGACATTTTACTTTTTTCCCCATTTTCCAGGTTTTCCAGGACGCGTGGGAACCCTGTTGATCAACAACTGTTTGCTAACAACATGGGTCTGCATGCAGCGTTTCACATTCCCACCAACCCTGAACAGGCCACCTTCACTGAGACCTAAACACAAACACACATTATCTCAGCATAGATGTGGCTATTGTATTGACCAACACTGAGTTGTATTGACCAACACTTCTCCACAAACTCCACTATGTGCATGAGTGCTACAGGAAGACCCTGCCTCATCTGTCCACTCTTCCTCAGGCTGATCAGGGGCACACCAAACACAGCTCTCTGTGTTTCCACCTGCACAAGGCAAAAGTTCATGAAAAACAAAAAATCCGAACAGTCTACTGGTAAATACTGTAGTAGTGCACAAAACACTTTTTTTTACATGAAGCTGTCTAACAAGCATGCATTGTAGCAACAAAGAGAGCAGGGCTGTACAGAGAGTTCTTCAGGGGCAGGGGCTCAAATGTAAAAAAGGGGCAATATGTAAATATATATATATATCTCCTTATGCTCATCAAGCCTGCATTTATTTAATCAAAAATACAGAAAAAACAGTAGCCTAATATTGTGAAATATTATTACATTATGTTCTTTTTAACTTTTTATTTATCAAAGAATCTTGAGAAGAGTACCACAGTTTCCATCATTGACATTAAATCCTCATATTAGAATGATTTCTGAATGATCATGTGACACTGAAGAGTGGCGTAATGATGCTGAAAATCCAGCTGTGATCACAGGAATAAATCATATTTTAAATTATTTTAATAATATTTCACAATCTTGCTGTTTTTTTATCAAATAAATGCAGGCTTGATGAACATAAGAGACTTATTTCATAATGCTGCATAATATTAAAAAATGGTTATATAATAAAGTCCTTTCACGTCACCATTTCGCCAGCCTACACTTCACATAATAGGCCTGTAGGTGCCGGTGGCACTTGGGTTTTGTTAACTTTGATAGTTTCATGAAATAGTAAACGGTGTATCAATATACATGAATACAAGTGAATTTAACACTTTCCATTAATGCAACTTTTGCTGCTGCATGGTTTTGTGCAGGGATTTGTTTGTTGTCAGTTAAAATCCATTTTGTCAGTGATGCAATTTATAAAATGAGACAAACCGCAGGAAATTGTTCCACAAACGTTAGTTCGTCTGTCTATGCCATTTTCAACCGATTTATGAATAAGAACAGAAAATTACCCCTCCACTTCAAATCGCCCAATGGAATTTGAACTTGCTTTGCCAGATCACGATTGGTTGGTGTATATACATGACAAACGGCCATTGGTGAATTGTGCAATACTTTAAAATAAATAATATATAGATTTGTAATTAAATCAACACATTAGCTCTGATTATGGATTGAAAAAAAAATATTGGTTTACTTTTTTCCCGTAAGGCCACACACTCTCTGAAAGGACCATATTTGGCTGGAGAGCCGTCGCGAACAGTGGAAAATAAGCTGTCAATCAAAACGCACGCAACCCATAGCAACGCGTTATGGCAACGCCTCAACAGAAATTTTCCGACTTTTGAGCAGTTACTATTGTATACATTGTCATGTTATAATAATCACATTTATTTAGTTTTACTGACCACGATATTATCATTGATATTTGTCTGAGAGGGGCACTTTTGATTCATTGTGAAAAAGGGCAGGGGCTCGAGCACCCAAAAATACGAAAATATTTGTGAATTGTGTCTGCTGCATACTTACACTACACACTGATAAAACTCCGACCACTCCCATTTTCATGAAAGGAGCTGTCAACCAAGGCGAGTCCGAAGCCGAGAGTCGATATGGCCGAACCAGTTGAAACGAACCAAAATGCAGTCACATGACAACATCCACATCACTCATTGGCCATGGTGTATTTCCTAAACTGCTTTTCGACTGGTCATACGTGCGGTTTTGTATATTATCGTGGTCATCATACTTTGCCTTAACCTGGCACTGTTCCATAGATCTATTTCCTTGAGCTGTTCGCTAAACAATGAGAAGATCGCGCTGTTCTTGTGAGTTTTCGAAAGTTGGGACCTAATATGGTCATCAGACCAAATTTCTATGAGGCTCCGCCCCTCCTCACTACTCCACCGCTGCGTCACAATTTGCATACTATCCGTACTAAATAGTATTCGAAAAAATAATTAGCATGTCCCAAATCATAGTATGTTGAAAAGAGTATTCCAAATATTCCTGGATGGTCTTCTATTTCCGGTCATAATTCGAAGTGCAGATCGATGCGCACTCTAAACGGCTGATATTGCCCACAACCCATTGCGAGATGGACGAGGATCATAAACAGTAAAAGAAAGGGATTCGATTAGAACTACAAACACGGATAAAAAGTGTTTAAAAAAAAAAAAAACTACAAACATGATGGTTACGCAAGTCTGACGGTTAAGTAGAGAGGATTAGATAAAGGGGTTTGAGTGAGCAATTATCAGTATTTAACCTGACAAAAAGATATTTATTCAATGTTAGCCACATTATATTTCACCTGCAGCAGCATTGTGAACTTTTGTAATGATATGTTTGGCCATTAACTTTGCAAACACATGAGAGGAGTCTCTGCATTAAAGACCCACGAATGGCAGATCAACGTGCTACTACATTTCTCTCCGATACGGTAGGAAATTAAATTGAATGTGGAGGATTTGAACTGTGACGATGATTGCCAGGGCAGTTTAAACGGTGACGGGCTGCACGTAACTAAGCGACAGAGTCCGTTAAAGATGACGAAGTAGTATGTCCTAAAGCTTGCATACTCTTCTGCTACACACTCAAAAGTATGTACTTTTTCTTCATAAAAAGAGTACATACTTTTAGGACGTAGTATAAGTAGGCGAATTGGGATGCAGCAAAGTGCAAACTGTCAACAAACACTTCCTCATCCCATAATGCGCAGCATAGCTGACTACGGCAGCTGGTTTAGTCCAAAAATGATCAGTACTTATTGCAGGTGGGTCTGTTTGAGGTCGGATCACGTTCTCATTACAAACAAACCCCTCCAGAAAGCGCTTGAAAGCGTACCGAGACCACCTCTTCAAGGAAGTCTCGGTACGCTTGTTCGGTCCGCTTTTGGTGCGCACCTGAGTGCGATTGCTGCTTTCACACCTGACCAAACGAACCGCACCAAAGGGGAAAACGAACTCTAGTACGATTCAACCAAACTAAATGAGGCAGGCGTGAAAGCACCCTAAGTTTGTATTGCAATTAAACTTGTATGTCATTCATACTATGACAAGGAAAATAAAAACTACTCTAAAGAGAATTAACACCTCCCACCCTCACATCGCATTTAAAATTATGTTGGTGGGTCTTGAGATAGATTATGCTTGTATAGGTGGGTCCCCCGGGATGGAAAAGTGTGGTAACCCCTGCTATATGGCACCATATCTTAACAGGTTCTGCATATGGTAGTGGTGATATAGCACCTCAGTCATCCCAAAGAACCGGTGAAGAACCACTGAAGCACCAAGATTTGGTGCTATACAGCACTTAAAGTGATTGCGAGCCAAAGAGTGTATGACTTGGAATATATATAGTGCATGAGTCAGCATGAATGACTTTAATGATATTCCTATGGTTATTTTGAAGCTTGACAGCCCCATTCACTTCCATTATATTGAAAAAAGTGTATATTCTTCAGAAATGAACCTTTTATGCTCCTTAAAAGAAAGCGACCATACAGGTTCGGAAAGATATAAGTTAAATAATAAAATCATTTACATTTCTGAGTGAACTATGGCTTTATGAGTCACATGCCTGTCAACTTTTAGAAATGCATTCCACAAGATTTCCATGCGCTTTGAGATGATTTTAATTGAATCAAAAATAATTACTGAGAACATACTGTGCATTCACCATCTGGAATCCGTAGACACGGCTCAGGAAAATTGCTTCTTTTCATTCTTCTTTCCCTTTTCAGCCCATGATTAACCTTGAACTTTTCATTTTGTCCTTGGAAAAAGTAATTTCAATGAGACAGAGACAAGGGACTTGTCTAAGCCATTAGAAAATAAATGGCACATCTGCAGAAGAAGAAAAAAGAAATAAAAATGCCATTGTCCATGTATTTGTGAAAGACGTGTCTATCTCATTCCAGGTAAGCAGGGATCTCTGACCCAGATTGGTTTGTATCATTATTGGTATGAGGATAACACAGAAGAAATAGTTATTCAGGAAAACAATGGTGTATGTTTGTGTATAAGTGCATGAATATTTCACCTGGCAAAAGGATAATCGTTTTGCATCTCTCTCTTGCTGTGTTGGAGATAGCAGAATGTTGGCATGATAAATACCCTTTACATGTTTATTTTTCTTCCACCGTCTCATTAATGATGGTGAAGAGTGAGCACACATATACCCACACAGGGCATTCACATTAAAGTGAAAAAGCTGTTTGCCAGTGTAACACAGAATTAGATTCTGAGACTGCGATGACTTTGGGGGAACTGTATCAGAGGAAAAGTGGCAATGACACTTTGAAAGATAATTATATTAGCTCTTAAAAATGAAAAAGTGGAACTTTGCGAGTTGCCTTTACTCAATGCGAGAAAGATGATCAAATATTTCCTCCCTCCTTTCTGTGAGGTAATGTCTGTAACTTTGGTTGGCCTTATCAGATGTTTCTAATTTGACAATTATATACTTTCATGCTGTTTCTAAAACAAATATCAGAAATGATTGGAACTGATCAATGAAACTGTCATACAACCACACACACACAGTCCCTAGAGGAACATAGGCATAAATGATGGAGAAAGACATTCTTTACGGATAATTTATTTGTATATAAAACCCAGATGGGGAATTTACCTAAAGTCAAGTCATTTACAGCCTTTATGGTGAAATTTAATTATCACTTATGAAGCTCAAAAAGTGAATACCAGTCAGAAGTGAAACACTATCATTCATTGAAATGCAAACATCAGAGAAGCAACCCACTGAAAACACTTATCTTAACACATCTTATGCATAAGATCAGATAAAGTATGGTGGTTATATTGTTGAATTATCACTGATTTACATGTGTTCCGTGCTTTAAAACAGTTTGAGAAATGTAGACTTTTTATTATGCGAGTGAGATGAGTAAAGAGCACCGCTGCATAAACAAATTACATGTTTTATTTATCCTTAAAATGTGGGTTAATGATTGTATTAATACGTTAGCTATGAAACTAATGCAAATGAAATAATTTAATAAACTTACATCACTTATAATTCAAAAGAAAAGCTTGTCAAGACAAACAGAATGTTGGCTGACGATAGATAAGATAGATAAGATGTTCTCAAATAACCACTTTCACCATAAAACAAGACAAACAGAATGTTGGCTGACGATAGATAGATAGATAGAAAGATAGATAGATAGATAGATAGATAGATAGATAGATAGATAGATAGATAGATAGATAGATAGATAGATAGATAGATAGATAGATAGATAGATAGATGTTCTCAAATAACCACTTTCACCATAAAACAAGAGCATAACCACAGTGTATGAGACCATGACTCTAAACATATTTGCATATCTCTCTGCACCTGTAGCATGAATAAAGAAGGATCCAAGAAGATCAACTCGGACTGGAGATGCAGAAGGTCAGGACGGAGGGCAGACGGTATTTGCATAAAGCGTGCTGACTCAGAATCAATAAGAACAAAACCTTTACATCTTATCGCCATGCATTGTTTCTGTCCTCCATTATGAGTGGGGAAAATCACATCAGGAATAAACATGGCATGAATTTTTAAGAGCCTCGGCCACCTTTATTCCACTTTAAACTATTGCCATCTGTCAGACACGACCTCTGTTTATCTTCAGAGGAGAGATGCTTCATTTGTGGCAAATTTGAATATGGAGAAACGCAAAGATTATGCAGGTCCCAAAGGCACTGACAGTACAGGTGCTGAATATTGCAGGAAGTGTTTCATTATCTCTACAGTCACAATGAAGGATATCATTCAGCACAGCATGAAGTGCCTGAAAAGAACAACACGGAAAAAGTTGAGGTGAGAAGCTGAATCGTGAAATTATTGACTGCAAAATCTTGACCTTACTTTTTTTTTTAAAAAAAGCATGCACATCGATTGCTTTAATTATTTGGCTTGCACAAAGTGGATTAGGATTTGTACATCTTTCTTTGCTGAAGTACTTGTTCAACCTAATGTAGTTTTCTCACATTTACATTTACATTTATTCATTTAGCAGACGCTTTTATCCAAAGCGACTTACAAATGAGAGCAATAGAAGCAGCTAGAACAGTCAAGGGCAACAGTATGTAACAGTACGTAAGTGCTGTAACAAGTCTCAGTTAATCTAGTACAGAACACATAGGACAGAAGGTTTTTTTTTTTTTTTTTTTTTTTTTTTTAAATAGACAGACAGACAGACAGAAAATGAATAGAATGTTAAGTGCTAATCTTGATTGGTAAGGTACCGCTGGAAGAGATGTGTCTTTAGCCGTTTTTTGAAAATGGCTACAGACTCGGCTGCTCGAATTGAGATAGGCAGGTCATTCCACAGGGTGGGTGCGGTCCAGGAAAAGGTCCGTGAGAGTGATTTCATGCCTCTTTGGGATGGCACCACAAGGCGTCGTTCACTGGCAGAACGTAAGCTCCTGGAGGGTTTGTAAGTCTGAACAAGCGAGTTTAGGTATCTTGGTGCAGAGCCAGTGGTTGTTTTGAAGGCGAGCACCAGTGTCTTGAATTTGATGCGAGCTGCTATTGGGAGCCAGTGGAGACTGATGAAGAGGATAACAAGGATAATTCTCAAACAACAATTTGGTCAAATGAACTAGTTGCAAATATACTAGCTAGTTCACCCAAAAATTTTAATTCTATAATTTATTTAATCTCATGTCATTCAAAACCCATATGACTTTCTTTCTTCAATAGATCGAACACAAACAAAAGACAGTTTGACATCATGAAGCACGTATGTCATCAGTCCAATAGAGAGACGGAACGTCATAGGCGGCATCATAGTGACATCATAGACCCGGAAACTATAAAGCACACCGGCAAACACACGCCGTTAGCTTCTGTTGCCTTCAACAAGCGCTCTGTGTCATTGTTCCTGTCATTTCTGTGGTGTGTCTGAGTTCAGACTTTATTTTCTCCACAAAGTTTGCACTCACACTGACGAAATATTTAAGAGAGATTATGGCGAGTAAACAGCACTTCAGACAATGTGTTTCTCCCTGCTCACGCTACATCACGAGTGGGGATACACATTTGATGTGTGTTGTTTGTCTGGGTGAGCAGCACGCGCAGTCGGCACTCAAGGGTGGCTGTGAGGCTCAGTGGCTATTTATGTCGTGGGGTTCGCAAAAGGATCTGTTGGAGGGGCTTGAGACGGGCCCTGCTCTATCTCAGCCTTCACCCGGCAGATCCAGCGCTGCCTCTCTGGGTTCGGGAGCCCGCGCTGCGGATTCTCCCGCCAGTTATCTTCCTCTGAGGAGGTTGATATCTGTAGCATCGTTGCAGGGGGTGAGGACTCACCACTTCATACAGGGACAACATGAGCGAGCTGCCGTAAAAAGCAGACTCGACGAGCGCTTTCTCCCCGTGCGCTTTGTTCAGCCTCCACGTAGGAGTCTGACGTTTTTCCTGTACCTCCACACTGAGGTGGCGAGGTCTTGGAAGCGGCCCGTGTCTTCAAGTATTTTCACCCCTCATACTTCCGTGTACAGCAATATTGCGGGGCTATGTCCATCGTGCAGGCATACCAGGCTGATCTGCTTAGAGACCTGGGTGAGAGCCACGAGATCGGAGTCGATACCATCAATGAGCTCCGATCTACAGCTGATCTCGCACTCCGGGCCACCAAGGAGACGGCCAGATGCGTCGGCCATTCTATGGCAGCCCTGGTGGCCACGGAGAGACATTTGTGGCTCAATCTTACGGAGATAAAGGAACGGGAAAAAAGCTTTTTGCTTGATGCGCCGCTGTCTCCAGGAGGCCTGTTCAGTGACACAGTCACCACTGTTACCGACAGGTTCCTGGAGGCAAAGAAACAGACGGCGGCGCTCAAGCAGTTCCCAGCAGCAGCAGACGCCGGGTACAAGCTTCTCCCATAGGGCGCAGCAAAAAGTGAGTGTCTCCACTCGTACACCCCATCAGAAAGGGTCGTCGGGTGCGCGGCAGTCACAGACACAGCCTTCTAAGCCCAGGGCTGATCTGAGGACAGTCATTGTGGCAAGGAAGGCTGTGTCTAAGAAGTCCTGAAGCCTCTGGGCCCAGGACAGTGAGGGTGATCCCCTCCGCGGGCGCCCGGTGCTCACCGCTGTACACGGTACCTGTACATCCACAATACCCTCACGGGGTCAATCCGCCAACCCTGTCCAAGTGCCGGGGCGTGGAAGGGCCCTGTGGGTCATCCCAGGATGGCCCACACCTCTTCGGAGGGAAACTATGCCGTTGAGTCAGCTGTTCCCTGCCGGTTCGCCACTTCATGGCGCTGCACTCACGGTGCAGAGTACATCAGAGGCCAGCCTCGAGAGGCTGGTACCCTTAATAGATTTTGTGTCAGAGTGGGAAAATCTGCCTCTCATATCTTGTTGGGTCCTGCAATGTATAAATTTGGGGTACGCCATTCAGTTCAGATGCTGTCCCCCCAGCTTCAACATGGTCCTCTCCACTGTGGTGGACCCTGAGCAGCCTCTGGTGGTGACACAGGAAGTACAGACTCTGCTACAAAAGGGGGCTATAGAGAGGGCCCCCCCAGACAGGGAGACAGACTTCTACAGCTGGTACTTCATAGTGCCAAAGAAGGAATGAGGGCTGCGCCCCATCTTGGATCTTCGCATCCTGAACTGAGCCGTGGCAAAGCTCAAGTTCAGGATGCTAACACTCAAACAGATCGTGTCTCAGATCAGGTCCGAGGACTGGTTTGTCATGAAAGATCTCAAAGATATTTTCATATCTCCATCCTTCCGCAGCACAGGAAGTTCCTGAGGTTCGCTTTCAGGGGAGAAGCGTACCAATATCGGGTGCTTCCTTTCGGTCTAGCTCTTTCACCCCGCACGTTCACAAAGTGTGTGGACGCTGCGCTGGTCCCCTTGCGTATGCAGGGGATCCGCATACTCAATTACATCGACGACTGGCTGATACTAGCACAGTCAGCGCATCTCACAGTTCAGCATCGAGATGTTGTTCCTGCGCATATGAGGAGGTTGGGGCTGAGGCTCAACTCCAAGAAGAGTGTTCTTTCTCCTGTGCAAAAGATCACTTATCTCGGTGTCAGTTGGTATTCGGTCTCTATGCAGGCCCGTCTGTCAGAGCCTCGCATAGGGTCAATCCTCTCAGCCATGAAAGGGGTGAAGCTAGACCAGCCGCTCACTGTAAAACAGTTCCAGAGACTGTTAGGTCTGATGGCAGCCACGTCCAACGTGATTCCTTCGGGCCTGCTGTTCATGAGACCGTTACAGTGGTGGCTCAAGACCAGGGGCTTTTCCCCGAGGGGAAATCCCTTTTGCGTAATCAAGGCAATGCGGCGGTGTCTCCGCAACTTGGTTATGTGGAAGGACCCTTGGTTCCTGACCCAAGGCCCGTCCCTGACCACGGATGCCTCCCTGACGGGCTGGGGGGCGACCATGAGTGGTCGCTCGGCTCAGGGTCTGTGGCAGGAACACCAGCGTTCGTGGCACATAAATTGCCTGGAAATGTTGGCGGTGTTTCAGACCCTGAAACACTTCCTGCCAAATCTCAGGGGCCATAATGTGCTTGTACGCATAGACAGCACATCGGTGGTCTCCTACATCAACCATCCGGGGGGTTTAAGGTCCCGTCGCTTATCCTCCTCTGGGCTCAGGGAAAATTGCTGTTAGTCAGGGCAATGTACATCCCAGGGAGCCAGAATGTGGAAGCAGACATCCTGTCGAGGCAGGGGAGTGGAGACTCCACACCGAGGTGGTGGAGCTCCTTTGGGAGAAGTTCGGCAGGGCCCAAGTGGACCTGTTCGCCACTTACGAGTATGCGCATTGTCACCTGTGGTTTTCCCCGTCGACTCCAGCTCCTCTCGGACTGGACGCGATGGTACAGGAGTGGCCGAGGCTGCCTGTATTCTCGTTCACAAAGCAGTGATGCAGTGTGAGTTCCCTTGAAATGGAACGTCTCGGTTAGGACTGTAACCTAAGTTCCCTGAATAGGGAACGAGATGCTGCGTCACCCTACCATACTCCTCGCATGCCCGCAAGCGCCTTGTTTCAGGCCTTCTTCAGACGCTAACGGCGTGTGTTTTATAGTTTCCGGGTCTATGACGTCACCCGCCTATGACGTTCTGTCTCTCTATTGGACTAATGACATACGTGCTTCACGACACAATCACGCAGAGGCGTTCCCAAAGCGGTGACGAAGCGTCTCGTTCCCTATTCAGAGAATTAAGCTTATAGTCGTAACCGAGACCGTTTTTCTCAGTCGCTTTGGTACATTTCTCGAATCATCGTCAACATTTGCAAAACAGTAAGTGCATTTCTCAACAAAAACAAAAGTACTAATAGCAAAAGACCATGGATTACCTGCAAAATCCTTAGTTCATCTCTCAAAAGTAAATATCTGTGTCAATGAACATGTCAGTGCCATCAGAATGACAAGTCCTTGTGTCATTGTATACGGATAAAACGGTCAAATTGCCTAATCATGTTGTCAATATAACAGTGTACTCTAGAGGAATGTTTTGATGTAAACTATGGCTAAAGATTTCATGACAATTATTGTAAATTGTAGGTTATAATATTGTAGGGACAGACAGACACACACACACAAACAGACAGACAGACACACACACAGACAGACAGACAGCCCGACAGACATATAAACAGACATATAGACACAGACAGACAGACAGACAGACAGACAGACAGACAGACAGACAGACAGACAGACAGACAGACAGACAGACAGACAGACAGACAGACAGACAGACAGACAGACAGACAGACAGACAGACAGACAGACAGACAGACAGACAGACACACACACACACACACACACACACACACACACACACACACACACACACACACACACACACACACACACACACACACACACACACAGACAGACAGATACACACACAGACAGACAAACAGTCCGACAAACAGACAGCCCGGCAGATAGATAGACCAACTGACTCCCCCACCTACATAACCGACCGGATAGATAGATAGATAGATAGATAGATAGATAGATAGATAGATAGATAGATAGATAGATAGATAGATAGATAGATAGATAGATAGATAGATAGATAGATAGATAGATAGATAGATAGATAGATAGATAGATAGACCCACCCCCACCGACCGTCCGACCATCAGCCTGACCGACAGACAGACAGACAGACAGATAGATAGACCCACCTCCACCGACCGACCGACCGACCATCAGCCTGACCGACAGACAGACAGACAGACAGACAGATAGATAGACCCACCTCCACCGACCAACCGACCGACCGACCATCAGCCTGACCGACAGACAGACAGACAGACAGACAGACAGACAGACAGACAGATAGACAGATAGATAGATACATTAGTTTTGTGCATCTCTCAAGTGCATGTTTAAACGCAGCTGTACATCACAGCATTATGTGGCTGAGTGAGATCAGATTGATCTATTCTACATACCAGTTGTGGCAGCTTTTGAATAATAGAGGATGCTCCCATTATTTCTGCCTGAGAGAAATAAACGTTACTCTAACGTTCCTCACGAAAGGGAAAACTATAGAACAATGAGAGTGAAAATATGTCCTTGAGCTGTTTTCTTAGTGTACACTCCGGTAATGATGCTGGAAATGCACATTGTTTATTCTGAGGAATGACGCGTCAGAGATCCAAAGCGCTATGGTTTGACACGCTCATGTCTCCATAGGAACGGGGCACTTTTTGACTTCTCATTTACTCAAGTGCAAACTCAACTAAAATGTCTATTTTCCCATGTTAAACCATGAGAAAGTGGAAAAAATTGAGGGAACATTTCTAGTGCTTAAAACAAGCCTGCAGTGATTGGGTTTGCATTTATTCATGGTCTGCGGAAAGCGGTGTGTGTGATAGAGGGGAAATATAATTTCACAGCCTGTAAGGCTTTTAAACTCTTCTAGTAAACAAAGAGAGGGAGGTGAGCACTTGTGCGTGTCTCACTCAGGCCATAAGAGTGTCAGGTTGGAGCCCCCAGTGGTCCTCCGATGGAGCCCTTTGATAGTTCAAGGACTCTCAGTTGAGCTACGAGTGTGTAAACATGGTAAAAGTGGCTGCCACTTCTGACCTCGTATAATCAGTGTAGTTACATGCAATTAGGATGATAGAACAGAGAGAGAGAGAGAGAGAGAGAGAGAGAGAGAGAGAGAGAGAGAGAGAGAGAGAGAGAGAGAGAGAGAGAGAGAGAGAGAGAGAGAGAGAGAGACAAACAAACTCTCAATGCAATATGCACAGAATACAAATTTAAAGTGGAAATGAAGCAGTCAGTCAAGTTTACATTATTTAGTAAACTGATTTCCACTTTAATAAAAACATATATATAAAAAACACAAATAATGTAACAATTTTAGAGAAAAAAGGATGTTTTGAAGCATTTCTTTACTTTTCGAACATACGCTTGTTTTGAAATGGAGGAAGATGAACTTGAAAGGACTGTTGAGCCCATAATAAATAAAATTGCTGATGCATATCTCTTAAAGATGTCAGAGCGGAAACTGTTAACTGTTAAACAAGCGTGTGTTAAGAAATGCTTATATTACTTCACTGGCCAACGGAGCAAACCAACACCATGACATCACACGCTGTCGTATTGCAAGATGGCGGTGCCCTTGCTTCAAAAAGCTATTAAAAAAAACATTTATCGTTTATCGTTTTTTTTTATTAAAGTGGAAATCAGTTTACTAAATAATGTAAACTTGACTTACTTAATGTAAACTTGACTTGACAGTCCATTCTACCCGGTCATTATGTTCATGATATTATTATTATTAAAATTTTTTAAAAGGCTGATGATAGTTAAACTATACAAAAATAGCACCTACGCCACATTACAGCCTAAACACAAATAACAAGTAATTTCATCTTGCAAACTATTGAGAACTAGCAAAAGTGTTTGTTTTCCAGTAGATGGCAGCAAACTTCCACTAATATGCACATTCATGTTTTCACCATGAATTTAAGTGAGAAATGTAGATATTTAATGTGAAATTTACATAAAATGTTGCTATTTTAAATAAACCTGTATATAAATATCATTACTAATTTCAGCAAATACATTTCAAAATGCCCATATGTCCCCTTAAAACTGCACAACTGTAGAGTAAAAACATTAGGCTATTAAAAAAGTGATATTACATGCGTTTAAAAAAACAGATATGATTCTTTTTGAAAAAAAAATACACTGTCTGTGGCCACTGGAGAACCCAGAACAGCTGCTTGCATATAGTTTAAGGTAAAACTGGAATTAATTAGCGTACATTAGTATTTTACTACTACGCAAATAAATAAACTGTTCCTTCATTACACCACTTTACCTCTGTCTTTACACTGCAAAAAATGCTCTTCTTATTAAGTAATATTTTCTTGTGTCCAGTCCAAGAAACAAGAAACAAGAAGCAAGATTTCAATCAGAAACAAGATTATTTTTCTCACCCCATTGGCAAATAATTTAGCTTGTTTTAAGCATAAACTCACTTAAGAAAAATTATCATTTTACTTATCTAGTAAATGCATCTTGGTTTAAGAATTTTTAGATATTTAGACTAGAAACAAGACAAAAATACTAAATAAGAAGAGCATTTTTGCTAGTTTCCCTTATCTTGCCTGCATCAGAGGGCTTCTGTTTTTTATGACACTACAATTCGGCCATCCGTCATAAATTATCAGGCAACTTTCACCGTGTCTACACCTGGAGCGAGCGGCCAAGCACCCTAAAAAAATGAAAGCAATCCTGTCTATATTAGATGCGGCGAGAGGTGACGCGACACAACAAATTCCCAACGTTAAACTGATCACTTTATATTTCGGACACACTTCAAGCTCGGCGGGGGAGATTGAGGCGGACCGGGAAGATGCGGGGGACTTAGTTAAGTTTTTTTGTGCTTTATTTGGTAATATTTCAAATTAATATGAATAAAATAGTATCAGTAATACATTTCGGTGCCCCTATGGATGTGTGGCGCCCCTAGCATTTGCCTATTCCGCCTATGCCACGGGCCGGCCCTGCTCCAGCACCAAGTATATGTTAAAGGAAGACTCCACTTTTTTTTTTTAAATAGGCTCAGTTTCCAACTCCCCTAGAATTAAACAGTTGAGTTTTATTGTTTTCGAATCCATTCAGCCAGTCGCTGGGTCTGGCGGTAGCACTTTTAGCATAGCTTAGCATAGCTATGCTAAACTATGATAAAAGTGCTGCCACCAGACCCGGAGATCAGCAAGGATCAACTGGAGCCTCAACAAATTGCATCAGGACGGTTTAATTCAAATGGGCGAGACATGCAAATATCAAACTTAGTCTCAGTATTTGATACATTAAGTATCCAAACCCCTTTTAAAGAAGGGCATGATATAACTAAACTGATGGTTTGCTCAAGGCTGTTGATCTGCTGAATTTCAGACAATGCTGTAACTTCTTGCTTTCCTGTATTCTGCTTCAGCTCTTTTTCCCATGGTAAACTGTATGCATGTATGTGTGTGTATGTGAGGGTAGTTTAAGTGTTTAGACTAGTTAAAAAAATCTTGTTCATGTTACACGTAAAGTTGTCCGTGTCTCAAGCTCATAACTGGAGTCACTAATCATTTAGATCTTGGTTTCTGCTCTTAGTAGTATTGTAAATTAAGAAAGACATTTCCCATGCCCCGGAAATGTACATTTCTTAGAGTTAATAAACAATTGATCCTGAGTGTTCATGCATGGACAAATAGGTTAATTGATTGTAACATTAAATTACGACAGTAAATTAATTATATTAACTAATCCAAATATTCATAATAAATTATAACCAGTTATTATTTATTATTAATATTTCATATAGAGCTAATTTGCTACATCAATAATACAAAAGTATAAGTTAAAGGTATAAGAAACTATACATGAAATAAAGCAAACAATTCAGTCAAACATTCAAAGTCATTGCTAGTAGGCTACAACGGTAATGTAAAGTTAAATAGCCTAAAAATAAAAAAGTATGAAACTTCACTTTGCCCTCAGCCTAAACGATTTGCCAGGGAACAAATTATAGATCCATGAGACCAGAGAACGTTCGTTACATATACACAAGACAAATTATAGCTCGAGACACCACAGAGACAGAGCTAGCGGCAAACGTCCGAAGGACAAGTCGAGGAAAGGCTGCTCTTGCCGGGGTTAACGAGTGCGGAGTGCCGCTGATCGCCTGGATCTCACAACTCCGAAAACGCCAGATAAGATGTTCAAATAGGCAGCCTTTTTATAAATAAACCACAGGTTTGCCCTTTAAACAACTACATTATTGCCTGAAAAAGTCTTAAAACTACGTTTTGTCACACATTAACAGTAGTATTTTTATAAAAAAAGACGTCAAGTGTGAACACAGCCCATGTCAGCCATTTCTCAATGAGACGAGCCGGCTGGCAGAAGCCCCTCCCATGACTCAATCTGGCAACCTATGTGAGCATCGAGTCTGAGGAGGAGGAGGCAGAGGAAAAAACTCTCTCCAATATTTTGAATTTGGACTTCAGTATCCATTTTAATCCGTAGCTGTCAATATTACATCCTGCACCTTTAAAGGAGTAGTTCAGCCTTAAAATGAAAATTGTTTTTTAATTAATGTTTTTTGACTTTATTTCTTCATTGGAACTCGAAAGATGCTGTGGAGAATATTCACTCAAGTCATTACTCAAAAACTTGTCATATTTCCGAACGTTGATTGGGAAGAAATGTGATCTCAGTGCATTACCTACTAAAGAACAAGAAAAAAAGTTAAGTTCTCAGCAGAGAACTTTAAGAGAAGTAAAATCATTATCTGCACATGATGAATGATGCTGTCGAGTAAAGACTAATGTGTCAAAGCTCAAATGGTTTCAACTGCATGTCACCTTCACTTGATGAAACCTCTGTGGGAAGGTGTTACATTTCGAGGGTGTGAATTTATTGAGTTGAACTATGTCTGATATGTTTTAAAAATAAAATCAGGAACAGCAGTAGTGATTAGGTGAATACTTAGCACTAGAATGAATTGTGTGAACACATGCAATACGTTAGAGGATAATACTTCCCTTTTTATTATGTTGCATCCTTTCTAGCCTTTTGTTATTTTAGACTATTGGCATAAAGACAAATCCACACTTGAACAGACCAAAACACGGGCAGACCATGGGCTGAGACATACACTATATAGCCAAAAGTATTGGGACACCCCTCTAAATCATTGATTTCAGGCGTTGCAATCACTTCCATGGCCACATGTGTATAAAATCAAGCAGCTAGGCATGCAGACTGCTTCTGCAAACATTTGTGAAAGAATGGGTCACTCTCAGGTGTTCAGTGAATTCAAGCGTGGTACCATGATAGGTTGCCACCTGTGCAAGTCCATTCGTGAAATTTCCTCACTACTAAATATTCCATGGTCAACTGTTAGTGGTATTATAACAAAGTGGAAGCAACAACAGCAGCTCAGCCACAAAGTGGTAGGCCATGTAAAATCACAGAGCGGGGTCAGTGTATGCTGAGGTGCACAGTGGGCAGAATTCGCCAACTTTTATTAACAACAGACCTCCAAACTTTGTGTGGCCTTCAGATTAGCTTGAGAACAGTGCGTAGAGAGCTTCATGGAATGGGCAAGCAGCTGCACCCAATCCTTACATCACCAACTGCATGCCGCCAGTGACGAATCACGCTTCAACGTCTGGCAATCCAATGGACGAGTCTGGATTTGGCGGTTGCCAGGAGAACGGTACTTGCCTGACTGCATTGTGCCAAGTGTAAAGTTTGGTGGAGGGGGGATTATGGTTTGGGGTTTTCTTTCAGGGGTTGGGCTTGGCCCCTTAGTTCCAGTGAAAGGAACTCTTAATGCTTCAGCATACCAAGACATTTTGGAAAATATCATGCTCGCAATTTTGTGGGAACAGTTTGGAGATGGGCCCTTTCTGACTGCGCACGAGTGCACAAAGCAAGATCCACAAAGACATGGATGAGCGAGTTTGGTGAGGAGGAACTGGACTGGCCTGCACAGAGTCCTTACTCTTTGAGTTTGAGTGAAATTGAGTTTAATAACTAGTCTGGACAAAAAAAAAGTAAAATTATTCTCCAAAATCAAACTTTGCCTTAAAGGAAAGCATTTTTCAACATACAATTCCTTTCATTTGAGTAACCTGAGGTGCTGGTTGTCTTGGCAACTGCTGTGCCAATCGAATGCCCTGGCAACCCAACATACATTTTCTCTGTCAAATCCAAATAGCATCAAATAAGTACCCTCTATCTTGTTATACGACCCCCTTCCCACCCCATCACCCGAGAGAGATGACCTCTCCGCTGTGAGGCCTAAGCACACTACTAAGAGTGGTGACAGGTTTTATTCAATAGCCTGCCATCACAGGCCCATTAGCCTTGTCCATCTGCGTGTGGCTGGAAGACAAATGGGTGGCCCATTGCATCCCATCTACAGTCTAAATGCTTTTATTGCTCCGCAAGGGGTCCAATCATGACCCTCATTGTTAGCATGGTCAGTCAGAGATGGGACCATTAGTAAAGGCCCAGTGGAGGTTCCCCCCCAGTGCTGGACTGAAGCAGTGACTGCAAAAGATAAAAGAAGTAGATGAGCCTAGATGAGTATGTTTACCATGTTTAAAATAAATAAATAATTAATCTTGGCTATTTACTAATATATGCCAAAAGGTACTAATTCGATAAACGTGATATGGGCATATTGTGGATATATATACTGTACAAGGATGCAAGTGACAGCAAAGACTTTCTATTCATCCAAGAATCTTGAAATAAATTACTCACAGTTTTAAAAAAAAATATTAAACATCACAACTGTTTTCAACATGGATAATAATAAGAAAAGTTTCTTAAGCAGCATAACATATTAGAATGATTTCTGAAGGATCATGTGATTTCAAAATCCATATGGTCTGCATGTAGAAATATGCATTTATCATGTAAACAAAAATAAATAATTCTAAACTTTACATAAATGTAATTTATTGTAAGAAAATATTAATTATAAATGAAAATATTTAAAATATATAAAATAGAATTAAAACATTTTATATATATATATAATGTAAACTATTACAGTCACCATGAAATGAAAAAACTAGCTTTTTATGGAAAATTACATGTGGTCACATGTGTCTTTGGAACAGTTCCAATGTGAATTCCATGTGATCACATGGAAAACAAGAAATTCAAGTGTTTTTTTTTGTAAGGACAATTTATCCGAGCACATAATTTTATTTTTTTAATTCATGTGCTCTCGTAATATTTAATCCAGATAACTTCCCCTCCCTCTTGCAGCAACATCTCTTCTCTTCTCTGATGACGTATTTCTTGGCACGAGGGCGGGACAACCTGTCACTCACATGAGATCACAGCAATCCGCTTGCTAAGTCATGACTCTACTCGTTTCACTTGAGAATACTATCTCAACAGCGATTTATAAGTATTTATTAATATTACACATATAAACAAAGCATTTAAAAAAACGTACGATGTACACTACTTTTCGGTACAGAGATAAAGTTAAGGATTATAATTTTTCAGTAGTGTTACATCACATCGTGAGTGTATATTAAAAGCATTGGTTGTTTTCTTGGGGCATCTGGTAGTGTTTGGACCCGGAAGCAGTGACGCAGTAACAAGAGGATAGCAAACCTCAACCATCCAATCAATACCTGATGGACAAAAGCAAGTCCCAACCTACTTTTTTTTTTTTTAGTTTGAGAAGCCGTTTCACTCAGAATACGGAAGAAAACACTATAGCAACTTTATGCTAACTTTAAGTTATGACATCATAAAGGATATACTTTAAGAGATCTCCTTGAGGAAAAAGAGCAAGATATTCTTTCTACATACATTTTTACTCTCTATGCTTTAGTCTTTTACTCTCCATATCCTTTGGTTTCTCCTCTAAACTGACCCTCTCCTCTCTTTCTATCTCTTTCCCCCTGGACACTCAGCCTCTGACCCTCCCAGTGAGGAAAAACGAGCAGCTCGGAGTTGCACAAAAGCAGTAGAGACCTATTAATTTCACACTGGCAACCTTCACGCTAAGCTGACAAGACAGCCGTTTAATTGTGCCCACCTGAAGCTGCAGGCCCACTGTCCCTAATGACTGCTGGAGAAGAATACCAAGAAGCCCCATCACCTTTCCTTCATTAGAGTTAGAGAGGTCCGGACAGATATGTCCTCTTACTCTCAGCCCCGGCTCTCCATTTCTGATAAAAGCGGCAGGGAGAGCCGGGGCAGAGTTCACCAACAGGGTTTCACACAAATCGCCAATCACAGGTGGGCATGGCTCTGTGTGGAGACAACAACACATTTTTGTAAAACTGAGGAATTGGCCATTTAAACCAATGACGGTGACCAGGTGTAGCACTCTACTTGGCGAATGTGACAAATGTACGGCTCTGCACTTTTCGAGTCACGGCATCGCTGCCATGCCATATGGGAGGCTGGCAATTTCAATGTTTTAGTGTGCTAGAACATTCATTCATAGACAAATTGAGGTAAAAATTGAGGCATAAAACCACAACGACATAACTCTGGCAGCCATGACACATCCTTTGACCTTTTGCGTACAGCAAACCAGCTCACTGAGGCTGAACACAATAACTATATAGAACATTTCAAGCCATACACTCTTGAGGAGCCCGAGGGAATGACATCTGCAAGGCTTACTTTGGTGCATCGCCTTTAGAGAACTGTTCTCAACACAATACCGAAGTGTTTCACATTATTAAAACCGTCTCAGAGGGCAAAAAGGGCTTTACAACAGAGACACTGCAATGCCCGGAGGACAGAAACAGAGCTCAGAGGTACCATTACAAGGGTTTGAGATGGGGATGTTCTCCTCCCTTTCAGTCCTTTAAGAGGCATTCACACTCTCGCCGATTAAATGACAGGAGGTTGCTGTGCTGTTAGGCGTATCTACTAGTTGTCTCCAGTTTTCAAATGATGTCAGAGCTATTTTGGGATGTGGACCAGTGGTTGAAACGTACATTAAAATATCAAAAACCTACAGAACTCAACCTTATGCACCATTAAACATATACAGTGTCTAATTAAGATAGTAGTAGTAGTCTTTATGCAGAACGACCAGTTGCATAAACTTAGCCATTATATTTAGACTGTGTCTTAAAGGTCCCATGGCATGAAATTTTCATTTTATGAGGTTTTTCAACATTAATATGAGTTCCCCTTGCCTGAATATTGTCCCCAAGTGGATAGAAATGTTGATCGGTGTAAACCCGAGTTCTGGCTGTCTCTCTCTGCCTTTGAGAAAATGACAGGCCAGACGAGCCAATCCTGAAGTCTCCTGTTTTGACGTCCAAGCAGGAACGGTTACCTCCCTTTCCTCCGCCCAGAGAATCTGGCACGCCCATGCAAACGCTCGAGAGATCATTCCTTGTGAACGAGTGAATGCTGGCAGTTTCTCAGTGTTTGGATGTACAAATGAAAACAGAAGTCTTTTTTCAGTTCCTTCTGATCTGTGATCAGTAATTTCTGATGTGTAGCTAATTATTTATTATTCGTGCACACAATGCGGCTTCTCTCTCTCCAGACAGAACGGTGTTTTCGTGTTTTCTATCTTGTGAGTCAGTGTTTTTGTCCTCGTCGCGTCTACCGGTTCTAAAATGTGCATACAGTCATGAGTTTCTGCTCAACATCGGCCTCACACACGCCGAAGCTCGGGCTGCACTGGCCGTTGGCCTTCAACATCCCCGACCCCCAGTACTGCATCTGGCCCACAGCGGAGGCACCAAACGCGGCGTGAGATTAAGCAGAAGGGGGGTAAGCGTGAGCATATTCGGGCTAGCCAGCCTAGCCCCACAATAAACTGGATTACATTTGATTACTGCTGTTGTGTCTTTGTTTGCGCTGTGTACTCAACGCGCGTCACTGACGCTTTTATTTTATTTTAAAAATAATGCTATTATCAACACTTACTTTTAACTCGTTCATCTCGACAGCTGTAATGGTACTTTGCATGTGTTACAAAGTTGGTAATAATGATGAAGACGGACTCGGTGTGACTGGGACTCGTGCTCTCAGATACAAACACAGATACGCGCTGACTGACAGCGCTCTCATAACTCAGTAGGTACTATAAATAACTTTGTTAGCGATCGCTGAGCTCCGTCTCTGGTACGTTAGTGATGTCCGGTTCGCGAACGATCTTTCTTTTGAACCTGTTCTTTTTAGTGAACCGAATCAGTTCACCAAATCGGACTGAATCGATGTCAGCCAATCACAACAGTGGGCGTTTTTACTGAAGTCTCACAGCAGACACGCCTCTTGAAGCAGGGCATTCAGCCACAGGGCAAACAGCAGTATTGAAAAATGCCTTTTATTTCTAAATTATGACATTTTATGATGTAAAAATCATACTAACAATATAAGTACACCTCAGGAAACATTTTAAAATAATAGAAAAATGACATGCCATGGGACCTTTAAGAACTAATTTGACACACTAGTAATTAGTCAAGAGGTAATCAGTCTTACTTTTCTGATTCAAATTAGACCAATCTAACTTTTTATGTAACTGACTTTAAAAGTTAAGAACAGTCTTGAAAAAAAAAATAAAAAAAAAATAGACGACTAACTTTTAAGACTAGTCTAAACAGTTTATGCAACCGGCCCCAGGATTCAATACCCATGCCAGTGAATGTAATAACAGGATCAGGATCTCATTTGGTTTAGTTATTTAAGTTATTCTAGCATTTTAGTTCATTGACTTGATTAACTTAAGATCAAGGCAATAACGAGCTTGGCATTTTCAATGACAGCTGCACTTGAATCATGAATCATGCAGCAACTACTACTGTTAATTTCACCTAAATATACACCGATCAGGCATAACATTATGAGGTCAAGTGAATAACACTGATTATCTCTTCATCATGGCACCTGTTAGTGGGTGGGATATATTAAGCAGCAAGTGAACATTTTGTCCTCAAAGTTGATGTGTTAGAAGCAGGAAAAATGGGCAAGCGTAAGGATTTGAGCGAGTTTGACAAGGGCCCAATTGTGATGGCTAGACGACTGGGTCAGAGCATCTCCAAAACTACATCTCTTGTGGGGTGTTCCCGGTCTGCAGTGGTCAGTATCTATCAAAAGTGGTCCAAGGAAGGAACAGTGGTGAACCGGCATCAGGGTCTTGGGTGGCCAAGGCTCATTGATGCACGTGGGGAGCAAAGGCTGACCTGTGTGTCTGCTCAAACAGACGAGCTACTGTAGCTCAAATTTCTCAAGAAGTTAAAGGAGAACTCTGGTGAATTTTTAAGTTAATCTTGCTCGTTATACCTTTGTGAGTACTGTCTATAGAAAAATGTGATGCTTTAGGCAATGTTCTGCTGGGGAACCTTAGGTCCTGCCATCCATGTGGATGTTACTTTGACATGTACCACAAACCTACGTAAGCATTGTGGCAGACCATGTACACCCTTTCATGGAAACGGTATTCCCTGGTGGCTGTGGCCTCTTTCAGCAGGATAATGCCCTGTCACAAAGCAAAAATAGTTCAGGAATGGTTTGAGGAGCACAACAAAGAGTTTGAGATGTTAACTTGGCTTCCAAATTCCCCAGATCTCAATCCAATTGAGCATCTGTGGGATGTGCTGAACAAACAAGCCAGATCCATGGAGGCCCCACCTCGCAACTTACAGGACTTAAAGGATCTGTTGCTAACATCTTGGTTCCAGATACCACAGCACACCTTCAGGGGTCTAGTGGAGTCCATGCCTCGACAGCTCATGGCTGTTTTGGCAGCAGAAGGAGGACCAACACAATATTAGGATAATGTTATGCCTGATCGGCGTATATACAGCAGACTTGCCTCGGTTCCATGACAGTTTTCCAGCATCACTCCACAACCCCATCTCCTCACTTCTAACTATTCCAACCTGGGAGTACTCTGGGTTCAGGCTCGTGGCACTCCCAACGGATAGCCCGCCAAATATGCATAACCTTTACTTTATTATATTAGTGCAAACTCGTGAAACTCCTATTGGGGAGCTTCTGTAATAACCGGCCTTGACCTTAGTTCAGACGTCTCTGATGAAAGCTTTCCATTGATTCCAGCATTTATGGTTTCCAACATGCTTCTTAATTAGTCTAGCCACCAAGACTTCCTTGGTAAATCAGCTTTACAAATTTCTTGCTGATAGTATGGCTAAATTACCCAAGATAGTCCAGCACTAAACTGATATCACCAGGGATCATTTCACTTATTCACACATTTTATCACATTCACAGAGTGATTTAAAGGTCCTGCACACTGTGCGATTTTTCCAAATCCTCTGCGAATGTTGCTTGTCAGACTGTACGAACATGATCCCCGATGTAATACATGTCACACTGTAGGATCTCAGTTGTCATTATGTCAGACTGTACGACAGTCAGACGCGAAAAATGGACGCAAGCAAGAGACTCGTACGGACTGAGTTTTACGTCATCAATCCGTGACACGCTCGGTAACGGTGAGCCGCATCCACAGACACAATGGTAGCGTTCAGCAAACAACAAAAACAAGCGGTGGCATTTTTCATTCACCTGACTCTTTTCGACATGTTCCCTGTTGTGATTTGATGTTGTCCCACGAAATGCGTCATCAGGTTCTGCACTCCTATTGGTTCTTGATTTGACGGTCGTCCTAGGAGAAGTCACACTGCAGGATTGCGCCTCAAATCTTCTGACACTGCCGGAATTTTGTCCGAGGTAAAATTTGATCGCAGCGCTCATTAATCGGTTGTCGGTGCACATGTCAAACTAAGGATCAAAGACTTCAGATTTTAGCCTAGGATCAGAGAAATCTTTTAGGATTTTAAAATTTGTCTCAGACGGCCAAATCGTGGCCAAAATCGCACAGTGTGCACCCGGCTTTAATCTTTCATCTGCATAACATTCTGGAGCTCAATACAATTCTACTGGTAAGTGTCCTCCTTAAGTCCCCTCTGGACAAAAAAGAAGAAAATGATTGGTTGTGGCAATAAACATGGCAATTGAACTGAGTCACAAAGTATTCTCCTGGCATATACTGTACTGTCAGTGGGCGGGTGGAAATGGTGCCTTATGATTGTTATGTTCTCTTCAGCACTCTGAATTAGACTCTCATGAAGTAAAGCTTCATATCGGGTATGAAAGCTTCGCAAATAATACAGATTTTGCACTATTACATGGAAAGAAGTGATGTATGTGTTTTCAATACACTCAGCAATGGGGATCACTGCTTAACTTCTCTAACAACCCCACAGTTTATACCGCAGAAGAGCACTTTGAGAGTAGCTGCAACTGTCTGCTCTAATCAAGTATAAAACCTGTGTGGTGCTCAATAATGCCCTCTGGGTGACCAGCCATGTGTAATTGGTTTAGCCAACCGCTGCCTTTGATTAGCTGTGCTGTCATTATACCCTCTGCTGCTCTGTATTCTGTTTGTACTATTACAAAACGTGTTCCATTTCTTTGGTAAGATTGTTAAAGTAGTTAGTTTAGATCAATGCAACTGATTAAAGTATGATTATTTTACATACTTAAATGCACAGACTATTCATTTAAAAGTACACTAATGAAGACTGCAGATGAGAAGTGCCTATTTATTAGAAATTGTTGTGAGAGAACCTACTACTGAAATGAAGCACTAATTGTGAATCAAACTGCCGAAATCCCTCCAGCGCCAGTGAAACAACAGAGACAAAGCAAAATCATTTATCATTAAGTACGTAAACATATACACACTTACTAATTATACTTCTGTATTCTCACCATCCAATTAATTTATCTTCATTTTTACTCTAAACAGCACATTAAGGGGAAAAATCTCATCTAAGCGAAAAAAGACATAATAAATGCATCTACAGCACCACAATTATATACAATCAGTTGTTTGATTCTACTACATTGCACTATGTTGTCTTAATATTACTGACAGTGTGAGAATATGCAGTCATGTTTGCATCCTGACTTTTATTTTTATTTTTTAGCCCAGTCGTGACTATGAAATCAGTCCTGTTGGCCCTAATCTAATTCTTCGACAGCTAAATAAATGGCCCCCCCTGTTAGGGAATATGCAGAACTATCTGTCAAGCAGACGAATTGGCTACTGTGGAGGTGAAATAAAATACAGGGCCCTTTTTAATCAATGACAAGGAAGGGAAAAAAAAAAGAATCTGTTGTCCCTAATGTGTCCCTAGCTAATGGCTTGACAAAGCCTAAACAGAACAGCAAGGTATAACTTGGCAGAGGAAGATTAGCAAGCTCCATCACATCACCAAGCAATGACACTGCATGGATACATTGTAACAAATGAAGCCAGTGCTGCAGTCCACTGGCTGTGAATTCAGTCAGAAAGTGGATATGATTCAGCATGTAGTTCTACATTAAGATTTTTCATATAAATGTTTAATTCTGGATTTTTTTTGGTGTGCAACTTGACCATTTGTTTAAATACATTTTCAACTTAAAGCACTAAATTCATCACGTAGCTTCAAAATTTAGATCTACACATGCTAAATGTGTAGCTATTTCACTGTTCACATGTCTAACTGCAATATTAAAGTGATAGTTCACTCCAAAATAAAAATTCTGTTATCGTTTACTCACTTTGTTCTGCTGTACCGAAAGGAAGATATTTGGAAGAATGTTTGTAATCAAGCAGATCTCTGGCCACACAGACTGTTTGGTCTCCACAGTCACAGTTGCGCATCCAGATATTTGTTGATAAAAGTATAGACATTTGTTCCACAGTGCTATATCGTTGAACTAACATAGTTCAAAAGACAGAGGTGCAAACGTTTTCGGGAAAAAGTCATGATTAGCTACTTACACTATATTGCCAAAAGTATTGGGACACCCCTCCAAATCATTGAATTCAGGTGTTCCAATCACGTCCATGGCCACAGGTGTATAAAATCAAGCACCTAGGCATGCAGACTGCAATTACAAACATTTGTGAAAGAATTTAAGCGTGGCACCGTGCCACCTGTGCAGTAAGTTCATTTGTTGTCAGGAAAGATAACTCGAGATTCAGTTGCAAGTGAAATATCCTTTATTAAGGATGAAACGAAGAACAAACAATGCAATGGTCCTTGACAACACAGGGACTACAATGGGCAGATGATCCAGATCCAAATCCAACAAGGAAAACACCGGCAGACGATCATTTAGAACCAGGCAGGAAAACTGGAGCACAGGACACGGAAGACAGAGCGCGTGAGCCAAACAACGATCCGACAATGAACGAACAAACATAGAGACATATATAGCAGGGCTGATGAGCCACAGCTGCACCTGATCGCTATTCAGTGATCGTCAGTTGCCTAGCAACACACGTGACTGACACAAACACACACACACACACACACAGACAACAGGAGATTCCACAGACCTGGGAAACGTGATATTTGTGAAATTTCCTCACTACTAACTATTCCACGTCAACTGTTAGTGGTATTATAACAAAGTGGAAGCAATTGGGAACAACAGCAACTCAGCCACTCAAGCCACAGAGTCAATAGCTAAAGACTTCCAAACTTTGGGTGGTGTTGTTTTTCAGGGGTTGGGCTTGGCCCCTTAGTTCCAATGAAAGGAACTCTTAATGCTTCAGCATACCAAACATTTTGGACAATTTCATACTCCCAACTTTGTGGGAACAGTTTGGGGATAGCCCTTCCTGTTCCAACACGAGTGCACAAAGCAAGGTCCATAAAGACGTGTCTGGTGTGGAGGAACTTGACTGGCCTGCACAGAGTCCTGAACTCAACCCGATGGAACACCTTTGGGATGAATTAGAGCGGAGACTGCGAGACAGGCCTCCTTGCCCAACATCAGTGCCTGACCTCACAAATGCACTTCTAGAAGAATGGTCATAAATTCCCATAAAGACCCTTGAGCACCGAACCCCCAACTGCTCCCCGGGCGCCGCAGCAATATGGCTGCCCACTGCTCCGGGTGTGTGTTCACGGTGTGTGTGTTCACTACTGTGTGTGTGCACTTGGATGGGTTAAATGCAGAGCACAAATTCCAAGTATTGGTAACCATACTTGGCCACACGTCACTTCACTTCACTTTCCACCAGAATGAACCGGGTGCTAGTTCAGAGCTAGTGCTAGTGCCAGTTCTTAGTTGGTACGACTGACGTGCCTTCTAAGAACCGATTTGCCTTTCCACATGCTAGAGAGCCATCTGTCATCTCAGCAACGCTAGTGAGGCAGCGGGAAACACAAACACACCAGGCTTGTTCGAGATGCATAGGCGCTGCACAGACGATCAGAGTATGATATCAAAACACAGCGTGAGCGAATCAAAAGCATAAGGAGTCGTCTGCTCTCGTTGTACTCGCTGCCATTCGGCGATTGGTCTGCGCAGCACTGATGCGTCTCGTACAAGCCTTCCATCAACAATGGCGACGTTGCGTTACTATTGATGCACATGGCTTTACGATCCTACATCGGCATCAAAACACAGCAAACCCAACACATTTGTACAGTTTGCCGTAATTTGTATAGACAGAGATTACAAACAAGCAGCAGCTATTAGCTCCATTAGCTGCTATTTAAAAAATGGCGGATCTCAAGTTTGTGCATCTTGTTGGTCATGGTAATCCCGCCCCCAGCCCTTGATGCAAGCGGTTCTTACTTCTAGAGCAGCAATGTTTTGGTGCTACTTAAGAACCCCTTTTCCTGGTTCGGAGCTGGTGCTTTGGGTGTGGAAAGACAAAGAACCGATTTGAAACTAGGCTCTGGCTCCGAACTAGCTCCAGCACTGCCTGCCAGTGAGTTACATCATTGTACTGGAAATGCACCCTAGATCTTATGGGAAAATGTAACTATGTTAAGAGGTCGTGATTTCGTATGAACCAAAATTAGGAAAAAAGTAAGCATGAAGGTCCACCCCTGGGTGGGACGTAAGCAGATTGCATGAAAGAAAACAAATGAGATTGTATGAATTAGCCACCAATTTGCCAAAATGTAAAATATTTACGAATTGCCATGAGATTGTGTTGTACAGTCCATACCACTAATGCACATGCAGGTCTGTTTGAAACATGTAAAACACAGACAACATATTTCCCATTTCAGCTGTAATAGTAGCTTCTCTGATTGGTGGTACCCTCTTCAGGATTGTGGGTAGAATTTTACAGTGACACTTTATGAACTTACAAGTAAAAATAGCATTACCTGTTGCCTCTACAAAAGCATAAATCATCTCTTTTTAGAAATCATCTTGGCTCATGGTCACTCTGTCTTAAAAGGTTTATATGCCCTTGCTAAAAATCAATTTGTCTATGGAGAAAATAAATTAGATTTTTTTCTTTTCTTTTGGCACCCAAACGGTGTGCTCTGTTGGTTTGCTAATTGGACGAATGAAAAGATTACTGATTTAATTGCCATGAAAACCTTTGATTTTGAATATAGATTAAATGTACACTTCATCACTTTGATTAATCTGAATGCTGAATGTTCAGAGATAGAGAAAGCTGATCAAACAAGTTTTGCCTCATTCAAATTCCAAGGACAGCCTATTTAAGGAAATCAAACATATTTGCAATATTCTGTTCAGAGGAGAGACATTGTACAGTCGGTGTACATTACGTCCTATACTGTATTAGGTATTAAATCACTGCCCTGGCTAGAATAATTTCCCCATCTTTTCACTGTTCTGTCACCTATTTTTTTAAACAATGCTGGCACTGTGTGGGCAAGAGAAAGCCACACATATGAATGAACACAAGAGAAGATATTTTGAAGAATGTTGGTAACCAGAAAGTTGATGGTAGCCATTGACTTCCATCTTTTTTTCCTACTGTCAACTATTTGGTTAACAACAGTGTTGGGGGTAACACATTACAAGTAACTTGAGTTACAATCAGATTACTTTTTAAATTAACTTTACAACAAAATTGTAAAGTTTTGTAACAAAAAGTTACTTTTTCAAATAAGTAACAAGTTCCTTTGTTTTCCCATTTATTGACTGACAGCTCTCCTATCCCCATGTTGAAAGAAATCGTGAGTAAGTTCACAGGCATTGGGCCTCATTCACGAAACTTTCGTAAATATATGAGCAAATTCTAAGTAATTTGCGCATAAAATTGACATTTACGAAAACTCTCCTCCAGATTCACAAATGCTTCGTATACCACGTATTTGGTAGTTAAACGGGTGTAACTCCTCCATTGTGATTGGACGGCCGGGTAAAAAGTGAGGGTTGAACAGTAAGAAAAAAAAAAAAGAAAACGGGGCAAATCAACTCTTGAAATATTATTATGAATCATAGTGCATCAAAATGCAATGTCATCAGTTTGCCCAAAATTTGAACACAGAATGTTTAAATGTTTTGTGCACCATTTACGTGGTAGGGAGCAGGTGTACATTTCTTTCGTACCAACTAACATTTTGAAAATACGAACATTTTCGTGAATCCGAAAATTTACGTCAGAGCTGCTTTACGAATGATTTACACACAAATTCGTTCTGCTCGTGTTTCATGAATGAGGCCCAACGTGCGCTGTGTGAACATGATGGGTTTCGTAGTTTTAGATTAAATGTGAGCATGCATTTATCTCACATCCAAAACAAAAAACAGATTCAGTATTGCTCAATATTTATAAAAAACAGTGAAATGCAATCTCAGAATACTATGCAAATCTGCAATAATGAAATATATTAAATGACACAATTATACTTTATGTATTTAATCTCACTTTAATAACCAAAGTCTTTGCTGCTGACCTTCGATGATCCACTTCAACCATACTAATACTAAGCTAAAATGAGTTTCGATAAACATCACATTTGTGTTTAACTTTCTTCAGCAATAGAGATGAAAGGTTTCTTTGTGCTGAGGCATGAGTTTGAATTTCTTTCATCCTGAGGCTTATTAATTTCACTTTTGGTGTGAAAGGGCCTTTACATTGGCCAAAAATAGAACTTTTTTGTTGTCATTAAAAAACAAAAACAAGCGAACTCAACCCAGGTGTGAAAAAGTAACGCAAAAGTAATGTAACACATTACTTTCCATAAAAAGTAACTAACGCAATTAATTACTTTTTTTAGGGATTAATGCAGTATTGTAATGCATTACTTTTAAAAGAAACTTTACCCAACACTGGTTACCAACATTCTTCAACTCCAATGCATATGCAATAAGGTCAGCTGCAAAAATAACTGTGTCCACACCTCACTGGCACAAAACTGGCACTGGCCCTAAGAACACTGGGGCGCAAGCTCAGGAGTTTTTGTAGCCAAATGGACAAACCACATGTGACTTTTCTCAATGCCTAATTGAGAGGTTACGTCACATGTGAAACGTTTGCCGTTCTCTCATTAAAATAGTGGTTTTATCTTAAAATTGTCAGTTTTTCCAATCCTATCTCATGGCAATTGGTAAGTATTTTACGAGGTGGCTAATTCATATGAGTGAGGTCATACAAATTCATATGAATTAGCCACCTCGTACAAGAACGTACGAATTGGTCGTGAGATAGTGTTGATTCCCTTTCAGTCGGTCACGTTCAACGTACGTCGGTTGCACCGACGAATTGGGATCACTTTAGAGAGCCCCTATCAGCTTCCAGATTTAGAGAATGGGCCATTGGCGTGCGAGATTTGGATCTTGGATCTTGCGCGCCGTGGGTGCTCGTGTCTTTCCCTCGGCAGAGTTCCTCTGCCATCTCAGTATGGTGTTGTTCCCCCGCCTGCAACAGGCCGGGGCCACCCCTGGGACTTCCGTATGTTGCACTGCCCAAGGCCAGTCCATGTGTGTATTCTCCACATGGTAACTCCTCCGGGCATGATGTGGCTTTCGCAGCGTCCCTCCGGGCACGCTTTCCCAACGTTATCCAACAGTCTGCTGAGTGGGTCTTGCGGAACAGCATTGTGACTCTCCCTGCGTGAATCTCCCCGCCTGCTTCAGAACGGGGTCTGAGGGGCTCTCGCTGGGCGCTGGAAGTGGTAGTAACTGTGGCGTTTTACAAAGGGATCCCAATTCATCGGTACAACCGACGTAAGTCGAACGTGACCGACTGAAAGGGAACGTTTCGGTTACGTATGGTAACCCTCGTTCCCTGAAGGAGGGAACGGAGACGTACGTCCCATTGCCACAGTTCCTTACCATCACTGCATGGCCGAGTCACAAGTTCGGCTCCTCAGTGAAAAACGTCAGTGCGCTGCTCTCGCTTCCTGTTTATTACCTGCGGCGCATTGCGGAGCGCGAGATGCAAATCTCGCACGCCAATGGCCCATTAGCCTGTTCTCTAAATCTCGAAGCTGATAGGGGCTCTCTGAAGTGATCCCAATTCGTCAGTACAACCAACGTATGTCTCCGTTCCCTCCTTCAGGGAACGAGGGTTACCATACGTAACCGAGACGTTTTTCTTCATTGGGTAAGCATGTGGGCCTTTTTGAATCTTATTACTGTATTTTTGATCAAATAAATTCCAGCCTTGGAACGAGACTTCTTTCAAAAATATTAAAATATCTTACAAACAGCAAGACAATCAGTTTTGCCTCAAGGGCCACTATAGCAGACATTATGGTCAGTTTTGCCTTTCAAGTTGACTAGCTAAACAAGTTGGCCAATATGTTTATAGCAATTCACTTGAATAATAATAACACGTTTGAATGGACATAACACTGTCGCTCCTTGAGTAGGAGAAAGTTGGCTCAACCAGATTGTGTATTGCAATTGCAGTGACTTGTGCCTGCTTCCTCGCACTTGCATAAAGCAAATATAATGAGAAGTGGAGTAATGCAAAGATAAATGCAGATGTTTAAGTAGAGGCAAATTATCAGAACATAAAGGATCTTCCACACATTCACCATGAAGACAAAAGCATGCCTCAATGAATGCCTTGGCTAATAATAATGTCATCAACATCCATAATGTCTGCATTACAGTTCAGCCGTAGCATATTCGTCAAAAATTATAGTTAATGATTGTTTTTCTTACCTCTATATATATATCCTTTCCCATGACTATGTTATTCATTCGGGCGCAGGTCAGCAGGCCTCTTCTAATTGTTCATTTTCTCCTTATTGCTACACTGTCACAGTCTAATTGGTAAATGGGGTCCATGAGTTAGATGGATAATTGAAAGTGAAGGGTGTTTACACAACAAGTACAGCCGCAGACTGGTAAGTAGAGAAGGAGAGCAGGTTTTAACTGTAGCACTCTACAGCTTTGCTAATGATGCAGATTGCACTATTTAGATTGTACGCCAGCCAACGTTTATTATAAAAAACATTTTAAAATAAGGTTTCATTTGTTAACATTTGTTCATGCACTGTGAACTAACATGAACTAACCATGAGCAGTACATTTGTTACTGTATTTGTTCATCTTTGTTAACGTTAGTTAATCAGTCCTTTGTGATTGTTGCGGGCAAAAATCCTTGATTATGCGGCACGTTTTCTTAAAAAATGCGGTGGAAAATGCGGGATATTTATGCAATTTTATGTGATAAAATTGCGGGAACTTGCAAAAACTGCGGTTTGATGAGAAAGAGAAAAAAAACACTACATCACAGAAAGTGCTGGGAATATTTAAGTTCGCATCTTGTTTTATTGAAGACCTTAATAATGGCTCAAATTTACAAAACATTGAGTCAAACAAGTTCTGTAGCTTTACAAAAGGAATATGCTACACCTTCTGAAAAAAATGAATAAATAACTTCCTGTTTTACAGAAGTAGCTATACAAAACAGACATTTGAGTGCTTCCAATGCACAAAGTGCAATCTCTTAAAGGGTTAGTTCACCCAAAAATGAAAATTCTGTAATTAATGACTTCCCCTCATATCATTGGACACCAGTCAGACCTCCGTTCATCTTCAGAACACAAATGAAGATATTTAAGTTGAAATCCGATGGCTCAGAAAGGCCTCCATTGGCACAATGCACTGTGCACTCTCAAGACCCATAAAAGGTACTAAAGACATCGTTACAAAGTCCATCTCACTACAGTGCAGGTTCTACAATAACTTTATGAAGCGACCAGAATAGTTTTTGTGCTAAAACCTAAATAACGAATTATATAGTGATGACCGATTTAAAAACAAACAGCATCATGAAGCTTCAAAGCGTTATGAATAAGTGAGTCGATTCAAGATTCGGATCGCGTGTCAAACTGCTGAAATACGTGACTTTGGCGATCCAAAACGCTGAATCGACTCACTGATTCATAACGCTTCGAAGCTTCATGATGCTGTGTTTTGAAATCGGTCAACACACCGGGAAACTGCTTTGCGCTGTCTTTTTCTGTTATTTTTGTTGGCAATTTGCGTGCTTCATCATGGTTTCACTGATATCTATGGTTTCTCCACGGGGTTTGTAGCTTTTCGATGACGTTCACGTCGGGTAATTACGTCACTTCAAAACGTTTCCCATGGCAATAGGGGGAAATGGCGGCTCTTGTGTGAAGTAAACAAACATTTTTCAACTTTCTGCTAATATATATGACTTTTTTTGCAACGAAAATGCGGGGATTATGAAATCATGCTAGCCCTGCATATTTTGCACGCAGAAATAGGCAATTTACGCTGCGAAAGTGCGGCGTATTTGAAAAAATGCGGCCCCCGCATAAATATGCGGACTTTGGCTGATTATGCATTAAATCATGCATAATCACGTTTTTCTGGAGGGACTGGTTAATAAAAATCCAGCTGTTCATGGTTTGTTCATGTTAGTTCACAGTGCATGAACTAATGTTAACAAGACTTTTAAATGTTGAAATTAACATTAACAAATATAAATAAATGCTTTATAAGTGCAGTTCATTATTAGTTCATGTTAACTACTAATGTTAACTAATGAACCTTAGTGTAAAGTGTTACCAAAAAAGGTTTCTTTAGACCAGTGTTATTTTGGTTACATTGCTATTATCGTTTTGTTAATGTTTTGAATTTGATTTGATTTTTATATTTTCTGTTTTTATATATTTTTTTTAGTTAGTACTGTTGTGTTTTTGTCATTTGTATTAGTTAATGCTTATTTTAATACATCTATATAGGGGCCCCACTTTATATTAGGTGGCCTTAATTACTATGTACTTACATCAAAAAATAAGTACAATGTACTTACTGTGTCCAAATTGTATTGCAAAACACTTTTGCTGATATTGAGGTGTGATACGGGTAGAGTTAGGGACAGGTGTGGTGGTATGGGTAAGTTTAAGGGTAGGGTTAGGTGTAAGGGAAGTGTCAACTGTGTAATTACAAATGTAACTACAGAAATTAATTACAGATGTAATTACATGCAGGTATTTTTTTAAATGTAAGTACAATGTAAAAACATGTATGTACACAATAAGTGCATTGTATCAAATGATTAATTAAAATGTTAGTACATAGTAGTTAAGGCCACCTAATATAAAGTGGGTCCTATATAGGTTTAACTTTTAGTTATTTTAGTCTTTCAACTTGAAATGAGAAATGTTGCCTTGGGAACTAGCTGAAATAAAATCATTTTAAAAATTCCAGTTAATGTTTATTTTATTTAATGTAATATATATATATATATATATATATATATATATATATATATATATATATATATATATATATATATATATATATATATATATATATTTAGGGTTTAAGTATGATAACCCTGATGTGCATGTACTCTAGGCATATTATGTTTCAATTAACGCACGTTCCTTGTCCTATTATACAGTACATCATTCATTCCACTAAAAAATGTTTGTCTTTATTTTTTTTGATTCCATCAAAATGTAATAATTTGCTCTTAAATGTACACTGTAACTTTAGTCCCTCCAGTGGTTGAAACAAAATTGCATACATTTTGCGGAAGAACATTGTTTCGTTGTGCTTCGGCTCTGCACGACTGTGTGGGTGAATATGCTCATCAGCAATCACTCTGTTAAGCGGTCTATATGTATTTTTATATACAGTGAGGAAAATAAGTATTTGAACACCCTGCTATTTTGCAAGTTCTCCCACTTAGAAATCATGGAGGGGTCTGAAATTGTCATCGTAGGTGCATGTCCACTGTGAGAGACATAATCTAAAAAAAAAATCCAGAAATCACAATGTATGATTTTTTAACTATTTATTTGTATGATACAGCTGCAAATAAGTATTTGAACACCTGAGAAAATCAATGTTAATATTTGGTACAGTAGCCTTTGTTTGCAATTACAGAGGTCAAACGTTTCCTGTAGTTTTTCACCAGGTTTGCACACACTGCAGGAGGGATTTTGGCCCACTCCTCCACACAGATCTTCTCTAGATCAGTCAGGTTTCTGGCCTGTCGCTGAGAAACACGGAGTTTGAGCTCCCTCCAAAGATTCTCTATTGGGTTTAGGTCTGGAGACTGGCTAGGCCATGCCAGAACCTTGATATGCTTCTTACAGAGCCACTCCTTGGTTATCCTGGCTGTGTGCTTCGGGTCATTGTCATGTTGGAAGACCCAGCCTCGACCCATCTTCAATGCTCTAACTGAGGGAAGGAGGTTGTTCTCCAAAATCTCGCAATACATGGCATCCTCTCCTTAATACAGTGCAGTCGCCCTGTCCCATGTGCAGAAAAACACCCCCAAAGCATGATGCTATCCCCCCCCCCATGCTTCACAGTAGGGATGGTGTTCTTGGGATGGTAATCATCATTCTTCTTCCTCCAAACACGTTTAGTGGAATTATGACCAAAAAGTTCTATTTTGGTCTCATCTGACCACATGACTTTCTCCCATGACTCCTCTGGATCATCCAAATGGTCATTGGCAAACTTAAGACGGGCCTTGACATGTGCTGGTTTAAGCAGGGGAACCTTCCGTGCCATGCATGATTTCAAACCATGACGTCTTAGTGTATTACCAACAGTAACCTTGGAAACGGTGGTCCCAGCTCTTTTCAGGTCATTGACCAGCTCCTCCCGTGTAGTTCTGGGCTGATTTCTCACCTTTCTTAGGATCATTGAGACCCCACGAGGTGAGATCTTGCATGGAGCCCCAGTCCGAGGGAGATTGACAGTCATGTTTAGCTTCTTCCATTTTCTAATGATTGCTCCAACAGTGGACCTTTTTTCACCAAGCTGCTTGGCAATTTCCCCGGAGCCCTTTCCAGCCTTGTGGAGGTGTACAATTTTGTCTCTAGTGTCTTTGGACAGCTCTTTGGTCGTGGCCATGTTAGTAGTTGGATTCTTACTGATTGTATGGGGTGGACAGGTGTCATTATGCAGCTAACGACCTCAAACAGGTGCATCTAATTTAGGATAATAAATGGAGTGGAGGTGGGCATTTTAAAGGCAGACTAACAGGTCTTTGAGGGTCAGAATTCTAGCTGATAGACTGGTGTTCAAATACTTATTTGCAGCTGTATCATACAAATAAATAGTTAAAAAATAATATATTGTGATTTCTGGATTTTTTTTTTTTAGATTATGTCTCTCACAGTGGACATGCACCTACGATAACAATTTCAGACCCCTCCATGATTTCCAAGTAGGAGAACTTGCAAAATAGCAGGGTGTTCAAATACTTATTTTCCTCACTATGTATATATTGTCTGTGGAAGGCGTAGGACCATAAAATGCTCGTTCAATCCTATAGCATGTGTTGCCTGTCTGTAAATGTGTTTGCATACCACTGCACAGCCAGTTCACGCAGACATTATACGTCATCAGCATGTTCACATACACTGTGCAGACAAGCAGCAACAACAACCTGACTTTCCTTCAGAACTGACAACAAGTGGCCTTCTCACAAGTTTTAAAGGGGTGATGAATTGAGAAATCAACTTTCCCTTGAGCCTTTGATATATAAAAGTTAATCGTGATATAAGAATATCCTGTACGTTTCAGAGCTGAAAACGTCCTTGTTAGTCAAAGAAAATCTTTTATTGACACCAGGCCCAGAAAACGTTCGATCTCAGAATATGTCGACCACTGACGTCATAGAATGCAGAAGCACTCCCTCAAGCCCACCCACCAACTTGTGGAGCTAAACGGGTCTCGTTACCGAGCAATAAACATGACGGTTCCAGCTCACGTGCATAAGACATTGCGCGTTTGTTCGCTTCATTTCACCGCGGAATCGACTGTAAACAAGATGCAGGTCGAGACTGGATTTGCAGACATATTGAGATTAAAACACAATGCTGTGCCTTCTATATTGGATCCGACAGGAACGGTGCAACACACACTTATGTGAGTAAAACATGTGTTAGAATTGCATTGTTACATATCGTTTGATATGTATTGATTAGATACCTTAGCACGCAGTCACAGGCTGGAGAAGGTGTTATTGGTTCATTTGTGATCAGACTCTGACTTGTAACGCCAGTTCTCGCAAAGCCCAAAGTCCCGGGGACATGTGTTTTTCAGACGGGCTATTACTGGCCTGCTGACGGGCTATAGTGAAATAACATTCCTTTCTTGTGTGTGCGTGTGTGTGTGTGTGTGCAGTTCAAGGTTATATTCACTGATGATTGGGCTGGCCAAGTAATACAGAAATAACATTCCAATCAATCGTGGGTGGATGAGAAATTAAACATCAATTGTGTTTGTTTGATAAAGATATTTTTCGAGCCCTGTGAGCGTTTCTCCAGACGCTTTCAAAACAATTTCCACATGTACTGAGGAAAGCTGAAGCTCATTAAATATGCAAATCTTATCCAATCCTAGCCGTGGGCGTTTACTTCCAAGTCTTCAATGCGGCACACCCATCAAAACCGAGCGTTTTTCAGAGAGCCTCAAAACCAAGGCAGAAAATAGCCTATTACTTATTCATTATGATATTTCTTTATGTAAAAACCACGCCAACATCATTAGTTGACCTCAGACAACAGTATACAAATTTTTAAAAAGCCAGTTCATGACCCCTTTAATAAACAACGTTCTACAGTTACCTCCTCATCTGCAATTCGTCTAGTGTGCAGATTTTGAACACAACATGCATTCTCCAGTGTGAGTCCTAACGCTCCTTCTACGGTACTCCGACCGCGGCCGCCCCATCCTCTGCCCCTAGCATGACCCCGTCGGCCTGTGTCTGCCTGTACGCTCAAGTCAGACGAGGTGCTTCCAGCGGGAAAGTGACGTCAATGCATACCCTCTCATAAAACTACAAGGCTTAAGATATACAACCAGTTTAAATGGAAAGAATCTCAACCTGATTACCTGAAGACGTTACTGTTGCTATACGTATTAATAGACACGGTACTTCCTTGAAAATAAATTTCAGCACAGCACTACAAAAACCACAAGGAAATTACCCTTCACAATAGATAATGCTTTACTGTTATGAACTGTTGAGTAATAAAAACACCATCTTCATGTTGCTTTTACAATATCCCTCAGTCCTTGCTATCTCTGAAAAGCCAAGCCAATGTTGATTCTTGTTTTATTACGAGCTCTGTTGCATCATCTTTTTGCCTGCAGACTCTCCTCTGTTCTGCATTTTTTAAAAACAGGTGATTCCCCGGAGGTTTGAGATTCAGCTGCTGTATGAGAACCTATGCCATTCCCACAACACACGAGAGTAACTTTTATATAGAGTAACACCAAGGAGATGGTGGTCTAGTGGGTTAAACCACTGAATTGATACACAGAATGTTGCTGGCTTGATCCCAGCAGTTGCCACCACCAGTGTGTCCTTGAGGAAGGCCCTTTACTCCATGTTGCTCCAGGGGGATTGTCCCTGTAATAAGTGCACTGTAAGTCACTTTGGTTAAAAGCGTCTGCCAAAATCATAAATGTAAACATTTACGGATATGATGAGACACACACAGGCGAGTGATGTATGTATTTCCAGTGAAAACCAGCCCACAAGGTCTAAAATATAAACACTTACCATAGTGAATCAGGGTAAGACAAAACACATGACTCTTAAAGGTACAATACTTAATTTCTAATAAGCTTAATTTCAAAGGGCAGAGAAGGAGTCAAATAAATGGCTTTTGCTGGTACATGTAAAATAAACACTATAAAATAAATATAAAGCAGATACAATTTTGAATAATGTAAAATGTAAATAAATAGGTATAATGTTTTAACATTAAAATGTAACAATCAATGCAAGTTCCTACTAAATGAATTCTGGGTTAAAAATTAGTAATCGATTAGCAAACATCAGGTGATGCATTGACAGGCACTGAATGCTGCCATGTGCTTGCAACAACATGTATTATTCAGCATGCTGGTTATTTCTTGTTCAAACGACTCTGGAAGTCTGGAACACTCTGTGGGTGCACTTTCTCTCTCTGTATCTACTGAGAGCAGATAATTTCATGTTTTTCACAAATCACTTTTTTCCCCTTGCCGCCGTTAAAATCGAAATGTCAGTCAGCATTAGTGAAGTCATTCATATGGTGTCACACGGGAGCATGCAGCATTGGAGAGATGAACTATTACTCTTTCTCCTGAAACCTCCCAACCTTCCCTTTTCAAACAAAAGTTTACCTAAACAATTATAAAAAATATTAGTCAACGAGAGAGAGAGAGAGAGAGAGAGAGAGAGAGAGAGATAATAACAGGAAGAGAGAGTGTTAATGGTGCACTATTATCTCAGCATTAGAGGAGTGAATAGTAATTTTAGATTTGAGGTGTATTAATAAAAACATTAAGAGGTAAAAAGCTGCCAAGTACTATAAAATGTCACTGCAGGAGCTTTGGCCTCATCTCAAGAGATGAAGAACATCAGGCAGACATATTTATAGAGATACAGGGACCCAGCTGCTCACCCTGGAGGGTAACATCTGTGCAGAGGTTAATATCTCCACCAAAAACCTGTGCAGAATGGACAATTACTCAATGCGTCATTCAGTAAAATGTTACAGATAGCATTATGCTCAGCGATGTTGCCAGATATAGACCATGATGCTATATAATAATGCAAAGGAATCTACAAGTGTAAATAATTAAAATTATATATATATTGTGACGGAGTGAAGAAGCACATGACACGAGGATGCAGGAGAGTTCCCCGAAGGGTGGATTTTATTTAGGGTGGAAGTGCAAGGAAGCAGTGTAGAGTGCAGTTGGTGGGTGCTCGGCGTCTCGTCTTCAGTCCTCGTGGTGTTGCGCAGTGCAGTGTGGGTCCGTGCTCTTCTCCCGTGTTGTGGCTGGCGGTCACACGCTGCTGTCTGTGGGCAATAGCTGAGGATAAGGTTAGCCGAGTCTTGTGGAGACATCTCTCACCTCTCTGGTCGTTACTCCGTTTTACATAGCGGGTGCGTGATGACTCGCAGGTGTGACCGCTCAGCCCGTGATGAGCGGGTGTAGGTGTGGCTGGTCTGTTTCCAGGGCGACGCTGATGGAGGCTCGGGATGCTTGTCACAATATATATATATATGTATGTACAATCTCAGAAAAAAAGGTACAGTGCTATCACTGGGGCGGTACCCTAAGGTACAAAAGTGAAAAGGTACATCTTTGTACCTTACTCACCCCTAAATGGTACATATTATTACCTTAAAGGTACATATCAGTACTTTAAGAGTGCATATTAGTACTTTAAAGGTACATATTAGTACCTTTTCGGATTTGTACCTTAGGGTACCACCCCAGTGACAGCAATGCACCTTTTTTTCTGACAGTGTATGTGACCCTGGACTACAAAACCGGTCACAAGCTGCACAAGTATATTTGTGGCGATAGCCAACAATACATTGGAAAAACTACCAGGAAAGCACACCACACACAAACAGATTCCATTCACAAATAACAGAGTCCCGCCTGTGAAAACGGGAAATCTCGCAATGACTGGTCAAATGATCGATTTTTCTTTTCTTTTTTCTTTTAAATTATTAGGATATTAAGTCAAGATCATGTTCAATGAAGATATTTAGTAAATGTCCTCCCATAAATATATACAAAATGTATTATTATTAGTAATATTCATTGTTGTGTGAGGTGTGTTAAGAGTGATTGAACCTGATCGTCGGAGCTGCCCCGATCTCGAATCGTAAATATTCAACATGAATGGGGTGAGCCCCGAGGACACAAGCGCACGCGCTCTGGAGATTATCACGTGGAACGAAACAATACCCAATCAGAAAACAACCTGACCGAAGACTCTTCTCCAGCTTGTGCTGTAACATGTACTGTCTCCATGAATATTCTGTAAAAAGCAGATGTTTGAGATATTTTGATGCGAGAGATTTTGTGAGATTTCCCGTGTTCACAGGCGGGACTCTGTTATTTGTGAATGGAATCTGTTTGTGTGTGGTGTGCTTTCCTGGTTACATCGCGGCACTCCACACACTAGAGGAACAATGGTTACAAACCGTTAAATCTATGATTTCTTATCGTCATGTTTGTGGTCTCTCACATTGTGAAACTCTTATAAGAGTAATTTTTGTGTGTACCCAGCATAAGGACTTCATTTGGACAACTTTAAATGCGATTTTCTCAATATTTAGATTTTTTTGTACACTCAGATTCCAGATTTTCAAATAGTTGTATCATAACAAACCATACAATCAATCAATGGAAACCAGTGTCATATATAGAATCTTGATATGCCACACCTGTGAGGTGGATGGATTATCTCAGTAAAGGAGAAGTGCTCACTAACACAGATTTAGACAGATTTGTGAACAATATTTGAGAGAAATAGGCCTTTTGCGTACATAGAAAAAGTCTTAGATCTTTGAGTTCAGCTCATGAAAAATGGGAACAAAAACAAAATGTTGTGTTTATAATTTTGTTCAGTGTATATGTATATATCCATAATGTGTGTGTGTATGTGTGTCCTGTTCTCTCTACTATTTGTTTAATATCAAAAGTAATAACTCACTTCTGTGAGTGTCAGATCCTGTCGAGATATGAACTTGCGGTGTATCTCACCTATAAAACTATTGAGTTTTATATCCATTCTTTAACCTTCACTTAAAGTTTATCCACATGCAATAAAGACTACAAATTCTGTACTCCTCTCACAGGTTTTCTTGTGCTAACTACAAGATTAATTTCATGGGAGACTGTCTGAGGTTTTTTGACTCTATGGTTCCAGGGTCAGTGATGAATTTTTGAGGATAAGGGATGGGGTAAAGGTGATAACCAATGTTCCATCTAAGCAGCAAGCATCTGATGTTGCTCCCATGAAAAAAAAACCTTCAGTCAGAGTCCAAAACGTGTGTACATAAAAGGTAGATTTCTGGAATCAGAGCTAAATTGAATGGGTAGCATTTCAACTCTGCATGTCCTTGGATATTCAGGCTGCAGCTAAAGCTGTGAAGCATTCTGCGCTCAGATAGCCAGACAGAGACGAAGAAATGTAATGTCCAAAATAAAATGTCTAGATTAATTTCAACATTTAATGATTTGGGACACAGTATTCCTGCTTCCCAATTCGCATAGTACCTGTATCTGCCCCATCCGAGATTTCAGTCTTTCTACTTGACCAAATGTCACATTTAATTCAATGCATACGATTAGTGTTTATAGAACTTCTTTGAGAAGAATGGCATGGTGAACGTTGCATGATTCTGCTTACATGGCAAACGTACTCAGCAAAAACAATAAAGAAAAAGTGTGAGATTTTTCCGTTACTGAATTTTATCGCTGTGCTGCCTGCTCTGCCTTCTGGATGTTCAGTTTGAGGGAGATTAAGAGTGTGTGATGAAAGCTTATTGCCAAAGGAGATTGAGCGACTCCTGCCAAATAAGAGCAATAAACATAATTTGCTTGCCAAAAATAAATTTCTGTATAGTGAGTTTATACTACAACTTATCAATGGGAACCACAGTAAAAAAAATTCACATTTTTATTAAAGGAAGGAACAGCGGTGAACCGGCGACAGGGTCATGGGCGGCCAAGGCTCATTGATGCACGTGTGGAGCGAAGGCTTTCCCGCGTGGTCCGATCAAACAGACGAGCGACTGTAGCTCAAATTGCTCAAGAAGTTAATGCTGGTTCTGATTTAATAATTACATAAAACAATTATAACTGCAATAATATAATTGATGCCACTATGTTGTCAGTTTGTCTGAATAACAACAAAGTAAAGAACAAAGTGTATTTTCATATGGTCACACTGTATCAAATGAATGTGTTCAAAAACAAAATAAGTGTCATTAGTATGCATAGCTGGGTGGATGTAGGCTACTGTATGCATATACATACTGTCTGAATACTCAAGAGTAAAAAAAATCCCTAAAATTAAAGTGTGTGTGTGTGTGTGTGTGTGTGAGTGACAGAGAGAGAGAGAGAGAGAGAGAGAGAGAGAGAGAGAGAGAGAGAGAGAGAGAGAGAGAGAGAGAGAGAGAGAGAGAGAGAGAGAGAGAGAAGAGAGAGAGAGAGAGAGAGAGAGAGAGGTAAAAAGGATGGGGCATAAATCTAATTTATTTGGAGTCGGGGTGGAAGTAACAGAGCAAGATGTTTTCAGCTTCAAAATTCCCAGGCATCCTTTCCATGCATACATGAGGAGGCTTTCAAATAAGTTTCTCTCTCTTTCACATCATCTTTCTTCCATTCGATACTTGCAAGACTCATCTTGTGAATCAGAGGAAAGATGTTTACCAATCTATCAACGCTGTGAAAATATGGAAAATAATGAAGACATAAAGCTGGGCTACTGATAGACATGTCAATCCTTCTGTATAAAGGATAAACATTATGAGATTATGAAAAGATTATTTGTTTATATTTCCTTTTCCAACGTAGACAATAAAAACAATTCAAAATTTAGTTCCCATAAAAGACAGAATTTGGTTACACTTTATTTTAAGGTGATGTAGTTACATTGTACTTACTCAAATAAGTACTGAGTGATATAAATTAACTGCATGTACTTACTTTAAAGTTACAGTTATGGTTAGAGTTTGGTTTAGGGTTAGTTACTTGTAATTATGCATCATTTACTGTTATTACTATAGTAAGTACATGTAGTAATGTGTAACTACGTCACCCTAAAACACAGTGTTACCCAAAATTCTATGATTTTTCAAAGTTAATAAAACAATTGATTTAACTTACAATTAAAACAAAGATTATTGGAGAACATTTTATAAGAAAATGCTATTTCAGTAAAAAAAAAAATATTCAAAAATCACACGTTTAATTTAATGTGTTACTTGCCAGAAATAAGTTCTACTTAATTCTGAAAAAAACTGAGTTTCTAATTATTGGACAAAAAAACCTCCATACGTAGTAACCTAGAATACTGTCTAACACTCTCTAAGCTCTGCCAAGTCTTCGTCGTCAGTGAGGAACCTGGGTGTGCTCTTTGATACCAGTTTTTAATTTGAAAACCACGTTTCTAGCATCTGTAAAACCGCATTCGTCCATCTTAAAAATATCTAAATTACGGCACATGCTCTCAATGCAAAATGCTGAACAGTTAGTTCATGCGTCCATGACCTTCAAGACTGCTTTACTGGGTGGTTTTGCCCTGCTCGCTTAATAAATAAACTCCAGCTGGTCCAAAACACAGCAGCTTGAGTTCTTACTACCAAGAAGTATTACCATATTAGCCCGGTTCCGTCAACACTGCACTGGCTCCCTATTAAACATTAAATTACATTTCAATCTTGCTTATTACTTACAAAACACTAAATGGTTTAGTTACAGTACTTAAGCGAGCTCTTAACACATTATACTCCTTCACGTCTTTTGCAGTCTCTTTTGCAGTCCAGTTGATAATACCTAGAATATCAAAATCAACTGCTGGCAGTAGATCATTTTCCTATATAGCACCTAAACTTTGGAACAGTCTTCCTAGCATTGTTCGGGAAGCAGACACACTGTCAGTTTAAATCTAGACTAAAAATCTATCAAATCAATTAAATAATTGTTAGGCTGCATTAACTAGGTCAACCGGAACCGGGAACACTTCCTACAATACCCGATGTACTCGTTAACATCATAAGAAGAATAGAATCTACGCTCTGTTTACTATAGTCAGCCGGATCCGGGCCGTATCCAGATCAGATGCCCTGTGAAGGCCTCATCGACACGACAGCCAGTGGCACTGACCCTCAACAGGCCTTTTTTTTAAAGATTTTAGAATCGATATAGGTTCGTAAAAATGAGAATTGATTAAAATCGAGAAATTTATATTTTTACCCAGCCCTATTAATGACCATCAGAGTTCAAACCCTGTGCTGGCAACCGCAGCTGTGCTTTTACAGCGTCCTCATGCAGAGGTACTGTAACGAAAACTCATAAACAGTGACTAATTAATTAGGTTGGTGTAATTTCTGTACTGCTATGGGATAATTACATAAGCTGGTGGGAGTGGGGGGTTCAGAACCCTCTGAAGGTTAAATACAGGACTATGGAGGAAGTAATGTCTCTCATCAGGCCAATGAGAGCACAAGAGTACCAGTCCCGACAGCAAAAAACTAAAAAAAACAAAACATCAGAACGTCCTGATCACCAGGACATCTGAGACACGCTAGATGCCACTGGGAACCAGAGAGGCACAGCAGTCATTCTAAGCCAATCAGCGGCAGAGATAAGAGAGGAATTAACAGTCAATTTGCGAGAAAATTAATCCACTTTTCCAGTGAATGACACCCCGTGCCGTCATATTGTACGAGTTAGAGGTCATTCCTATCTCAGATCCCCAGACACGAACGGGTCAGGAAGGGAGAAACTGATTTTGGCTTTCTCCCTTCGAGCCAGATCACACTGAGGTCTTTAGAAATTACTTCCTTTTGTGCGTTTCGCCGAAGTTTGCCACCCAACGCCACGTGTTGTCTCCACATGCTCATTTTCAGGGCTTTGGTGTCGCATAGCAAGCTCACATTCAAAATAGCCTTCTGACATAGAGTCGGCAAGCCTGGGTTCACCTTTATTTAAAAGCCACAGCTGAAGCCTGAACAACCTCAACAATGAGACCCAATGGTAATTGGTGCCTCACTGTTTGATTCTGAGCAATTAAAATCGGATCATTATAGCTGCCATTTTAGAGCTTTGTTGTCAGACTAATTTAAAAGAGGTGGCATTTGAAAGGCCTCGCTCGCCTGCCACAAAATCTTTTTTCAGTAATTACTCATATTAATGAAAAATGCTGATGACTTGCCTTTGGACGCGAGAATAACAATAACCATATGAGAGGGAGCAAGAGAGAGAGAGAGAGAGAGAGAGAGAGAGAGAGAGAGCGGTTTTACTTTACTCTGCGGTGATATTTTCCTTTCAAACGGTGGCCACTTGAGCCAAAACAAGAGAGAAAAAAGGTCTCAGACCTAAATTTCACTATAATGGAGTGAATTAAGGAAAGACAGTTAACATTTAACTCTTTTGAGATAACTTCAGCCATGCAGCAAAGTTGTTAGGTTGGTCTCCATGGAAATAAATGCATCTCATCAGGCATGTGATCAGCTAAGAACAAAAAACAAAATCAAAAAAGGAAAACCCATTCCAAATGCCACACACACACACACACACACACACGCTCGCACACACACACACACACACACACACACACACACACACGCACGCACGCACGCACGCACGCACGCACGCACGCACACACACGCACACGCACGCACACACACACACACACACACAAACACGCACACACGCACACACACACACACGGCATGATGGATCCATGTTCTCATTCAGTTTACGCCAAATTCTGACTCTACCATCTGAATGTCTCAACAGAAATCGAGACTCATCAGACCAGGCAACATTTTTCCAGTCTTCAACTGTCCAATTTTGTTGAGCTTGTGCAAATTGTAGCCTTTTTTCCTATTTGTAGTGGAGATGAGTGGTACCCGGTGGGGTCTTCTGCTGTTGTAGCCCATCCACCTTAAGGTTCCCAGATAACAATTTTTGGTTTCCAGAACATTCTGGGAACGTTAGTTTCTCAGGACGTTCCCAGAACAGGCATCCTAACGTTCTCTATTGGTTAGCCAGGAAAGTTTTCTTTATGTAAATAGAACGTTCCCTGTTGGTTTGGAGAACGTTCCCCTAACCTTCCCAGAATGTTCTCAGAACGTTCCCCTAACCTCTTTACTCCGATATCATTTACCCTGCTGTACGTCAGTAATCGTCCAGCAATGCCCGCGTCCCATAGGGTATAAGCGGCATGGAAAAAGGATGAATGGACATCAATAATCAGTAGCCTACTACAATCCATGTCTTGTTTTGAACTTATTTAATCAATAGAAATAATTCAAGCACATAAACCTTCATATGGAGGATTAAATAAGATTGAATTATGCATTAATATGTACATTTCGTAAATTGTATCACTGACACCTACTACCACAACCAGGTTTTATGTTTAAGTGCCAAATAACAATGACTTCAACACAATATGTGGTTTTAAAATATGAATTTTATTCACAGACATTAATAATGAATAAAGATTACTTTAACTGGGATGACATTGCATTATTTTCTTTTCTTACCACTGAATTAACGGAACGTAGCTTCTCTCTTTTGGTCAGTAAACCAAAACTCCTCGGTTAACATCATGTTGGCTTCAATTACGTGACAAATCTCTCTGAAATCACACTATTTACACTGGTATATTTATTAATTATAACATATTATTCAATAAAGATCGATAAACTAATGTTAGTCAGTCTGTAAAAACGAAATGACCGTTAATTTTTAAATTACGCGAGTGCGCGTCTTTCTGTGGAAGACGGAAGAAAGCGCGTGCTGGAGAAGCGCGCGCAGATCAGAGGCGCGCAGTAACGAAATATACAAATAAACCTTATAAAAAAAAGAAAATCTAAAAATAACCTGCAGGGAACGTTCTGGGAAGGTTCTCTTTAGGTTATAAAATAACACCTCAAAAATAACCTGCAGGGAACGTTCTGGGAAGGTTCTCTTTAGGTTATAAAATAAACCACAAAAATAACCTGCAGGGAACGTTCTCTTTTGGTTACAAAAACACAACCAAAAGAGAACGTTCCCAGAAAGTTCTTATTTGGTCCCCCACAAAAATAACCAAACGGGAACCATATGGGAACGTTATGGGAACGTCCTGTGTTCACTGGGTTGTGCGTGTTGTGGCTTCACAAATGCTTTGCTGCATACCTCGGTTGTAACCAGTGGTTATTTCAGTCAAAGTTGCTCTTCTATCAGCTTGAATCAGTCGGCCCATTCTCCTCTGACCTCTAGCATCAACAAGGCATTTTCGCCCACAGGACTGCCGCATACTGGATGCTTTTCCCTTTTCACACCATTCTTTGTAAACCCTAGAAATGGTTGTGCATGAAAATCCCAGTAACTGAGCAGATTGTGAAATACTCAGACCGGCCCGTCTGGCACCAACAACCATGCCACGCTCAAAATTGCTTAAATCACCTTTCTTCATCAGTCTCCACTGGCTGCCAATAGCCGCTCGCATCAAATTCAAGACACTGGTACTCGCCTTCAAAGCAACCACTGGCTCTGCACCAATATACCTAAACTCGCTTGTTCAGACTTACACACCCTCCAGGAGCTTACGTTCTGCCAGTGAACGACGCCTTGTGGTGCCATACCAAAGAGGCATGAAATCACTCTCACGGACCTTTTCCTGGACCGCCCCCACCTGGTGGAATGACCTGCCTATCTCAATTCGAGCAGCCGACTCTGTAGCCATTTTCAAAAAACAGCTAGACACATCTCTTCCAGCAGCACCTGACCAATCAAGAATAGCACTTAACATTCTATTCATTTTCTGTCTATCTAATTTACAAAAAAAAAAAAAAATTATCCTGTGTGTTCTGTGTTAGATTAACTGATACTTGTTACAGCACTTGCATACTGTAGCCTTTGACTGTTCTAGTTGCTTCTATTGCTCTCATTTGTAAGTCGCTTTGGATAAAAGCGTCTGCTAAATGACTAAATGTAAATGTCTTTCCCATTCTGACATTCAGTTTGGAGTTCAGGAGATTGTCTTGACCAGGACCACACCCCTAAATGCATTGAAGCAACTGCCATGTGATTGGTTGATTAGATCATTGCATTAATGAGAAATTGAACAGGTGTTCCTAATAATCCTTTAGGTGAGTGTATATATATATGCATACAAAATTAATAAAGTATTATTATTATATTAAAATTATATACATTTATATTCCTATTGCAATACTATTGTACTGTAAAATAAAACATTCTTAATATTATTATAATTATATATTAGGGGTGTAACACTACACGTATTTGTACCGAACCGTTTCGGTACAGGGCTTTCGGTTTGGAGCGCGTGTGTACCGAACGGTTATGGATGCAATCTTTAACAGTTAACAGTCGGCTTGTTTTAAGGGCAGAACACACTTCAATCCGAGTTCCCACACGAACATATTAAGTATTCTGTCTATTTTCAAACGATAAATGCCGTTTTGACGCTCTTTAATGTGACGACTGATCACTTTAGGCACGTCAGTTCAAGTGTCCGCGGTGAACGCGATCATCTATTTCTAAAGAATAAACATGAATTAATATCTTATGGTATGTTGAGGATACATTAACACTTACTGAAACGTATCATATGTCGTGTAATGGCTCAATCAGTGTTTCAACCGTGGAAAGATGTCAATAATAAAACAGCTTGTAAACAATGTCACGTAGCATCACATTTACCTCAGGCACTCATTCAGTGTCCACAGCTGTTAGCTCACTAGAGAAATCAACTATTTCGCTAAATATATGCACTATATTAGCCTATATATATAAATTTTACTTAACCTGTTAGTGATGTCTGGATTATTAATGTGTGTTTAAATAAATCTGTCATGAAAATGATAGCCACTGTGTTTATATTTCAACAACGAATTGGAGAAAAAACTAAATTTTATGATTAGATTTAGGAGTTAATGCAAAAACTGCCTTATGTGAAGTTTACATGTTTGCATGCAATATGTTATGAGTGTTGATTATTATATCTAAAAATAAATAGCAACTGAATTTAGGCTAATAGTTTGGGCTCTGTTGTTAACCTTTAATATTATAGTAATGTGCAAGGGCTGGCTCCCTATAGTTTACAGCATTATCTTTAAGAAACTTTTAGTTATACTTGAATTAATTTAAGGACAGACACACCACTGTTTAATAAAAATAAATAAAAAGCAATTTTGTAAAACTGCTGTACCGAACCCGTACCGAACCGTGACTACAAAATCGAGGTATGTACCGAACCGTCAATTTTGTGTACCGTTACACCCCGATTATATATTGAAATATATTACAATTGCAATAATACTATTTTACTGTAATATAATAACATCATTATCCATGATTACATCCACCTGTATCTCCTTACCCTGTTCACCTCACCCTATATAAGCCTGGTTATCTCAGTCATTCATTGCAAAGTCTTGTTTGTTGAATAACGGCATTTATGAGCGTTTTCCCTGGTCTCTTGGTCTTGGATTACTCGCCTGTTCCGTGGATTACCCTTTTGCCTGTCTCTCCTGCCTTGTTTGCCTGTTTGGACTGCTTGCCTGTGTATGACCTTTTGCCTGTTTTTGACTATACAATTGTGGATTACCCTTCAATAAAGCTGCATTTGGATCCTCAACCATTTAAGTCTCAGAGAAGTACGTTACACAATCACTCAGAGATTTACACAGTTGGGTCATACTTCAGTTCAGAAAATATGTGTAAATACGGAAAAATCACCTCCCTGTTCATACCCTTTTAGTGTGTGGAACAGTGGCTGTTTCTAATGACCTGCGTACTCACCATGCGCCTCAGCAACCTCTAAGTCAAACAAAGCAAACTGACAAATGGCAGAAGCACCGGTTGCAATTTTGAAAAGTTACAATTGTGTGAGAACAAATTGTTAATTTTGTTCCTGCTTGCAGCAAAGTAAATTTTTATCTAGTTTTTTCCTGACAAAAACTTTGGACTGAAAAAAAAGAGAACTTGAGTGCCATCAAAAACATATCAGCGTGGTAAAAATGGTCACAAACATCCCTCTAAGAAATTCTTTCAAGATGGGAAAAGATGAAAAGTTGAAAATAAAGAGAAAAAAAGAGGATATGTATAAATGATATTCTGACTGCATTGGTACACAAAGATAAAATCAGATCTGTTTGAGAGCTGTGAAGTAGGGCTTCTGATGTAGCATGAAAGTCATCTAAAAAAATAAATAGAGGAGATGAAAATCAAACCACAACTGTCAAAATTACGATTGCAAATGACATTTCTTGTAGCTATCTAGTTCATGAAATGATGCTTTTCACATAATGTAAGGCTTTTGCCCATGTGTTTTCCCAGTTAGACCTGGGCTTGCAGCAAGATTTCTGTTTTAATTTGAACTTTTCTGTATTTAGAATTTGATGAATTGCGTAATTAAGAAACTGCCATTGTAATTCAATGGAGCATATAGAGAGGGTGTAATTAAAACAAGCTGCCTCGAGCATCACAAATTCATCTCACCTGCAGAAAAAAAATGACAGAATGAAGCTTATGAGCCCATCACAGCTGCGCTGGCCATGACAGAGCACGATCAATATTTGAGATGAGCATGCTGGAGACATCTGAAAGTGATATTCCCAAAACCCTCGCCATATTAAACGAACAACAAAACAGCCCCAACATCCTTATAATTGTGGAGGAAGACTATTACAGTAGCAGCTGTTCGGATCGATCGCCGGCAATGTGTTTACAATGGATGAGCGAGTCAGGAGCCGTTTGACAGATAAGCCTGGCAGGTGCCGATGGTTTAATTTAACATGGAGAAATGGGGGTATCAAATAGATTTTGTTGCATGGTATGATGGGATTTCTGCTCTTTTGACCCCCTCAGTGATCTTTCCAGGGCTCTTTGCGCTCACCAGAGGTATTTGAAGAAGGTAAATACCAGGGACTGACCTCTCGCCCAGCAATCTCTTAACGAGGAATGGTTTCTGTAGTGCTGCAGATAATATAATGATTTTTTAGCACTTAGATCAAAGGAGGTGATACGTAAAGTCTACAGACAACATTGGAGGAAGGGTGCTAGTGCTGATACCTGTCTGTCTGACTCACTCATGCACTTTTCCCTGCATGGTTATACTGTATCCAGATTTCCTCATAAGTTAAGAATTTTAGTTAAGAAATTAAAAATAGTTAAGAACACTGCAGAAATGCCTTTCCTACTTAGTTTTTTTGTCTTATTTCTAGTCCAAACCAAATTCTTTAAAAAAGATTTACTAAGTATTATTTTGTTTTCAGAAAAAAAAAAAAAAATCTAATTTAAAAGGCACAATATAGTTTTTGGGGATTATAATATCCGAAAACCTTATATTTTGTTGACTTGTGTACTTACATTATTCCAAATGTTTCCAAGAATGTTTAAATCCAGAGAAATAAGCAGTTTTAACCAGGACACGGACCGTGCGTTGCCTATCAATGACATCATACCGTGTTATACTTGAGCTTTATTTTGTCGAAACCATGGAAACTCCAAAGATGCTTTTATATATTTTATGTGTTTTATTAGACAGGTGCGCAACTATTTGGATACATCCATTGACAGAAAACTACTCATTGTTATATACTGCATATAATTAATGAAGACAATAATGTAAATAAAAAAATCATAAAACAAAAATAAACAAAATTACATACGGACGGACGGACGGACGGACAGATAGATAGATAGATAGATAGATAGATAGATAGATAGATAGATAGATAGATAGATAGATAGATAGATAGATAGATAGATAGATAGATAGATAAAAGTACATTTGCTATAAAATAGTGCACTATATAGGGAAATAAAATGAATTCGGACAACACTACAAAATGTTTTAGCTCACAGTCATGCGGTAAATGTGTTTGCAGTCGGCAGTCTCACACCACCATGCCTTTTTGTGAACCAATAACTTGACTCTGAAGTCCTGTTAAAATTAGAAAACAAGACTTCTACCATTTCTGGCCCTCCAGAAAATATCCAATATCAAAAATACACTCTTTCAACCACAGAATATGACTGCAGGGTTGTCCTTTAACACTGCACAGACGTTTTCTTTCAAATGCAGTCTCTCTGGCTTATCATCAGTTGCTCAAGCAATCGTTCTTTCTTGAATTATAGCATTTTATTGCACCAGACTCCTATAAGTCACACACTGGAGCTATTGTATGTATTGATGCATGCTATGAGTGTTGATAGAGTTTACAGCGTGTAATTCCCAGATGCACATTGCCTCACACCTGGTTGAACGAGCAGATCAAGTCATATAGGCTCAGATATGTGTGAGACGTCTTCTCACTTACCCAACAGCCCAACCAACCCCCCCTCAGCAATGCTTAATGAGGTCATCGTCTGCGGAAGACATGTCACACTTCTTCTCCTCAACTGTCACAACTCAAAGCAGGATGACATCTTTGTGAGAGAGAAAGTGTGTGTGTGTGTGTGTGTGAAAGTAAGAACATGTACATGCTTGAGCAGGTATGAAACTCATTTATAATTTTTCACCTCAAAGGGAATATTGACAGGAATAGTGAGCAGGTTTGTGGTATATGTTGATGTGAAGAAAAATAGCTGTTATTTCAAACATGCATGACTGCAATTCTTCTGTTGAACACAAAAGGTGTTTTGAAGAATATCCTAGACACTCTTAAACATAAAGGAGGACCAAGGCTGCTCCAAAATGACAAACAAACAAATAGACAAAAAAAAAACCCATAAATGTGGTACATATGACTTGTCCTAGCTAATGTTCTAACAAGGTTCTCTTAAAGTTATGAACAAACATCCTTCCAGTTTATAACTTAACATAAACATTAGCAAATTTTTTGTGTGATTATATTAGCCTGGCTCGGCCCTCCTACGTACTTCTGCTCAATTTAAATGTTTCTTCAGTACTCTGGGCGGGAATTGCGGTCTATTCTTAGGTTTTCTCCGAACAATTTTTTACCGGTCCAATCAGCGAACAGAGGGAGTAGCTGAAAATGATGACGTTGATGTTGTGCGCTAGTTTGAGATGACACACGTCACGACCAAACGTTAGCGGTTGGTTATGGCAGATCCAGAGTGGCTCTGGGCAGATCCAATAGTTTTAAACTTCAACAGAGAACCCGCCTTCAAGGAAGTAAACGCTTGTCAATGGAGAGTGGCCAGACTCTCTGTACAAATGAAATGGACGGTAAGTCTGGAGTCTGGTAAGACCAGGCTATGATTATATAGCCTGGCTCCACCCTCCTACGTACTTCCGCTCAATTTTCATTGAAAATTGGGACTGCGGTATATTCTTAGGTTTTCTCTGAACAAATTTTAACCAATCCAATCAGCGAAGAGAGGGAGTAGCTGAGAACGATGACGTTGATGTTGTGTGCTAGTTTGAGTTGTAGTTCAGTAATGGGGGCGTTGTAGTTCAGTAATTCAGTAATTCACTGTTTATATCCTGTTTGACCACTGCAGAGCATTGTGCGGTTGCGCTTCACTGTAATTTGGATGCATTTCTAGACTTGTATTTTTTTAACTGCTGGCAAGTATTTACAAGAGCAATATATTTAATCACCGCTCAAAAAATAAAAAGAAGAAAAGCACGTAAACATTTGAATTGGGACGTTATTTATGGCAGCATTTATTCTTATCATACCAAGCATATGACATTTTATTTACAGCATACAATCATGTTACGGACCACGTGAGCAGCGCGTTCCCGATCACAAAACTCTCCCCTCCACTGTGAATACATCACAATCCGAATGCACAAGTTTTAGGTTTTATCACTGAGGTGGCGTGCACAATCTGCAGTTATTTTTACGGACTTCCATGTGAGAAACAGAGGCGAACGGTGCATGACATACATCACGACCAAACGTTAGCGATTGGTTATGGCAGATCCAGAGTGGCTCTGGGCAGATCCAATAGTTTTAAACTTCAACAGAGTACCCGCCTTCAAGGGAGTAAACGCCTGTCAATGGAGAGTGGCCAGACTCTCTGTACACATGAAATATAAGGTAAGACCATGCTAGTGATTATATTCCATATTCTCTAAAGTTTTGATTTGTGTTACAAAAAGGCCACAATTTAAGTAGTTAACCACTGAAAATTGGTTTTAACACTCCTTGGTTACAATTTGTTTAGATGTTTTCGGAGATGCGAGCTCCAGGCCGTCAGCGGCCGTTCAGCGCTCGTTCCCACCAAGAACAGCTACATCTCGGTCAGTCTTTTGGGAATTTGCCACTGGCTCTTACTGTATGTAGATAGGCCTATTGGTTAAACATGAGATATAATTCATGTGGGGTATATAAAACGAGCAATCTTTGGTCTTTTTAATCTATTACTTGTTCCAGGGAAAAATCTATTTGGCTAAAGGCAAAGATAAGTTTCATATTAAGGCTATAACTTGAATCCTGTACTAGAGCGCTGCTGTCACGATTCACCAGTGAGAGTGCCTGTGATTACCACCAGAGGGCACTCCAACCCAGACAGTCACTCCATCAAGGACTACATATCCCATAACTCACTGGCAGGACTCATCATCCCTGATTACATCCACCTGTGTCTCATTACCCTGTTTACCTCACCCTATATAAACCTGGTTATCTCTGTCATTCATTGCGAAGTCTTATATGTTGTTACACTGGGTCTCTGGGTCTCTCTTGGATTACCCTTTTGCCTCTGTCACCTGCCATGTTTGGATAGACCTACAGGGAGTGCAGAATTATTAGGCAAGTTGTATTTTTGAGGATTAATGTTACAACATTAATAATTAAACAACAACCATGTTGTCAATGAACACAAACTCATTAATATCAAAGCTGAATATTTTTGGAAGTAGTTTTTAGTTTTAGCTATTTTAGGGGGATATCTGTGTGTGCAGGTGACTATTACTGTGCATAATTATTAGGCAACTTAACAAAAAACGAATTTATACCCATTTCAATTATTTATTTTTACCAGTGAAACCATATAACATCTCAACATTCACAAATATACATTTCTGACATTCAAAAACCAAACAAAAACAAATCAGTGACCAATATAGCCACCTTTCTTTGCAAGGACACTCAAAAGCCTGCCATCCATGGACTCTGTCAGTGTTTTGATCTGTTCACCATCAACATTGCGTGCAGCAGCAACCACAGCCTCCCAGACACTGTTCAGAGAGGTGTACTGTTTTCCCTCCTTGTAAATCGCACATTTGATGATGGACCACAGGTTCTCAATGGGGTTCAGATCAGGTGAACAAGGAGGCCATATCATTAGATTTTCTTCTTTTATACCCTTTCTTGCCAGCCACGCTGTGGAGTACTTGGACGCGTGTGATGGAGCATTGTCCTGCATGAAAATCATGTTTTTCTTGAAGGATGCAGACTTCTTCCTGTACCACTGCTTGAAGAAGGTGTCTTCCAGAAACTGGCAGTAGGACTGGGAGTTGAGCTTGACTCCATCCTCAACCCGAAATGGCCCCACAAGCTCATCTTTGATGATACCAGCCCAAACCAGTACTCCACCTCCACCTTGCTGGTGTCTGAGTCGGACTGGAGCTCTCTGCCCTTTACCAATCCAGCCACGGGCCCATCCATCTGGCCCATCAAGACTCACTCTCATTTCATCAGTCCATAAAACCTTAGAAAAATCAGTCTTGAGATATTTCTTGGCCCAGTCTTGACGTTTCAGCTTGTGTGTCTTGTTCAGTAGTGGTCAACTTTCTGCCTTTCTTACCTTGGCCATGTCTCTGAGTTTTGCACACCTTGTGCTTTTGGGCACTCCAGTGATGTTGCAGCTCTGAAATATGGCCAAACTGGTGGCATCTTGGCAGCTGCACGCTTGACTTTTCTCAGTTCACGGGCAGTTATTTTGCGCCTTGGTTTTTCCACACGCTTCTTGCGGCCCTGTTGACTATTTTGAATGAAACGCTTGTTTCATTGTTCGATGATCACGCTTCAGAAGCTTGGCTATTTTAAGACTGCTGCATCCCTCTGCAATATATCTCACTATTTTTGACTTTTCTGAGCCTGTCAAGTCCTTCTTTTGACCCATTTTGCCAAAGGAAAGGAAGTTGCCTAATAATTATGCACACCTGATATAGGGTGTTGATGTCATTAGACCACACCCCTTCTCATTACAGAGATGCACATCACCTAATATGCTTAATTGGTAGTAGGCTTTCCAGCCTATACAGGTTGGAGTAAGACAACATGCATAACGAGGATGATGTGGTCAAAATACTCATTTGCCTAATAATTCTGCACTCCCTGTATTGCCTGTATTTTGGATTACATGTTTGGATTGTCTCTAATGAATGCTGCATTTGGATCTCCAAAGTTTTGAGTCTTGTAACAGCTGCTTTTGTACGTTTGACTAAATTGTAGTGATGGCGAAGTGAAGCTTTCAGCACAATTGTATCAGATTACTAGAAGCTTTTCAAAGCTTGACGAGGGACCTCTGTTGGTGAAAGTGAGGGAAAGCACTCTGTCGCAAAATGTTTTGCGACCAATGCATTATCTTAGAAGCAGAAATATTTATGGATAAATGCTTCAATTAATTAATACATTTATTAAAAACATGACAGCAAACTGTTCCATTGCATACTCATAACTCAAACCAATAAAGATAACATTATGTATTGTGAATGTGGATATTTTTCCTGTTTGTAAACAAATAAAACTCATGAATAGAGAAAGTAGGCTAAATTAATGCAGGTGCATGCACACAAAAAAACACACACAAAAAAACACATGCGCACACACACCTTCACATGATTATAGTAGCCTACAGACCAACAATGTACTGTAGGACAGATGGCCAAGACTTATGGAGGATTTGTGCTTAATGAACATTTCTTTAGAATTTCTGGTGCTTGGGGAGAGGGTAGTGCAAAGGGATAGTTCACCCAAAAATGAAAAATCTGTCATCATTTACTCACCCTCAAGTTGTTCCAAACCTGTATGAGTTTCTTTGTTCTGATGAACACAAAAGAAGATATTCTGAAGAATGTTTGTAACAAAGCAGATAGAGCAACCATTGACTACCATAGTATTTTTTCCCTACTATGGTAGTCAATGGTTGCTCTATCTGCTTGGTTACAAACATCCTTGCTCCAGTGTCCTTCATTATAACTGCTGCATAGATAAAAAGACATACAAGTTCCTAGTTTTATGAGGGTGAGAGGGTTTTCTTCCCTCCGATTTCTGTTTGGCTTCATAACATAACAACTCTCCAGAAGTCAAAAAGTTTCAAAGGCAAACAATAATATATACAAAATATGAGCAAAAATTGGCATCATACATCTTTTTCATTCAAATCAGTCGCTACTTTCATTCTCATGCCACAAAGAACAATCTCTGTTTTCTGTGAGTTCACAAACATTCATCGCCACATAGTCATGAGTCCAGCATGCCATGTCTGGCACTCATAAATCACTTCAATTCAATCTCTGGGGAAATTGTGAGTCGTTTCCTGTGTTGGCATGGCAGAGGAGAGTGAGGGCTGTATCACGGGGTGAGATTTGATTTATCAGAGCTGGACTGGAATAGGGAGGGGCCGCGAGAACCTCGGAGGAGTTGCAATTTAGATTGGCCTCAGCAGATGGACGGTCAGCAATCAGACAGCTGCTGTAATCAATTCAGCCTGGAGTCAGACATGAATCAGAGGTCTAGCGGTGCCTGCTTGCGTGCAGTCGGAGTTTGTTTATAACGGCCGCCTGCGCACACGCATACATTCACACTTTGCTTAAAGTGGTCTGCTGTTTGATGCTCGGGCGGATGCTTTCGCAATCGAGTGGTACGTCTCAAAGTCATCTTTCTTGTGAATTACTGAATATTACTGTCAAACTGAATAGTTGCATGTGTTATTTGGTCTCTGCACTTTTTGTTTTAACTTTGTGCATGAGACGAAATACACATGGATAAAAATTGCACATGACAAGATATAGAACATTTCCATGGGTCTGTCTCTTTAAAAATATGAATGAACTTAGGAACTTTTCCGTTGTTTTGAAGCTTTTGGGGTAAATTCACCCAAAATGAACATTCTCTCAATATTTACTCACCCGCGTGTTTTTCCAAGCCCATATGAGTTTCTTATGCTTGATGTTGTTTACACAACTTCACTGGGAATGATCATAAAGTCACATGTCTTCCCCTACCACTGCTATACGTCAAATAAGTTTATTCAAGTGTGCTATTAGTATACTTCTTTTAAACTAAAAATAAGAAAGTCTACTTTGTATGTAGCCTACTTCTCAGAAATATACTTAAAATTGCACTCAAGTATGCTTGACTTATACTGACAGTATATTTGGCCTATACTTGTCCTCAATCTTTTGATCGAGATATACTTAAAAGTATAATTAAGTATACATGGCTTGTAGTAGTTTAATCTTTTGATTGAGTAGCCAATTACACACTGTCTCATAAACTTACATTGTTTGAAAATATTGAATAATAAAGAAAACAGAAAGGTGCCTTATTCTGAGTATCGGAATTTTTGTGTAGGTTTTTATGTACTTAGGAATTTACTTTAAATCTACTTAACTCTTTCCCCACCATTGACTGAATTTTCTGGCTGTCCATGTTGCTGTCCATGTTTTGGACCCCCCACACTGTTATATTGTGGGGGGCGCTATTACGCATCTTCTAGTACAGAATCTTTGGATCAAAACACAGGAGAAGAAGCAGAAACAAGTGATAGAAGTTTGCTTATGTAAATGTAAAACAACACAATCGTCAAACATTAAACCACATATAAACAGCATAACATTAACGAATGAAATGTCGGCCCAGGAAGAAATAATGACTGTGAAGCTTTGGGGTGTTGATAGACTCAATCTACTCCATCTGTGTTTTGATCATCGTTCTGAATCCTATCCGGATGTAGTCTTTCTCAGCTTTTAAAAAAAAATGTTTTATGAAACTTACCCAGTTTCAAGTATTGATAAAATAGGATGCATGAAGCTAGAATAAAATGTTGGTGGTCTAAAAAATGAAAAGAGTTAAAGTAGTTAAAGTATATTCATAGTATAATAAATGTATATGTAAATTTATACTTAAATAGGAACATATACTTAATGTGCAAAAATAATATATAAATAGTAAACTATAAGTATGACGTTATGTTCACTCAAAGAAAACGTACAAGTATAAAACTGTATAAAACTACTAAATTAGTTTACTAAGAGTATACTTCGAAGTGTACTTTCATAAACTAATAAAAGTGTTACAAGTATTTAACTAGTAATCTATCATAACAACTATAAGTTCACAAAAAACTTGGTTGTAAACTAGTAATGTCCTAAAATTTTACTACAGATAAAAGTATAGATAAAAGTACAAAAAGTATAGACCTACTTAAAATACACTTGAACTTTACTAATATACTTCATACAATTTTTTTGTAAGTGCAGATGACAGCTCTATCTGTCATTTTAACCTGATGATTCCACTGTCTCAGCTTGTATATCTGCCTGCCTTTTAGACATTTCTGCCTGGATGAAGGATCATCATCTTCAGCTCAACCTTGCTAAGATGGAGGTCCCTGTTGACCCATCAGTTGACCACATCATCACTGTGCAACTAAGTCCTCAACACTAATGTCAACCAGGACAGCAAGAAACCTGGGGTTTGTGTTTGACGACCAACTGAGTTTGTCCACCCATATCCACAGTCATCAGGAAAATCAGACCATTCCTGTCAGAGTATGTGTCAACTCCTTGTTCAAGCTCTTTTCATTTCAAGACTGGACTAGTGTAACACCCTATTGGCAAGCCTTCCAGCAACTATGTTCCAGAAGGCAGCAGCACACCTGGGGCCAAATTTGCTAAGGGCAAATTAGCGTGAGCGCAATTCCCAAAAAGTGCCGATGGGTGTGGAAAGTTCTGCGCATTATCTACTGGCGATGCGCAAATTAAAGAACCAAACACGGCTGGGTCATTTCCATAATGACCAACACAATCTACCAAGAGCAGCACACATTAGCATCTGGTTTAAGAAATTTTTTGGGCGGTAAATAATGGTGCAAATACCAGAAAATTGACTAGCGCAAACCGTGGTAAATCACCTTGCATGACTTATTCAATACTCACCTTCCATAAATTTTGCGTCTGAAAGGGAATCTCCTACAAATACATATGCAATAAGGTCAGCCGCAAAAATTACCCTGTCTATGCCTTTTCAGCGCTAATTTAAATCTTGACAGAAGTATTTTAACGGCAGAGGGTTTGCCCCTGGTCTTCAACCAGCCTAGGAGAACCCATGTTACACCCCTCAGGAGCACACTCCAATGGCTCCCAGTTGCAGCCAGAATCAAATTTAAGAACTACCACAGGAACTGCACCTCCCTACATCAATTCACTCCTAAAAAGTTGAGTGACGCCTTGTTGTTCCTTCACAACGAAAAGGTAAAAAGTCACCCTACAAAGCTTTCACCATCTCTGGAATGAGCTACCAACCTCCACCCAAGCTGCTTTGACCATCACATCCTTCAAAAAGTGGCTGAAGACACACCCTTAAACCAATGCACTTACACAGACATATTCTCTGCATTTCTTATCTCCTCTAGCTTGCTTGCTAATCTAGTTGTCAAATTAACCTGGTATTGTATATTACGTTGTTGGCTGCTTGGCAAATTGCTTCGCTCCTCTCTTCTAAGTCGCTTTGGATAAAAACGTCTCCTAAATGCATATAAACGTAATGTAAATGGTTTGCGAAGAGCAAACACATATTCTATCCAGGGACCAAAACGATATACACCTGCCCATGATGAGTGAATTGAGAAAATTCAGCAGCTATGAAAATGTCTTTTGCAGTATTGTATATAAAAAAATTAAATACTGTAGTTGCCTGTGACAAATGACAAATAAACAATCTGCAATCTGTTTAACTTTGCATATCTTCAACAAACTGTTTTGTATTATTTGTAACCTTTCAGAAAGTCCCTTTTATCATTCTGTCTGTGATCCTGCCAGCATCCCTGCTGCCATCTTAGGATCTCTTCCCCAGACAAACTGAGACTTAATTTTTTATCAAAACTGAGAGAGAGAGAGAGAGAGAGAGAGAGAAAGAGAGAGAGAGAGAGAGAGAGAGAGAGAGAGAGAGAGAGAGAGAGAGAGAGAGAGAGAGAGAGAGAGAGAGAGAGAGAGAGAGAGAGAGAGAGAGAATCAGGGTCAGTGCTGATTCTGTCCAACTTTGGATACAGAAAACTGTAAATCTGGGGCAGTGCTGCTGCTCGAGGGTGAAAAATTAAACATGCATACAAAACTCAGACAAAGCCATTACTCTGGTAAATTGATCTGAATACTCTTGTGGAATTGCCTGCTGGGGCAAAAAAGCACTCAGGTGATTGGCTTCTGGGCCGGCTGTGACTCAGAAGTGAGTATTCAATCCATTGATGGAGGTTTCATCAATTCTGGACTTGTGACACTTTGCAAAGTCTATCGGTTTAAATTTCTTCACACACTGACTGGATTATTTTTGCACTAGATGATATCTGCAGATCTGCAGACATACACAAACACCAGTTTGTGTGTCTGCAGAAAGAGGTGTGTTTCAGAAAACACCATTTTCCTTGAATTACTTTTTTGTTGAATGAGAGCTGCTGAAAAATGATATCAAAGTTCACACTCGCATACCTGGTGAATGAGAGAAAAGTGAATTAAACCAATTCTTATTCAAAGCAAGTGTCAGTTAACAAAACAGCCATTTTGGTAACAATGTAGGTAAAAGCGATACAAAAAAGCCCAGCTCTTGAAAGGTGAAAGACTGAAATATCCACAACTGCTTGCCAAATGTCTCAATAACATACTTTAAATCAGCAATAAGCTAATTTAGCTCTGGTTATGCTAAAAAGTTGTATAGAAATTTCAGAGATGAAACTTCACCTGAATATCTTAAAGGGATAGTTCGCCCAAAAATGAAAATTCTGTCATCATTTACTCACCCTCAAGTTGTTCCAAACGTGTATGAATTTCTATCTTGTGCTAAACATAAAAGAAGATTTTTTTTGAAGAATATTAACCAAACAGTTGATTGACCCCATTGACTTCCAAAGAATGGAAAAAAAAAAATAATACAATGGAAGTTAATGGGGTCCATCAACTGTTTGGTTACCGACATTTTTCAAAATATGTTCTTTTGTGTTCAGCAGAAGAAAGAAATGTATATAGGTTTGGAACAGCTTGAGGGTGAGTAAATGATGACAGAATAGGTGAACTATCCCTTTAAGTTGACTTAAATTTTAAGTATTGAGATCCAATAATATAGCATTTATTAGAAAAATAAAGTCATTTGTAAACTCTTTACAGCACTTTTTGACCAATTTATTGCATCCTAGATGAGCAGAGCGGAAGATGTTGAGGTTCTTTTTGGGAGTGATGAGGATGGATAGGATCAGGAATGAGTACATCAGAGGGACAGCACATGTGAGATGTTTTGGAGACAAAGTTAGAGAGGCCAGGTTGAGATGGTTTGGACATGTTCAGAGGAGGGGGAGTGAATATATCGGTAAAAGGATGCTGAGGTTAGAGCTGCCAGGCAGGAGGTCGAGAGGAAGACCAAAGAGGAGGTTTATGGATATAATGAAGGAGGACATGAAGGTAGTCGGTCTGAGAGAAGAGGATGCAGGGGATAGTGCTAGATGGAGGCAGATGATTCACTGTGGCGACCCCTGAAGGGAACAGCCGAAAGGAAAAGAAGATTTCATCCTAGATGAAAAGTGTGGATTTCAAAAACATTTTTGTTTGTATTTACAGATGGTTTGCATCTATCAATTTCAGTTAGAAAAAATGAATTGTTATTTATTAATGAATGAGATCTGATTGCACAATGTTACAAAATAATGAATAAATGCTATTCTTTTTAGCTTTCAATTTATCAAAGAGTCTTGTGTAAGGTGGAAAATAATCAAGGATATTTGAAATAGAACAAAATCATCTGCTTTACTGTTAGCAACCATTGTCGTGACCAAGATATTTGAAATTGACTCAAGCCCTCCCCCCTTAACCCCATCAGAAGTTCATGAGTTTGTGTGCCCATATAATCTTGGTAAAAGTGGTAAACGGATTTGGCGTGCTGTCTGCTATAGAGGGGCTCGGAGAGGATATTCTACCCGAGCTCCGATTGCCCCCCTATAACAGGAAAAATTGTTCAAAAGGGAGGAGCCGGGGAGGAGGAGGGATGCTGCAAGAACTAACAATGGGAAGAGGTAAGCTGCTGGTTTTATACCTTGGAATTAATTGGAAGATTAGATGGGCGTACTTCCTCACGAAATTACGTTTAGTAACTTCACGACATATTTGGAATTTCTAAGGACAAAAGAATGGCTTGCCAGCCAAATGCTTTTCACACCTTTGGTACAGTGGGAGAAGTTTCGTCTGATTGGTTACTTTCAAACGTCTCATGGTTTGGTCTGATTGGTCACTTTTAAAAGAGTCATATTTGAGTTTGGTGACATCAGGGCGGAGGATAAAAGAGGATTTCAACTGTAGCTCTGTCTCTTTTGATTCTCTGCTTTCTCTAGAGAGAGCTGCTCTTTAGCTCTCTCTTTCTTTCTTTCTTTCTTTCTTTCTTTCTTTCTTTCTTTCTTTCTCTCTGTCTTATAATTATCTACTGAGTATACGGAGTATAATTAAATTCTCTACTGAGTATATTTAAAGGGTAACTTCACTGATTTAGCATTAAGCTTTGTATTTAACCCTCTGGAGAATATAAAATGAGCAAGAGTGTTGTGGTTCCACATTGCTCATATACAGGTGCTGGTCATATAATTAGAATATTATCAAAAAGTTGATTTATTTCACTAATTCCATTCAAAAAGTGAAACTTGTATATTATATTCATTCATTACACACAGACTGATATATTCAAAATGTTTATTTCTTTTAATTTTGATGATTATAACTGACAACTAAGGAAAATCCCAAATTCAGTATCTCAGAAAATTAGAATATTGTGAAATGGTTCAATATTGAAGACACCTGGTGCCACACTCTAATCAGCTAATTAACTCAAAACACCTGCAAAGGCCTTTAAATGGTCTCTCAGTCTAGTTCTGTAGGCTACACAATCATGGGGAAGACTGCTGACTTGACAGTTGTCCAAAAGACGACCATTGACACCTTGCACAAGGAGAGCAAGACACAAAAGGTCATTGCAAAAGAGGCTGGCTGTTCACAGGGCTCTGTGTCCAAGCACATTAACTCTTAGGAGTGTGAGCTCTTTTGGGGCCCTTTAGAAGTTTTGACATGCTCTCAAATTTGTGTTTTTTTCAGTTGCTTATAAACACATTAATGGCAAAAGTGTAATTTCACTGTATTCAGCACAAACTGGGCTACCATAATATGTGAGCAACATGTCTGTACATGCTTGTATTTTTGAGAGAAAAATGTTTATGCACGGTTTTTGAAAAAACAAAAAAACTTTGTTTTAAAATTAAGGCCTCAAAACACACAATAGATATGTGTTCACAAGACTTTTGACTCCATCTTGTATTTCCATAGAGTTTTTTCTTTATACTGATGTGAGAATCATTGAGCCTACTCATTCACATAAAACAATACACTGATTTAAAATGTGTAAGACAGTTTCTCTTCACAAAGCCAATATGTGAGGAGGTGTGATATGTAATGAATAATGATGAGATAGCACCTGAGATAACAAAGGACATACTAGCCCGCGTTAATGAGCTGCATAAAGAATGAGCTTCAGGTAGGCCTATGTGACAGAGAGCAACAGAGCAAAGGAAATATTTTTTTTTTGTAGTTTATTTGGAATGTAGTCAACAAAGGTCTATTATATTTTAAATGATCAGAAGATTTGACTACACTGCAAAAAATGCTCTTCTTATTTGGTATTTTTTCTGGTTTTCTGGGGGTTTATTTATTAAACCATAATTTATGATTTATTACTGCAATTTATTAAAACACAACAATTAATGAGATTAAAAACATGTTTTTTGCTGCTAACTTACTATAGTATATACAGTATAAACTTTATATACTTACTTTATACATTATAAATAGCCAAGCCAACATGGTATAAATAACACAGATAAATAACACCGATAAGCCATATATTGTCGCGATTGTGTGTTTATTATCTTCAAATGTGTCTATCTGCATGTTAGAGCGATTTCTGGAAGCTGTTTATGTCAGAGAGAATGTCACATGGTATCTTCTTCATGTGCTATATATGGACTACATGTGCATGGAGCGCCCTCCGGCTGCCAGTATGAACTGAAAACACAACAGATAACACTTCTCTGTATATAAATTAGACACAGACATATGATAATCTGTCAATATTTCTCCTCATCTGCACACTTTTGAACTAAAAGCCCTGAGGGATGTTGTTTTGTCGTGAGTCAAACGTGGCACGGTTCCTGTGTTGTGATTCGACAGCAGCTTAGCGCACGTGGAAAGGTCACGCCTCTTAACTGGAGATATATGCGCTTAATGATCTCTACAGTGTCCCTGGAAAAGCCAAACAAAGGTGATTTGACTCCGGGATGAAAATAACAGCGTCTCGACGACATGGCGACAAACACACTCAAACGCAACACTTCCTTTTCTCCACGTGGGACAGCAACAAGACCACACCCCCTTTTCCCGTGTATTCTTGTGGGCGGAGGTTAGTCTGTTCTACTGTTCTACTGACGTCATTTATGAAGGAAGTACCAGGATGTAGTCCAAGCCAGCCGTTCGCTGTAGGCTTTGAAAGGGAACTTCTGTTAAATAAAATATTGAACATTGAACTTTGAGCTTTATAATTTTACAAGTATTATTTATGCTCTAACAGCAACATTACACACTAACTGAAGTTTGAACAATGGGATCACGAAGAACGGGACCTTTAAACAAAGAACGCTTCAGTGCGTCCCCTTAATATTCACAGATGGTTACAGAGTAAACTTTGCCTACTTGCACACAGCGGGGGATCGTTGCATCCAGAAATGAACAGCTTGTCATGGAGAATTATTCCAGGATTATTAAATGTGTCTCAAAACTATGTAGTTGAAGTAGGAATGCAGCACAAATGATGTGTGTGTGGGCGTTGTCTCCGGAGCCTCAGTATTTGAATCTCAATAGAGCGCGCTCTTCGTGGGCGTGGTCGCATTAGTGTATAACGAGCCGCTCAGGAACGACTAACATCTCTCTGCTTTCAACCAGATTACATAAACACAGGATATTTGTTTTTGATTTGGTTTACAGTGTTTAAAACCTGACATTTCAGCGTTTCTTTAGACATATGTCTCATGTTTGTGAGACAAGTATTCACTAAGCTAGAGGTAATTTTCTGAAGACTATCTGAATTAATGTCTTTGACAGAGAGGCTGCAAATCACGCAACATGTTTGATTTCTTTATTTTGCAAAAAGCACAACAAATTTGTTTTTATTGTGACTGTACACACACAAAAAAAAAATAGAAACTTGACAGATTATAATGATGTATAACACTTGCCTGAATGATAAAAAAATGACAGAGTTATTTGAGTCTCTTTGGCACAATCACGCCGGTGCGATGGCCGACTTGAGAGGGTTAAACTGGGTCATTTATGCAGTAGAAATTTGAAATTATTTTTGAATTTGGTGCCTTCTAGACTGAGAAAAGACAGAAAATTTATTTTTGTCTCATGTGGATGAAAGACAACTCCCAGAATGCACCTGCTTCGCGAGGCCACTCCTTACACCGTCGTTTTGATCTTCATAGTAATACAATCATTTCGTTCAGTTAGAGAATAAACACTACAATTAAAAACTGAACGTGAGCCGGGCACAGACGCAGCAGTGTCAGATTTCATTCACACGAAGAGCTGAGCAGAGCTGAGATAACGCGCCAGTCTGGCACGTTTTCAGATCGCATATGGAAGCTAAACTATCACAGGAATTCATTGAATAGTTGAAACACTCACTTTACTCTGCACCGCGCTCCGTTATTATGATTGTCCGTGCGGCCGTCTGTGTCTTACATTCTGTGCGTGAGACCTCTCCCCTATGGACGGGTTGATAACATGCGAAACAGCTCCATCTAGTGGCTGTAGTCTTTGCCTCTGGCCAAATTTTTTTTTCCAGAAATAAAATGCATAATTCTCTCGTCTCAGGGGGATATGAGGGGGGAAAGTACCATAATTTGAATATACTAACGGGTTTCTACTGATTCAAAGCCTAATGCTAAATCACTGAAGGGTTTAAGTTTACATCTATTTGAAACTATTTTAAGTGCAAGCATAATTAGAATTTGTGTTTCCTTTTAAAAGCATTTACATTTACTTGATTGTTAATAAATTGTTACATTTTTGATCCTTTCTGAATTAATCTGTAATTATTAATTTACTATACGGTATAATTGCAACAAAGTGTTAAAACGGAATGATTAAATGTATGATTAACTATCAAATATAAATGACCAAACAACCAGTTGGCATTCTCTTAATTTTTCCAGCTGAAACACTGAACGCGCATGCGGCCTTCACTGCGGTTTGTTACCGATCCTTGGAGCGAATACATGCGGTCTTACACTTGAAATCCTGGAGTTTTATCACAGTTTACATAGAAATATTAAGCAGCACAATCAGCATATTAGAATGATTTTTGAAGGATCATGTGACACTGAAGACTGGAGTAATGATGCTGAAAATTCAGCTTTGCCATCACAAGAAAAAAAAAGACATTTTAAAATATATTCAAGTAGAAAACAATTATTTTAAATTATAAAAAAGTTTTCACAATAATTTGTTTTACTGTATTTTTTATTCAAATAAATACAGCTTTGGTGAGCATAAGATACTTTTGAATGATACTGAGTATATGGAACATCTAAAGAAAAAACTTAAATTATGCTGTAAGTAACTATGTTACTATGATAACATGGTTTAAGATTTTGGTCATACCATCCACCTCTCCTTCTAGCAAATGTAAATTTTAACCGAAAGCCCAGAGCTTCATCTTTATAAGCAATATTCTTCATATAATATAAATTTTTCTATGAGTTGTCCATCTCCTTCCCATATTGTCCCTGAATAAACATGGCAGCGAACAGGAATAATAAAGCAAAATCTACCAAAGGCATTTTGAATATGAAGAAAGGGAGAGGGGAACAAATGCAAATGTAGGAAGTAGAGAAATCAGGAAACCGAGAAGTGAGAGAGCGGTCAGATTGAGCGAACAACTGAAGAATGACGTGTTGGGTGACAATATTGCATTGATCATATTCCATGCATGCCCATACAGTTCAACAGCTATGTGTCTACGGATGGGGAATAATGACTCTTGAAGAGAAAAAGGTAAACAAGAAGAGATGCGCCTTGGTCCATCGCTTTCCCTCCGACCCACCCCAGGGCTAATGATAGCGTACACTGGAGATTCACAAGAGGCTCTATTAACACCTCTGCCTGAAGCTAAGCAGACTGAATACAGCGAGACTTTTCCAGTGCCCAGGGGAAAGATAAAACAAATATTGTAGTGTGGGACGTTCCCTTTAGAGAAACAAGAAGTCTATGCTTAAAAAGCAAATACAGATGGATTTGCATGAATACAATCTACCTCTTACAAGCTCCAGAGACATGTCAGCATCATCTTTAAATCCCCAAGTGATAGCGTGCAATTGAAAACTATACACAAGTGCAACCAGGGACTTGGTTATAGATCTGTTTACTAGGAAGTCTTAATGGAACAAGCTGGTTGCCGGCATGACATTTCAATTTGTGTTCCTGCTCAGCTGATAGCAGCATCTGGACAATGTGTTTGATTCCCAAGGAAAAAACAAACTGAACATGTCCTGAAATCTTTGGATAAAAGTGTAAAAGTACACCATGTCCTGACCAAGATTCCAGTAACAACTAATTTGTTTTCTTGTTCCAGCTTGCTTTCTAATCTAGTTGTCAAATAAACCTGCCATTGTGTATTACGAATATTGGCTCTTTGGAAAATTGATTTTGTTCCTCTTTTGTAAGCTGTTTTGGATAAAAGCATCTGCTGAATGTATAAATGTAATGCAAATGTTTGTCCATGGTGAATGTGAAAAATATACGGAGTCCACCACATGCGGACAAATTAGGGGTCCCCACAAATTAAGATTTCCTTCACTCATTTTAATTCAAACATGGCCATAAATTAAGAATTCATTGATGATTTATTATTATGGTCCCTCATTTTACTTAATCGTGGCCATGTTGAACTAATTCGTTCCCTGGTTTTGATTTAACTAAAACAAGAAAACAATTTTGTGAGTAACACTTTCGAATAATGGTCCGTCATTAATAAGTAACTATGCAGGAAGTAATGCAGCACTAATGAGTAGATTACTTGCATTACTTCCAGCATATTTACCTATTAATGACGGACCCTTATTCTAAAGAGTTACCAATTAGTGCAATTTAGTAAATCAAGTAAACAAATGTATGTATTGTGCACTTGTTTTACTTAAAATGAGGGCACTAATCAGTTAAACTTGCTGACGTATAAGTAAGTCGACATTGTTTCACCCTGCATGTCATGGGTGGGCCTCCGTAAAAATGGGAGTGACACGGAATAATCAATCCCAAAACACAATCAAATCTCTTGTACTTGCAACATATTGCAGAGATAAAATAAACATACCTCATGGAATTTGCCATATAATATCCAATTTTAAATTTCACAATTTATCTATCCACATCCACTTTTGATGTTTAATGCCTGTTTGTCTCCGTTTGATGTTTGATTTTTCCCCCCTTGTGGGTTTTTTGTTTGTTTGTTTTGTTAATAAATTCATGTTCACCTGCATTTTGAGTGCTCACGCCTTTTTTCATCATACCGATCGAGACAGAACATAACCGCCACTAGAGGACTCAGTATGAGTGAAAGCCCGGCCCATCCTCGTGGTCTGACTACACTCCACCAAAAGGGAATGGACTTACGGACATTTACCCAGAAGATCTGGTCAAGGGCAGAGAGGCTTAATTGCCTTGATGTGGACCTTAAAGGTCCCGTTCTTCGTGTCTTTTTGAAGCTTTGATTGTGTTTACAGTGTTCATGTTTCGCGTGTAAAAAAACCCAGTATTTTTAACACAATTTACTTATCTGTATACCGCTGTATTCACTGTCCTGAAAACGGCTGATGACTTCCTTTATTCTATGAAGTCCCTCCTTCAGAAATACGTAACGAGTTCTGATTGTGCCAGCGGTTCCTGTGTTGTGATTGGACAGCAGCTTAGCGAACGTGGCCCGGTTCCTGTGTTGTGATTCGACAGCAGCTTAGCGCACGTGGAAAGGTCACGCCTCTTAACGGGGTGATGTATGCGCTCAATGATCTCTACAGCGTCCCTGGGAAAGCCAAACAAAGGTGATTTGACTCCGGGATGAAAATAACAGCGTCTCGACGACATGGCGACAAACACACTCAAACGCAACACTTCCTTTTCTCCACGCGACACGTCCTCTTCTCCACGTGGGACAGCAACAAGACCACGCCCCCTTTTTTCGCATAGTCTTGTGGGCGGAGGTTAGTCTGTTCTACTGTTCTACTGACGTCATTTATGAAGGAAGTACCAGGATGTAATCCAAGCCAGCCGTTCGCTGTAGGCTTTGAAAGGGAACTTCTGTTAAATAAAATATCTCGCTTAGCATTGAACTTTGATCTTTATAATTTTACAGGTATTATTTATGCTCTAACAGCAACATTACACACTAAATAAAGTTTGAACAATGGGATCACGAAGAACGGGACCTTTAAGGACATTTTGGTAACACTTTATAATAACTACACACTATGAAGCATTAATTAAGCATTAGTAAATAGTTAATTCATAATTTATAAAGCATTGATAGACATTAATATGCAGTTTATAAATACCGCTATAAATGCTTTATTCTTGATTTATAAGCATATCTATAATGTGTTTAACAATTGTATTTTCATACTTTATAAATGATCAATTTATCATTTCTAAATTAAGTATTACATTATTTACAAACCAGTTATTTAGGAGTTGTCAGTCGTTCATCAGATAATTTGGTCCCTGGAAAGTGTAAGTAAAGGGTTAATAAACTATTTAAATGTACATTTATACATCTTATTATTTAGACATGTAGTAATAGTTACTCATTGTGTTAATAAACACTTTATTAAAATGTATTCCTACTGTGATTTCATGATTAATTCAGGTAAGTAGTTGTCAGTTAACTATTTTTGTGAGCTCATCTAAAGTGAGGACTATTTATGCCTCGTAAAGCTTTTACAAAGGGGATATAAAGGCTCGGTTCTCTTCTGAGCATAAAAACGGAAACAAACACAACACAGAGGAATATAGCACATAGAAATATTTATTTCAAAATGCAAAAATGGAGACTATACATCTAGTAACTTAATATCAAATTAAACTTAAACCTCTTTAATGTCATAGAAAATAATATTCCTGTATAGAGAGCCAGAAAACATAACTGCAGTCAAATGTAACTAAGCCTCTGCAATCTGATATAAAAATACATTTCTGTAAAGTGTAAACATTGCTGAATAAAAATTACAGGAGTGCCAAAATACAACAAATAAAATTTAGATAATTTAGATAAATTTAGATCTCTTTTATAAAGCTTTACGAGGCATACATCGTCCTCACTTTAGATGAGCTCACAAAAAGAGTTAATTGACAACTACTAAATGTTTTATAACTACCTGAATTATTCATGAATTACAGTAGGAATACATGTTAATAAAGCATTTATTAACACGCTGAGTAACTATTACTATATGTCTAAATAATAAGATGTATAAATGTACATAAATGTACATGTACATAGTTTATTAATCCTTTACTTACACTTTCTAAATAATCTGATGAACCACTGACAACTCCTAAATAACTGGTTTGTAAATAATGTAATGCTTGATTTAGAAATGATAAATTGATCATTTATAAAGTTTGAAAATACAATTATTAAACACATTATAGATATGCTTATAAATCAAGAATAAAGCATTTATAGCTGTATTTATAAACTGCCTATTAATGTCTATCAATGCTTTATAAATGATAAATTAACTATTTACTAATGCTTAACTAATGCTTCATAGCGTGTAGTTATTATAAAGTGTTACCGACATTTTTAATCTTTGCTTAGATGACCCTCTTCCGCAGTGGGAGATGGAGTTGGTAAGCAACTTGAACTTTTGTAACTTCTCTAATTATCTACACCACCACAAAAAGAAGAGAGCCCAGTTCCAATGTACCCAGTTCCGGTGGTCCCTGCTCCAGTGGTCCCTGCTTCGGTGGTCCCTGCTCCGGTGGACCCAGTTCTGGTGGTCCCTGCTCCAGTGGTCCCTGCTTCGGTGGTCCCTGCTCCGGTGGACCCAGTTCTGGTGGTCCCTGCTCCAGTGGTCCCTTCTCCAGTGGTCCCTGCTCAGGTGGATCCAGTTTCGGTGGTCCCTGCCATTCCAGATGCACCGCCAAGGCGTCTTGCTCTGCCAGCGACGCCAAGGCGTCTTGCTCTCACCGCGCCGCCCTGGCGCCCTGCTCTGGCCGCGCAGTCCTGGCCGCTTGAACTCTGCGGGCCCCCCTGGCCGTCTGAACTCTGGATGAATCACACTTTGGAAATTGTGGTTTTTATGTGCGCTGTATAAAAAAGAGGAGGAAGTGAAAGAGAAGAATATGGATACTGTTATGGCTAGGGAAAAGAGAACAACTTGGCATGCCAATTTTGTTTTGTTTTAAGTTTTAGCGGCATGTCGCTTTGATCAATGCGCCATAGACAGGTCGTAGCAGCAAACACACTGTGAGATGATCATGCTAAATTTATGACACTGTCAGAAAAATTTACGCTGGCTATTTTTGGTCGCAAGTCCGTGACAACAGCTGTCTTTGAACCTCTCTCACTGTACGACGTAGGACCACGGTTTAGGAGCCACGACCACAGAAATTGCCACGATTGGTCATCTTTCGTATTGTCAAAATGTTAGTTGGTACGAAAGGAATTTACACCTGCTCCCTGTAAATGGTGCATAAAACATTTGAACGTTCTATGTTCTAATTTAGGCAAACTGATGACATTGCATTTTGATGCACTATGTACCATAATAATATTTCAAGAGTTGATTTGCCCCGTCTTTTATTATAATTTTTTTTACTGTTCAACGTTGGGTAATAGACAGCACTCGTCACTATTTACCAAGACGTCCAAACACAGTGGAGGAAGGGCGAGACAAAAAATACACCGACCAATCATCTCTGCTGGTACACCGACTGAACAACAATAATGAAGAAGTTAATACTGCTTTTTACAGCATTTTTTATATTCAGTAATATTCTTAAAAATGAGATACTAGTAACACATTACTGCATGGATATTCTGTATCATAGCAATCAAAGTATCTCAGCTGGAAAAACGCTGCCCTTGCAAATCACACTCAAGCGCCACCAGCTGGCCGTTTTCAGAAGAGCACCAGGTGTTTTTTGGTTGGCTAAAAATGATTTGGTGGACACACGATAATTGAATATTTATTGCTAGGCATATGGTCAGTTAGTCTCTTTAGCATTTATGCAAAATACTAGAGCAAAACCTGATAAAGAATTCCAGAAGATTCCACAGTGTTCCTGGCCACGTCATTTGCAGTTGTAACTCATGGGCGGGGATTATGCTAATTATGAATGAGCGTGCACGTGCATCCTATCTACGAATGTTTGGAATTCATTAATATACACACGTTTAACTTCTGAATCTGTGGTATAGGAAGCATTTATGAATCTGGAGAAGAGTTTTCGTAAAAGGTCCACTTTACGTGCAAATTACTCAGAATTTGCTCATATATTTATGAACGTTTCATGAATGAGGCCCAATGTGTCCCGGAATAGTATGCATGAGGAGCAGGGCTTTGTGGGTGGAGATACCCGGCATGTGATGCAGAAATAGAAACCACGTAATTGACTAAATAAAGTGTACCTTAAACCACATACTTTAAATCAGGTTGAAATAGCTTCTTAGTACACTATCACTACTTCCTAAAATCACACAAGAGCTGAAACATGCCATGCTGTGGCTACACAGTGCATTTTTAACAGTGTTCCAAGCCTTTGCAGTCTCATGGAGGTGGTTAATAATGCCTCTAGGAAAAACCTCTCAAGGGCACTACTGAGATCCACAGGGGTTTGGATTCTCACCTCTGGTTTTGGATTTCATGCCAGGACCTTTGCATTCGCTGGTGCCAATTACCAAGGCCAGTCTCACACTTGCCTGAGGGCAACCTTCTCACACCTGGCTGAGCTTTGGCTCTTACTCCTCTTGTGGCTGTGAACCTAAACACAAGAACTTGTGGCAGTGAGAAAGCTTGTTAGATTTGTCTGTAGATGTTCAATAAGTCTGATGTTGCAGAATATAACAGAGGAACAAAATGGCGACATGCCATTAGATATCGAAACTTCAACATAACAGACGGCTGTTATAATGGCTTCCCGAAAAGGACATTGAACCTGAGAAAAATCGAACTCTTTTGATTGCAAGTCTGTCAACATGACGTCCTTGGACATTTCACCTGTAATGGACATATTAGATAAACAAGGTGAGAAAAAGACAACAAAGATGTATCTTGAGAAAGGATGGGAATCTTAAAGAATTTAACAGCTCTCTTAAAGATTACAGTTCTCTAATGGTTCCAATAAAATATTTGGAAAAATAAATACAACTGAATTTTTTTTTGTGTGTATGTTTTGGTGTGTGAAAGATTTAGGCAAAAAAAAAAAGGAATACTGAGAAATATTAAAATGTATTACAAAACAATACTGTTTTGATTATCTCTTCATCACGGCACCTGTTAGTGGGTGGGATATAGCGGCAGCAAGTGAACATTTTGATGTGTTTGAAGCAGGAAAAATGGGCAAATGTAAGGATTTTAGTGAGTTTGGACAACTAGGACAACTAGGTCAGAGCATCTCCAAAACTGCAGCTCTTTTGGGGTGTTCCCGGTCTGCAGTGGTCAGTATCTATCAAAAGTGGTCCAAGGAAGGAACAGTAGTGAACCGGCAACAGGGTCATGGGTGGCCAAGGCTTATTGATGCAAATGGGGAGCAAAGGCTGGCCTGTGTGGTCTGCTCAAACAGACAAGCTACTGTAGCTCAAATTGCTCAAGAAGTTGGTTGCTGGTTCTGATAGAAAAGTGTCAGAATACACAATGCATCGAAGTTTGTTGCGTATTCGGGCTGCATAGCCACAGACCTGTCAGGGTGCCTATGCTGACACCTGTCCATTGCCGAAAGCGCCAACAGTGGGCATATGAGCATCAGAACTGGACCACGGAGCAATGGAAGAAGGTGGCCTGGTCTGATGAATCACGTTTCCTTTTACATCACATGGACGGCCGCGTTCATGTGTGTCACTTACCTGCGGAACACATGACACCAGAATGCACTATGGGAAGAAGGCAAGCTGAAGGAGGCAGTGTAATGCTTTGGGCAATGTTCTGCTGGGAAACCTTGGGTCCTGCCATCCATGTGGATGTTACTTTGACACGTACCACCTAGCTAAGCATTGTTGCAGACCATGTACACCCTTTTATGGAAACGGTATTCCCTGGTGGCTGTGGCCTCTTTCAGCAGGATAATGCTCCCTGCCACAAAGCAAAAATGGTTCAAGAATGGTTTGAGTAGCACAACAACGAGTTTGAGGTGTTGACTTGGCCTCCAAATTCCCATCTCAATGATCTCAATCCAATCGAGCATCTGTGGGATGTGCAGGGTGTGTATTCCTGTGAAGACAAAGCAAATTTTCAACATGCATGTTAATGTGCATTTTTGATTACACATCATATGCCAAACAACCAGTCAGTAACTCTACTGATTAAAGTCACACAGTTAGTTGAAAGCTATATGTGTTTAATTCACAAAAAATAACCAACTCACTTTCTGGAATAATAATGTTTTTGATTCACTAAAAAACATTCATAGGAGTATTCGTTCAGGAATCAGATGAATCTGAACATCATTCGTTGCAGTATTTTTTTTTTTTTTTACAAACAAATGCAAGCCAAGGTACAGGGGAATAGTTTAGGAGAAAATAGCTGTAGAATTCAACGAGCAAAGTAAGTATGGATACAAATGACTTACATAGACAGTAGTGGAAAACATCGACTCTTGCAGCAATTGATATAAATGATAGGTTCTTTTAGATCAATGCAGTCATGCCCCCATCCAATCCCAGTCCCTGACCACTATATTTGTGCATATTGGATTTTTGAAAATTATTTGATCAATCAAAGACATTGTCTATTGCGTATTAAACCATACGATGCTCATAGTGGACTAAACTGCATCGAAGCCGTTATCCGGTCATTTCTAATGGGCAGCAGGTTACACAATGAAGCACCACAAATTACTTGCCATCACCAAGCTGAAAAGCCATCAACCATACTGAATAATCCCACCTCCCCCCGAGCATCCCCCTTCCCGCAGCACATATTGATCTCTGGCTGCGGCCCAAAGCAGGGCAGATTTACTGTCAGATTTCCAGCTTCATCTCTGCGAACATGCTGAGTTTTAAATTTGAATTGTGTGCCTGAGGTTATTTCCCACCTGGACAACCGTGTAGTCATTCCGGTTGCCCTTGATGCAGTGGCACACAGTTTATTTCATCCAAATGTTCTGGCCATATTACAGCAAGGCTCCCCAAACACTTCCAATTCTACTGATTTCTGAGTTGGGAGGTAACATTAGTGTTGCTGTTGGAGGCTTTTATTAGTACATACTGACAATTGACCAACTTGTTCGGCTGTTTGCACCCTAATGGGTTTGCTTTAAGTCATCTCCAACATTTTTGAGTAGGCCAGCTTATAACTTCCCATGGGGAGTAAAATTCCAGCCAGGTTTGAATTATAATGACATTCATGGCCATTTAAAAGTTACAGCTTGTGAAATGTTCAAGTTGCATTGTTGTTCTATTCTATTAACACTGTTGTTGACAGTCTGTCTATCAGGTAGATATACGACGCACTGAGCTGTAGTGGCAGAATTTCCCATTTGCCAAGTGAAAATTAATGGCTTCTATTTATTGTAAATTCAATCTGCAATCTGTTGAGACTGTAGAAGTTATTGACAGTAACATAAATATTGATACACACATCACTCATGTCACAGTACTTACAGTTTTCAATGTGCTTAAGCAATAAAGCAGTAGTATATTTCAGCAGTCATATTAACATTGCTTCAGGATGGTAAGGAGCTTCTGGGTTTCCTTGTGGCACTCTGCAGTGTGTTTCATGTATAAAACGCCAGCAGGCCTGGCCTGTGTCCATATCATGTGGTGTTAGTGTTCATTAAACTGTGACCAGTAGAGAAAGACACCTTCACTGATTCATACTGATGGTGTTTGTGTGTTGAAGTTGCACATCATGTGTATGTCTGTCTATGTATGTGTATTTGATTGGATGGATGTGAGCCGTGTATAAGTGAATTTGCTACCAGAATGGACTGGTGACCAACCAGAACCCCGGTGTTTGTATGACAGCTCCATAGATTACAACCAGAAAGGAGATACAGGTTACAGGAGCAGATGGGTTGGGAACCGAGGATTGTTTTTTTTTAATGAATAGGTTTCCTTTATGAAAAATTCTGGAATCTAATTGTCATCATGACTTTTGCTTTCAGTAATTGTTCTTGTACGTGCACTCTTCAGCAAGTCAAGTCAAGTCACCTTTATTTATTTAGTGCTTTATAAAATACAGATACAGCTTTACAGCAATCAACAGGAAAATTAATCATTGATGCAAACAGAGTTAATTTTGGCTGTACAGCAGCTCTAGAAGAAAATTGTGTCATTGTGCAGCTGAAGTCAGTTTAGTGTTGATTTAGTTCCATTGTAAAGATCATCAATTATTAAATTAGTTAATTTCATCTATAAAGCAGTTCTGCAGAATAGTGATGTCATCATCAAGCTCAGTTCAGTTCTCACTCAATAGTGTCAGTGCAATTGACCATATGCACGGAACTTCTGCAAAGATATAAGCCAACTGGAAAACTTAGCTTTACCCAGACCCGAAGTAGCTTTAACATCATCAGTTGTGTAATACTTAGTTTATAATCAGAATAGAGTCACTTAAAGTTGCACTATGTAATTTATTTTCAGTAAAATATCCAAAATCCACTAGGCTAGAGTTAAATATTTTGTTCAGTTGAGTACATACAATATTCCAAATGTTTCCAACTATTTGTAAATCGTAAGCAAATTGCTATTTTAACCAAGGAACTGGGACGTGTGAGGCGTCATATCTGCGTTACCCTTGGTTTCCGGTTTTATTTTGAAGAAATGCTGTACTCTTACTGCAGTGTGCAACACATATCATAGCAGCCGCCAAGCGAACGCACAGAGTAACGTCATAACATAATTTTAAACACACTCAGATGTATTTAACATGATAAACAGAGCTGCGTTACCTCATACTTATGACCGGAAAAGCGGAATTGGCGCCGGCGACTGTGTCATAATAAAAGTCACAGCTTTTATGCTGGCGGTGTTCCGCTCTTCTTATTAACAATCGCTCCTGCGGCCTTGCTCAGCTACACAACACTCGGTCCTGCTCTGCTTCATACTACAGTAACGTTAATAATCTCATCCATGAACATGATTTCTGCCCGAGTCCTATCCCGATTCTTTTCCACCGCTGTGAGGTGAAGACGACATCTCCCATGAATCCGTCCTCAAACTTTGAATAGACTTTGAAACTTTCAAAATTTGTTTTGAATAGGCAACCTCTAGCGGGTGGAAAAGTTACATAGTGCAGCTTTAAAAAGTCAGGCCTAGCATTAATGTAGTCATTCAAATGTATAACGACACCTCCCAAAATTAGTGTTCCTCCTCAGCAAAATTTAATTCGACCATCAGCTTTCACACTTTAGTGTGATTTATTCAAAATTGAAACTTGTGGAAAAAAATATTACTGGAAATGGCTAATAATGAGCCAGTGAATGCTCCCCTGTTGCCATCCCCTGGTTATAGTGGTAATTAATTTCTTTTTTAAATTTTTATAGTTAATTATTTAAGTGTTTTCTATCAAATGTTGTATTTCTTGTATAAATCTTGAAAAGTTCCGTTTTACAAATGGGGAAAATCTCAGAAGGATGCATTTCCAAAATGTTTCTGGAAAAATGTTGCGTGTGCATGTCCAATTACAGACACTGCGTTTATTATTCCAATGTTCCCATTAGCTTTGTCTTTATTGCAACCATTAAAATTGGTGTATTGGCAAAATTAGGTAAGTGTGATAGCTGCATTAAAATATAAATACAAAAGTAAAAACTGTGTCCGTGTACAGCGAGTATAATGACAGCTAACAGTTCACCGGAAATGCCCAAGGTGGCTTATCAAAAACCAGGAAGTAGTAGTGCATATGTTCAATTAAATCAATAATAATGTTGAATATTAAGTGTCCTTAACTAAGCAAGCCAGAGGCGACAGTGGCAAGAAACTCCATCAGGTGACAGAATTGAGAAAAAACCTTGGGAGAAACCAAGCTCAGCCGGGGGGGCCAGTTCTCCTCTGGCCAACGAACGAACAAGGTGCGATTATTATTCAGTCTTCATCACAAGTCAGAATGCAGATCAGGATTGGTAGCATATATTTAATCCAGTACCTTTTGCTTGATGATCGGATTTATCACACCAGTATGAAAACGAAACTGGTCATAGGTCTGAATTTTTATTTAATATGGAGTTATGACCAATTACTGGATTTTATGCAATCTCTGTGTCTCATTAAAAAGTCTGTAAAACATGCATTGAAAAAAGAAATGTATCAAATTTACTTTGTTTGGTGCAATTGGAAATGAAAACAGACCTGAAATGCCAGTACATATAAAAAGAATAGCTTATATAACCAGCCCTACTCAACCCACTCCAAGCGGGATTCAAACCAGGGTCTCTGGCATGGGAGGCAGGCATGCTAACAAAGATGCTAAAGACTATAGCCTCTAGTGTGCCTCTTGAGGCCAGGGAAGTGAGGTTTACATGCACAGCTCTTACTGACCTAAGCTGTAACACTCACCCTAAACCTCACTCCCACCCGGGTCACGGCATCAAATGTATACCGGTTCTACCCGATCCGGAGGCGGGCGTGCTAACAAGGATGCTACAGGCCTCAGCTCTTACTGGCCTATGTTCGGTACACTTAATTACAAATATTTCCTTCAAAAAAGATGAAAAGAATTCTTAATGGAATTGTAACGGTTCCAATAATTATTTATTAAGAGGAATCAGAACCAAAACGATTCCCTTCTCTACTGCACAGTATTATTCCCCTCAACTAAACAGTGCAGTTCAGGCCCTACATGTAATGTAATTGCTGTGTGTGTCTTTACAAACACGAGTGGGTGGCACACAGTCTCAGTTTATAAGCAGAGACCTGATAAGTGACAAAGCAGCTGGGCTTCCTACATTAATTAGGGTTTAGAGGCTCATACGTGACAGGTCAAGAGGAAAAGACTGTCCTCGACTTATAAAAATAGAGACAAAAAGTACACAGTGTTTTAACAAGTGGTTTAACCACAGCTTAAGGGGGCTGAAGAAGTCATACCGACACTGATTAAGAGCCAAGAGAAACTTCTCTATCACAACATACCATTAAGCTACATTCCTTCGCCAAAGGTGTCGGAAACTGATAATGGAAGGAGTTCTTCAAATACGAGGAATTCGTCCTGAGAACCAAATAAACCTGAGCCTGAGCATGGAGTGGATTAAAACACTGGCAGCCGTAATTGCTTTGTGCAATTATTTTGTGCCAAAATTAGAGCATTAAAAGAATTGATGGAGGAGAACCCAGGAGGAGCAGGACCTCTTGCTGAGGTGTGTGGGCCGGGGTGATTATTGCTCTTGTGTTCCACATTAAATATAGCAATTCATCATAATGCAGGTGTAACAAAAGGCTCAGAGCGAGGATGCAGAACCCAATTTGTAGCTCTTTATAATACAATAAGGCTGAAACACAAAGATAACCAAAGAGTCAGCAACAAAAGGACCAAAGGTAATAGACCTACCAAAACTATAGTTAGGGTTCTTACTGTTTTTGACCAATGCATTTCCATGTCTTTTTCAGTTGTCCAAGGGCCCTGGAAAATGATTTTTTTAAATATTTTTTTCTAAAATATTTCAACAGCTAGAAAGAGCTGATAAAATATGTTAGAGCTGAGCCTAGCTACAAAAACAACAGCAACAACAACAACAACAACAACAACAACAAATAATGGCCTATAAAAATGCCTATGACTTTTGCCTATGAAATGCCTATGAAATTTTTTTATACATTTACAGGCCTAAAAATCACAATATAAAATAGAATCCATTAAAGTATGGAGCCCTGTATAGTACATTGGTTAACATTCATTCATTCAGCTCATGTAATACATTCAGAAAAAGTCCATGGAAAACATTAAAGGGATAGTTCACCCAAAAATGAAAATTGTCATTATTTACTCACTCTCAATTTGTTGATTGTCTCAAGTTAAATTGCCCCTATTATGACATTTGAAAGGTTCCTCTTTTTGTGAGTCCCCAACAACAGGTTTACATGCATGCAAGGTAAAAAAACGCTTTCATTGTCTTATAATGTGCATTTATTTTTTACTTATCTGCTCAACGACTCCCAAAGGATTCGCACAACGATTCATTTTTCCAAACCCCTCCTTTGCATGAGGCTAATCTGCGGTGATTGGTCAGATGACCCAGTCAGTTGTGATTGGTCTACTGCATGCAGCGGATGCCGGAAAAGCAACGCCCATCACCATTAATGAATTACGGCTTGTCAAGTGTACTTTTGAGAGACAATAACTTTATATATGGTGCACTTTCAGATTTAAAACTTTGCAGGATGTTTTCATTCACTTAGAGCTATGTTATAAACTACATGAAAGGTTTTTACCTCTTCAAAACTTTAGCTCATCAAAATAAGTTAAGTTTTATAAGTTATACAAGATTCAACTAATTTTTTAAAATCGGTTTCCATGTAATTTAAGTTTAAATTACTTAAAAATCCAAGTTGATTGTACTCAAATTTAAGGCTTTTTTTCCAGTGTGGTAGTAATCGGCTATTGTCACGGTTGAATAACGCATATTATATGTTTATGTGATATAGTGATTTTTATGTTTATTAATTTCTTCAAATGCATTATAGAATTGTTCATAATATTTTCTTTATATTGCTAATATTGTTTGAATGGTTATTTGTGCTTAGGTTAACGAAATGAGTAAGAACGTTATGTGCAGTAATCCATTTTATTATTTTCATTTGGCATACCAGCGTGATGACATCATCGCACACTTCGGTATGTGGCGCGCGCCCGTGATACGCTCCATTCAGATTCAATACACTGTTAAAGAAGCAATCACTGCAGCGCTCTCTTTTATTTTATTCTTTATTCTTCTTTAACCTTTTTGTACTTCTTCTTCAGGTAATTTGAACACTTCGATCTTGAGTAGTAACACTGTTTAATGCAATACCGATGAGTTGTACGGATTGAAAGTAGTTTATTTTAGTGTAGTGATAGTGTGTCATGTGTTAGCATTTCTGAGCACATGGTTAGCATGGATGCCTCGCGATTAGCGCGTTAGCCCGCTATACACGAGAGAGAGAGTAATTTATGTCAGCCGTTTTGATTCTGCTTTGACATTTAGAAATATTACTTTCAGAACAATAACACTCTTGCTTGTGTGGTATTGTTTAACTACAGTATTATACCCCCCCCCCCCCCCCCCTATATGATATAGGTCTACATATTTTTGTGAGCAATTGACCTTCTATATTCTATGTAGTCTTACTGCCCTTCTCTATTTTTCAATTAGAACTCCAGAATACTTACCAGAGCTTTTTAACTCTGCATCCACAATTACTTTTTTCATAACAAGATTTTTTTTAACAGAACAATATGGCTTTGCAGTCCAAGTTTGAACTGTGAACCACCTGCTAGCATATAATTTACAAAAAAAAGGTTAAAGCCTTTTGCTAGAGCTTTTACAAACTACAAGGAACAGCATGTTCTGCAATAGGATCTGAGCCATTTTTTTCTTCTTTCATAATTATTTTTCAAGACAACTATGGAAACTCATTACAATTTTGGTCTAATCCCTGAGCAAAAGCAAAACTGGTCAAACGAGGTCTTGTCCCAAAAAGTCACCATGCATGGTAAAAGAAAAAACAAATAAATGAGGGTCTGTTAGATTAAGAAAACAATGTAAAACCGTAATGAGACTAGGAGAACATGTACTGAGCTCTATGAAACTAAAAAGTTCAACTAAAGACTCCAGTTCGGTTTCACACTTATTTAATGAAGCTGGTTTCTATATTACTGCTCATTATCAAAATCTGTATGCTACTATTTTGCTCTGGCATCACCACAGCAAAGGCTTTGTGTTTGTTCTATGTATATTAAAGGTCCCGTTCTTCGTGATCCCATTGTTCAAACTTCAGTTAGTGTGTAATGTTGCTGTTAGAGCATAAATAATACCTGTAAAATTATAAAGCTCAAAGTTCAATGCCAAGCGAGATATTTTATTTAACAGAAGTTCCCTTTCAAAGCCTACAGCGAACGGCCGGCTTGGACTACATCCTGGTACTTCCTTCATAAATGACGTCAGTAGAACAGTAGAACAGACTAACCTCCGCCCACAAGAATACGCAAAAAAAGGGGGCGTGGTCTTGTTGCTGTCCCACGTGGAGAAGAGGACGGTCGCGTGGAGAAAAGGAAGTGTTGCGTTTGAGTGTGTTTGTCGCCATGTCGTCGAGACGCTGTTATTTTCATCCCGGAGTCAAATCACCTTTGTTTGGCTTTCCCAGGGACGCTGTAGAGATCATTAAGCGCATATATCTCCAGTTAAGAGGCGTGACCTTTCCACGTGCGCTAAGCTGCTGTCGAATCACAACACAGGAACCGTGACACGTTTGCTAAGATGCGGTCAAATCACAACACAGGAACCGCTGGCACAATCAGAACGCGTTACGTATTTCTGAAGGAGGGACTTCATAGAATAAAGGAACTCATCAACCCGTTTTTAGGACAGTGAAAACAGTGGTGTACAGATAAGTAAATTGTGTTAAAAATACTGTTTTTTTTACACGCAAAACATGAACACATGTTATATTGCACACTGTAAACACAATCAAAACTTCAAAAGAACACGAAGAACGGGACCTTTAAAGCAATAATCAAAAAGCTCATTAAAAGGTCACTGAAACACATGGCCCTATAAAATGGTGGTAAAATGTGATAAAAGAAACAAATGAACACTTAACCTAATGCATTATTACAAAAAAAAAACAAGGAACAAAGATTTAATTGCTTTCTTCGAAGATAATTAATCACATATTTACGTTTATAATATTCACTAAAAGTGACAAATCTTTTGTAACATATAAAAGTCTATTTCAAATATATCAGCTCTCCCATTTCACCACTATTGACTCCCTCACTATCACTGACATCATTACTAAGTCAAATTCCTCATCATGTCAGCTTGACCCTGTCCCCACCCCTCTACTTAAGGCCTGTGCCACATCCCTATCTAAACCCATTACACTGATTGTAAATACCTGCCTCAACTCTGGTGTTGTGCCTGCTGTTCTCAAGACTGCTGCAGTTACACCCATTCTCAAAAAACCTGATACCCGACCCAACATCACTGTTAAACTACCGCCCTATCTCCAACCTACCCTTCCTGGCCAAGGTAATGGAAAGAGGGGTGGCGTCACAACTACACACCTTTCTCAACCACCACAACCTGTATGACCCTTTTCAATCAGGCTTCCGTTCATGTCACAGTACAGAGACTGCCCTACTACGCATAGTTAACGACCTCCTCCTGTCTGCTGACTCTGGTTCATTTAACATTCTCATCCTCCTTGACCTTAGTGCCGCTTTTGATACTATCATCCACAATGTTCTAATCTCCCGTCTGTCTGCTATTGGTGTTTCTGGCACAGCCTTCAATTGGTTTCAGTCATACCTCACTAACAGAAAACAGTTTGTCACACTTGGTCCACATCAGTCTACCAAGTCTCCAGTCACTCGTGGTGTCCCCCAGGGTTCTGTTCTTGGGCCCCTCCTCTTTCTCATATAAATTCTCCCTCTTGGCCAGATCATCCACAGACACGGTCTAAATTTCCACTGCTATGCAGATGACATTCAACTCTATCTTACCACTCCCTCTCCCTCTGACCCCCCACCACGCTCCCTCACTGACTGCCTTTATGATTTAAAATCATGGATGCAAAACAACTTTCTCAAACTCAATACAGATAAAACAAAAATTTCTGCTGATTGGCCCCAAAAGCATGCTCTCCAAACCTCAAACTCTCACTCTTAACATTGATGGTTAACTTGTCCACTCCACCCCGGTTGTCAAAAACCTTGGCATTCAACTTGACTCAACCCTCACCTTTGATCATCATATCAAATAACTCACTAAGACTGCCTTCTTTCACCTCCGCAACAATGCCGCCTCCGACCCTTCCTCTCTGTTAGTGATGCACAGACTTTGGTCCACTCCTTCATTATGTCCCATCTAGATTACTGCAACTCACTCTTCCTTGGTCTCCCCTCTAAATCCCTTCAAAGATTGCAATATATTCAAAACTCTGCAGCCAGGCTCCTCACCCATACCAGACGATCGGCACACATCACCCCCATTCTCCATCAACTTCATTGGCTACCAGTTCGGTACCGGATTAAATACAAAGTACTACTACTCACTTTCAAAGCACTCCATCTGCGACCTCTGGGTGGCAGGTCCTTCAGTGCCTTGGCCCCCAAATTCTGGAACTCCCTCCCCCAACCTCTTCGTGACTGTCCATCTCTTCCCTTCTTTAAAGCACATCTCAAGACCTTTTTGTTTAATGATCACTTCTCTTCTACACCCAACACATAGCTCCATACACAGCTTGTTTTGTTGTATTGTTATTGATATTATTTTATTTGTCTGTTTGTTGGTATGCTTCCTTCTACTATGTTAAGCGACCTTGGGTTTGAGAAAGGCGCTATATAAAACAAACGTATTATTAATATTATATATGCGGTTTGTTAGGACTATCTATTTATTAAAAAAATCCTAGAAAATTTCAGTTTCCACAAAAATATTAAGCAGCAAAAATTGAAGACATTTTACAAAGAATCTCTCTCTCTCTCTCTCTCTCTCTCTCTCTCTCTCTCTCTCTCTCTCTCTATCTCTCTCTCTATCTCTATCAGGCATAGCATTACGACCGGTGAAGTGAATAACACAAATTTTCCCTTCATCATGGCACCTGTTAGTGTGTGGGATATATTAGGCAGCAAGTGAACATTTTGTCCTCAAAGTTGATGTGTTAGAAGTAGGAAAAATGTGCAAGCATAAGGATTCACGTTTTCTTTTACATCACGTGGATGGCTGGGTGCATGTGCATTGCTTACCTGGGAACACATGGCACCAGAATGCACGATGGGAAGAAGGCAAGCCAAGTGGGCAGTGCGATGCTTTGGACAATGTTCTGCTATAGGAAACCTTGAGTCCTGCCATCCATGTGGATGCTACTTTGACTCGTACCACCTACCTAAGCATTGTTGCAGACCATGTGCACCATTTCATGGAAACGGTATTCCCTGGTGGCTGTAGCCTCTTTCAGCAGGATAATGCGCCCTGCCACAAAGCAAAAATGGTTCAGTAATGGTTTGAGGAGCACAACAATGAGTTTGAGGTGTTGACTTGGCTTCCAAATTCCCCAGATCTCAATCCAATCGAGCATCTGTAGGATGTGCTGAACAAACAAGTCCGATCCATGGAGGCCCACCTCACAACTTAAAGGATCTACTGCTAACATCTTGGTGCCAGATACCACAGCAAATCTTCTGGGGTCTAGTGGAGTCCATGCCTCGACAGGTCAGGGCTGTTTTGGCAGCAAAAGGGGACCAACACAATATAAGGTCATGTGTTATGCCCAATTCATAAATGTGCCACTGATTGATCATATCACACTGTAAACCATAGCACTCAGAATTGGTTTGAGTAGAGCCAACTCAAATTAAACTATTAGATCAAACAAATTAACTTTTATAGAACTTCCTTTTTCTTTTGAGTTCTCAAAACTCAAACAGTAATCTGAATTGTTTCATTGTTTTATAAACTTGTTTCTTTTAATTTAGACTAACTTAAATTGAACTTAAACTGGGCAGGTATTTCTATTCCACAGAATGTTTTGCCATGACACTCAGAAGTGACAGTGAATGCCAAAATTAAGTGTTATATTATGGTAACCAATTAGCAAGGTGGCATTTATTGAATTAGCTCATTAAAGCTAGTCAAGTTTCCACTACTGAAAATTTGAGATTGCATGATATTTTTAAGTTAAATGCATGAATTAGCTTACTCAAATATTTCAAGTTCAGAGCAATTTAAATGTATGATTACAAAATAAAAATCTGCAAGTTCTGCTTACTTAAACTTTACATTTCTTAACTTAAAAAAATTGAGGCAACTGACAGGTTTGCCAACTTATTCAGGTTTTCAGTGCACTTGTGACAGATGCTTAAATCTATGAGTACTGTCATCATTTTGAATAAAACACACTCTGTGGAAATTGGAGAGGGATGAACCATGATAAGAGAGGGATACTGGGACAATATATGAATGACAGCGTGTCTAACAACTTGCCCACAGTGCTGATCACTCCATGGGGCACCAGCCAATCACAGTATCTACATTTCCGTGTCATCTCCTTGGGCCACTGAGCCTCATATTTAAGTCGAGGAGGTGCACAGCTCTGCCGAGAGCCTGGCAGCTTTGCACACTGGCCTATCTGCAAATAAATATGTAGCCGAGATCTTGCTCTGCATGAGCAATGAATCCTGGGAAGGGAATAAAAAGGTAAGAGGGAGCAGATGGGGGTCAAGTTGTTGAAGCAAGTTGTCTACTGACTGACATTGCATAAGCAGCGGACGCCATCTCAGGACTGGATAGCTGACATTGTAATGGGGCTGGAATATATGCAGAGGATGGGCGCTCAATTTCGGGTTTGAGATGGAATGTATGAGGCAGCAGCTGGCACTGGTAGGAGAAGGGGCCGGGTAATGAATTCTCACCCCGGCCTTCTGCTTCACATTTCCCGCACAACCTCTACTCAGATATTAAAAGGTGTCATCGCCCGGCTCACCGATGAATCCAGTCTGAATTTTAAAATAGCCCCACTTGTCAAACTGAGGGAAATATCAATGGCTACTACAGCACAGAGGGAGCACATGGGAAAATAGGGAACCTCCAGGAAAGTGGAAGACAAGAGATCTGGCTGTGCCAATTACTGTAGGCTTGTGGGAGGAAGTTGCAGGGATGGAGTGTAAAACAGGACAGATTTAATGACAGATACAAGGAACTGAATCTTGAGGTATACCTTCAGTCCATAAGTTGACAAGTGAGCTCCTGTTTGATCTGTTGGAACATCCATCTTGAGTCTCGGAAAGTGTGAAAGAAGAGATTGGTTTCATCTAGCAAGGTTTTCTTGCTGGGAAGAAGAGGTTTGTTTTTAAAGACAGAAAAATGACAGCTGGTTATGGTCAAAACTTTCTGTAAGCTTATATAAGCACATTCTGTCAAACTTGTTTTAGAAAATTCATTCGATTCAAAAGCAGAAGCAAAACATTCACACATGCTTATGAAACTCACTAAACTGGAATTTTTTTTCAACATCACGATTTAAGTTTGGTTATGTGAACAAGTAATGAAAAGTTTCATCAGTGCTATTTTTATACATTTGTGTCAGACGGACATATTTGGCCCGAGGCCCATGTTTTGGCATGTGTCAAGTTAAACATATTCAACTTTTAAACGCGTCTCAAGACCCCAGAGCTTTGTTCCGTTCAGTTGCGCTCGGTCTAGCTGTTTGAAAGGGAAAACACGTCCTGTGTGAACACCCTCTAATCTCTCCCAAGTGTCAAAGCGACTGATGCACCAAACTGAGTCACAGTGAACAGTGTTGACACAAATTGTCTGTCAGGACAGAAGGTACTGCTGTAAATGTCACAACCAATCCCAAAATTAAAAACAAAGCCCTTTTTGTTATTTGCATGATTTCACTGGATCTTGAAATTTAGGATTGATCATTGTTGGACATTCATAGTCATGACATTTATGAATATACATTGCCCGGCTAAAAAAAATAAATAAAGTCACTGTTTGGATTTAAACAGGCAAATGCTTAAGAGTCAATGGTTGGATCAGTATTGCAGTGATTATTATGTTTCTAGCATGTTATATGTTTGGCAAAAGTTCTTCTAACCCAAATTGATGGATTGTGTAGCTTTTAATTTCTTAAACAAATGCAGGAAGACACATCATGGCCATATTCCAGGATGACTATGTCAATATGTGTTAGGCTCAAATGATGATATAATGGTTGGGAGGAAGCATGTAGAATAATTTTCACACACACAAAAAAAAAATGAATTGAAAGTATTTGGGATGTGCTGGAGGAGACTTTACAGAGTGCTTGACTCTTGCATTATCAATACAAGATCTTGACAAAAATGTATGCACCTCTTGATGGAAATAACATCACTTCATTTATTTTCATCAAGAGGTGTATTCATTTTTGGTCAAGATCTGTTGCCAAACATATAAGATGTTAGAAACATAATAATCACTGCAATAATGTGTAACATATAGTCCACTGAAGGGAAACATAAAACAAAGACTTGGCTTGGCACAAAAATAAACAAAATGACTCACCAACAGTGGTTACAGGTAACATTGAATACTAGACAAGGACACATGGCAAACATGAGGGTTTAAATACACAAGGACTAATGGCTAGACAAGGCATCGGCTGTGACTGGATGCAACCGATTGGCGAGAGTAGCTGCGTGCAGGAGGGGTGGAGCTGCAAACGGAGACGTGAAGTCAGACACTTTCTGCTTCCCGTAGTGACGCTTGCGCTGTGTTTGCATTCTTTATCACAGCTGAAGTGAAATAAATGCAATATTTGGCAATACACAGATGTTCCAGAGACATTATTGTCATGTAATACTTGCACTGCAATAATATGCACTGCTAAATACAGCTTGTGTTTTTACAAGAATAACGTTTAACATATAAGCCTACACTATCAATGAAGTGGGGTCTATGTGTTTTATAACATGAAAATATAACATTGCGCCTACATGAAAGGAGGTTTTACTGTTATAAAAAACTGATTTGTGAGCATTAGTGGAACTGAAGGTTTTAGAATAAACACGAAACACACGTGATCGCTGTCATGTGGTGAATCTGGCCAATCGTGGAACAGCTGTGTCGTCATCAGAGTCTGTGCAGTCGCTCTAGAGAAACTGCACCGGCTGTATTAGCCGACTGCTCTCGAATCGCTCTCGCGGTACTTTGATGTCATACGTCACTGTCACGTGGCGTCGGCACTGTCTCAAGTCGGACAAAATTTCTAACCGGCCTGCGCTGCTTCAAGTCAGCCGCTGATCGGTCTGCGCATCGCTGCATCAAGTCGAACAAGCCTACAGACAACATGACACAAGAACACATGAGGGCATGGGAGTCACATGACAAACCAGGAAACAAGACAGTGAACATGATAAATAAAGGCCCTGTACCAAATGGCACACTTCATATGCACTTTTGGTTTTGTGGAAGAAGGGTGCTCGCGAGCGCCCCCTTTGAGGTCGATATGTGCACTTCTGCTGAGCCTGCACTGGTGCGGGTTACCCAGTGAACTTCTTTCCAGCAGTCAAAGCGGCATTACGTCATGAAAGCGCGGACTCCGAGGAAGACCGTGAGGGTTTGGGGTGCCATTATGGGACAGGGCCAAATGACACCCTAAACCCTCTTAGTCTTCCTCTAGCGCCCCCTTTGAGGGGTCAATATGCGCACTCGATGCACACTTCTGCCGAGCCTGCACTGGTGCAGGTTACGCAGAGGACAGTCAAATCGACATTACGTCGTGAAAGTGCGGAGGTTTAGGGTGCCATTTGGGACAGGGCCTGAGTCCTCACTTTCACAACGTAATGCCACTCGCGAACTTGCGGGCTCAGAGCATCGTTGCGCATCGAGGGCGCATAGCAGCCGCAAAGGGGCTGGTGTGAGTAGAGGCGGGGCTAATTTGAATATTCATAGCACCTGTATACTAAATGAGGCAAGGGTGTAGAGTTACATTAAAGCTATTTTAAGGCATGATTCATTTTTTTCAAGGAATTTTTTTTTAAATATGTCGTTTTGGTGATCAAATATGAGTTTTAAGGGATAAAATGATTGACTAAAGGGGGAGTTTAATGAATAAAAGTATTCTAAAAGACCCCAAACTTTAAATACAACTGTATCTTTATATACAAAGCACACAATTGCAATGCAATATATTCTGTATGTAAAATATTTATAACCAATTTTAGTTCCAGATAATTTAAATACAGAATATATTGTAAATGAATCCACCTTTACTAATCACGAAAGTGCTACTACATGACACTCGCAAAAACACTAGGTGGCGCTAAGATATTTAAAAAGATGCTTTTTAAATGATATCAGTTAACAGACTAACTTTGTCAGCACAAAAATACTTAAATTGAAATTAACCTAAGAACTATAACTAAATGAAACGAAACACTGAAAAAAAAAGCGATGATTAGCGATGATCAAACTAAAAGGCCATACTGAAAATAAAACAGAAGTAATAACTAAATTCCAAACTTTAACAACTTTAATATTAACAAGCATCATTAGGCATGCAGGATGCATACTTACAGGGCTACATATGCAGGTTTATTCAGATGAATGGAAATTCAAACTTACATCTTCCTCCAAGTTCTCCAAATTTCTCCAACCTTATCAGTCTGGTTCATGAATATTAATTAGGTAATTTTCTGCCATTAGCTGATTTGCTGAAAGGCAAGGCGCTCACTATAGCAGGATTATTGCTCACACATTCATTGCACTGCTGATGCTACAGGTTGGTCTTTAGCTTGAAAATAAAATAAAAGTGAAATCTAAATTCAAAATGTTAATAACCCTGATGAGCAACAAGCATACAGCAGGGGTACATTCAGGTTTGTTGAAATGAATGGAAATGCAAATAGATAACTTTCTCCAGGTTTTATAGATCTTCTTTCTTTAACCTTATCAGCCTGGCTCATGAATATTAATTAGGTGCCGTAATGTTCACTTACTTAGGCTAATTAATCCCAGCGAATTTACTGGAAGGCAAGCCAAGGCATTCACCATTAGTTGGATTACCGTTCAAAATTTTTGTTTTGACTACTTTTTCCCCAAATCAAGTCACCTTTATATTTATATAGCGATTTATACAATACAGATGATAAACAGTTATAATTCAGTTATAAAAAACAGTATAAATCGCTATATAAATATAAAGGTGACTTGATTTGGGGAAAAAAGTAGTCAAAACTAAAATTTTGGAAAACATTCCCCCACAATGTAAATGCATGGGGTTAACCCAGTTTAGCCCGTGTAGAATCACTTTTGCCGCTCGACAGAGCAAGATATATAGAAAAACTTAGCCATATTGGGTCAGATTGGCCGTACAGTATCTGTGACTGATAAACGACCCAACGGAATCAATGGCCAGAGGTGTGATTTTCTCATCAAAATGCATGCTGCTCCGCCGACCCCCATATAAGTATGACATGCCTACTTCATAAATCACCCAGTCTTTCGATGAAGACGTTAATTCAGTGTTCCTGAATTTAATGGATTAAAAGTATGTATTACATACATTTAACGTTTTAAAATGATCATAAAACATGTCTTGTGCTATGAAATTGATATTTGGAGTTGACATGTCAGTGTCACAATATTATTAGAATTAGTGACAATAGCAAAGTTTTTTTATTTACTTTTTTATAGCAACCGTCTTCATCAAAAGACTGGGTGATTTATGAAGTAGCCTAGCTATTATGTTGTGAAATCTCTTTTTCTAATCTTTACAATAATACCAGCATCATGTAGTGCAAATGTTTCATTGTAATGGACGTATTGCAGGATTTCGGAATTGACGAACGGCTCCGCCTGTTTATTTAGCAGTATAAAACTTCAGACCAGGGTTTTTTAATTTACTAGAGGTGCAGAACGCCACATGGCAACTTTTCGGGACTGCACCAAGCAAAAATAAATCTAAAGTAAAGTGCCTAACAAGGTCTACGTGCATTCATTCTAATGGCTTGTTTTCCCCCACGGCATATGGAGGATATGATGTTTTGTGGGCGTTCCCAGTAATGCCGACCAAATCTAGTCAGTTAGTGTTGCTTTCGTCAATGAAAAGTATGACTAAATGTCAACGAACCTTTATCACGTGACGAAAACGAGACAAGACGCAACGTAAATGCTGGTCATGTGACGATGACTATAATTAAATGTATAACGCAATATTGTTGACGAATAAAAACAAGACTAAATGTGGTTTACAAAATAAAAACTATACTAAAATGTCTCTTCATTTTCGTTGACGAAAATGAAACGAGACGAAATGTTATAACGTTATTTTGTCTCGTTTAGTCGCGTTATTATTATTATTTTGCAATATTTCTGTGCGTCTCATTCAGGGCCTGTATCAGGTCTCACTGCGCAGACGCAGTCGACGTCACTCTCTTCAAGCCCCACTCGCAGCATTATTTAGAAGATGCAGCTGCGGTGAGTTAACGACAACAAACAAAGTTAAGTCTGACAGAGAAAGGGACCGAGGCCGGCTAGTCGGGGTTCGTAAGCCCTATTCGGACGATAATTGTTTCTCCTGCGGTCGTAAGGTGTTTTCATCATTTACAGGGGCTAGTCAGTGATTTTATTGTCGTCTTAATCCAGAATATCAGTGTTTTTCTCCCACCACCCATGTAAAAATCCCAGGGCCGGCCCAAGCCTTGATGGGGCCTTAAGCAGAATTTTATTTGGGGCCCCTTGGTGCCACCAAAACGACTGACTTGTCAGTTTTTGATAATTCGCACACCCATTATCAATGTTATTAGATGTAGCTGTGTTGCGTACAACATGTCTGCCTGTCATGTTTTTACCCTCATACGGTTTTTAATTGTAACAGTAGCAAACCCACAAGAGGGGTCAGATGTTAACTTGCACTTTAATATTCAAAGTCTTACAGTACTACAGTTCAGACTGGGATATGTACACTTTTTTCTGGACTGTTTTCATCACTTATAATAATCAGAAATGTTTCTTGATCATCAAATCCTCATATCAGAATGATTGGTGAAGGATCATGTGACACTGAAGACTGGAGTAATGATGATAAATTCAGCTTTGATCACAGTAATAAATTACATTTAATTTACTATATTCGCATAGAAAACAGCTATTTTAACAATATTTCACAATATTACTGTCCGTTTTTACGGTATTTTTGGTCAAATAAATGCAGCCTTGGTGAGCAGAAGAGACTTCTTTTAAAAACAAGAAAAGTTGATGGATTTCTTGAAAACGTTAAACAGCTTTTATTTTGGCAGAAACACGCAGAAACCCCTTTTATTCATTTATAAGTGATCCTCATTACGAATTTGGGAAGATGTTTGCTGCATTGCCTTCCCAAATTATCATTTTGAGCGACTCAACATATAGCCTAGGCCTACTTGCAGAGAAGCATTTGCTGCGAACAGAAACTGAAAGCTATGCTGTACTCCATCCAAAACATGCAGCACGTCAGATAAGATATTCACACTAAACCATATCACATTCTCAAATCCATCCATTCATAAAAAGGTTATCGGGCAACTGACGTAGCACAGTTTCAGCGCTGATTTTTCTCGCTTAGTTCGCTTATGCCTTGGGCCGGCTCTGAAAAAACCCCAGCCGAATTACATTACCTAACGTACTGTTGACAAACATGGTCGCGTAGTGGCGTCTGAATCCACATCTCCACATCAGTTTTCAATAATATATCACTTCAGCATTCACTGTTTATATCCTTTTAGACCACTACAGAGAACCGTACAGTTGCGTTTCGCTGTCATTTGGATGCATTTTAAAAATATAGACTTTTATTACTGAAATGCTGCCAAGTATTTACAAGAGCACGATATTTCATCACCGCTCAAAAAAAAAAGAAAGCACGTAAACATTTGAAATGTGCCATTATAACGGCAGCGATTATATATGTTAAAATAACCGCAGCATTATGTTTACCTCATAAGCAAATAAGAGGCTATATTTACTTATTTCTGCTCATTTCCATGTGGAATAAAATGACATTCTTTATTTTGAGATAAAATACAAGACAGAAAACCATTTTAACTATAATGTGGGTCTAATTTTAAAGAGATTTTTAAAGATTAAATAATAATTAGAATATTATTTTCCTATTATTAAATTAAATATGCATTTATTCTTATTACAACATTTGGAAAAACTTTCATTACATTGAAGTGGAAAATAAAACGGAATGTGTTGTGGAAAAAGATGGGGGAGAAATGTGGCCACAAAATCACAGGAAAAAACACCACAAACCTTAAGAGACATCTCAATGTTTTTATTTATTTGATTTTCATGTATGTGTGTGTACTTCTAACTTTAATGTATGTGTGTGTCTGGAATGAAGGTAACAGTAAAACAATAAGATAACCTTGTTTGAAATGGGTTTGGCTAAAAGAAGATTTTGGTTATATTGACTGGGTTAAATAGAATTGCATTACTAAAAAGAGTTTGAATTGACTTGACTAGACTAAAATAGCCATGGATAATTCTGACTAAAATAAGACTAAAACACTCAGACTTTTAGTCCACTAAAACTTGACTAGACTAAAAAGAGTAAACTCAAAAAAAATGGAAAATGGACTAACCCAGCAATTGGGTCGTTTTAAGCAAACATTTAACCCAACTGCTGCGTTAAAACAACCCAATCGCTGGATTAAATGGTAAATGGTAAACTGCATTTATATAGAGCTTTTAACAGACCAATGGCCATCCAAAGCGCTTTACACATTGCCTCACATTCACCCATTCACACACCGACGGTGGTGTCAGCCATGCAAGGCGCCATGCAGCTCGTCGGGAGCAGCTGGGGTTAGGTGTCTTGCTCATGGACACCTCGACACTTGGTCAGGTGGAACCGGGGATCGAACCACCAACCTTCCGGTTTGTAGACAACCTACATGAACCACTGAGCCACTGCCGCCCCACTGCCGGATTAAAACAACCTGTGGCGAGCAGCGAGGCTGAGGGACCGTGAGAGCGGACAGCGGTCTCGTGTCTCACGGAGGAGTGACGGGAGTATAAAGGAGGAGCGACGACAGTGAAGGACGAGGGAGGACCAGGCCTGGGATTTTGTGTTGTGTTTTATTTACGTTTTGTAATGTGTGTGCACGGCAGTCGTCCGCGAGGGGCTGCCGCTTTTACTTTCAATTTGTGTTCATTTGTTTTTGTATGTAGGTGGCAGTCGTCCATGAGGGGCTGCCGCCGCCATTTTATTTTGTGTTGATTTATTAAACTTGTTTGAATGTTCCCGCCTCCTTCTTCCCATACGATCGAACCCCGTTACAAACCCAATTCCTTTATTTTTTAGAGTGTATGAACGTGACTAAAACTAATAAAAACTAAAATAACAGCTTGACACAAAGACTAGACTAAAACTCAAATTAAAACAGGCCGCCAAAAACAACACTACTGTCAGTGCAGTCACATATAACTGCAGCAAAACAATATTTTAAAATATGATGATTATTTGTCAGAAAAGTGTCATGTCAGCTAACCAAATGCAAACTGACAAAAATACAAAGAAAATAGTTAAGTTCTACAAAATAAAAAATAAAAAACAGACATGTCACTTCATGCGTTTAAAGCCTGATTACCTATTCAAGTCACCATCACCTTGCCCAATCAGGCGAGACTGCGCTCTGATGGAGAGATTGGCTGCTAAAACACATGTACAAATCACACATCCTTACACAGAAGTGTGCATCTTCCCGGTGTACACCCCTCTCCGTCTGTCTCTTCACTGATAATGAGAATTAGTTTAAAACGAGAGAGGAAATTACAAATAATTTTGGATTTTAGAGCAGCTATTTGCTCTCTTAATGAAATGATGCTTCAGAAAATGGGATTTTAGGGCCATCACCATGGCAAAGAGCCAGCCATGAATATTCACAGCTCAGCTACCGCAGTGCCGACTTAGTATGTTAACTCATGTACAAATACCAGCGCAGCTCCAGTCCCACTTTTAAAATGCCAGCGCTGTAGTCTCAGCTGCGCAGTGTTTAAAAGACTTTCGGTCTGAATCCTGCGTACAGTGGAAAAGTACATCTGCTGTGCATTTCAAGTTAATGCGGATGTTTTAGCAAAGCACTAGAGAGCTTGTAGTCATTTGATTCATGTAAAATGAACGTCCTTCACCACAAGTTGACAAGATATGGCTAAAATTGATGGCAAATGACTTCATAGTCATACCTAGAAATGAAAAGATTGGTCAACACGCTTCACAGCCTGGATAACTGAAAAGGAAAGCTGCTATTTCTGTCACTTCAACTAGCCTGTACTCAATTTTTCTTGTCATATCTAAAGCTCCATCTCCTTCCGGAAAAGCTTTTATCTGCTAATCAGAACAAAATGGCAGCTTTAAGAGCGAATCAGGAGATTGCATGCGTTAAGAATCTGTCTCCTGTGCAGATGGCTTTAATCCACATCCAGCAGTTTGATATCTGATCCAAAACAACAACGGCAAATGGCGATAAGTTCCAACAGTAACTGTCCTTCATTGCCAGCCATGATTTCCCCATCAAACCAAGGACAAATTGTGCACTCTCAGAGTTTGTATTTCATAAAGCCTATCAAAACAAAGCCGCACAACAAGCTGACAGGACCCACTTTATATTAGTTGGCCTTAACTACTGTGTACTAACATGCACTTATTGTGTACATACATGTTTTTACGTTGTACTTACATTTGAAAAAATACCTGCATATAATTACATCTGTAATTCATTTCTATAGTTGCATTTGTAATTACATTGCTGACCCTTCCCTTACACCTTAACTAACCGTTAAACTTACCCACACCACCACACCTGTCCCTAACTCTAACCATATCCCACCTCAATATCAGCAAAAGTGTACAGCAATGCAATATGAACACAATATGTTTTGATGTAAGTACGTAGTAGTTAAGGCCACCTAATATAAAGTGGGGCCGGCTGACTTTAAAGGGCAATGACGATTTCTAGCAACCTGGGAAGGATTATGGAGGTTCAAGCAGATACCTTTGATTTCCTTTTTGCTTGGGAGGGTCGGTCTGACAGTGGATGTGGAAATGGGCAGACGAGTCAGGCTGTGGCTAGTTGGACAGTTAGAAGTTGCCAGCAGCCATTTTCCATGCAGATGGCATAGGCGGACAGCTGGTGATTGAAGGCAAGAGACCAGAATGTTAACTATACTTTATGAAGAAACTGAAGTTTGAACACAGGGGAGAGTAGTAAAAGCTCAAGGGTTGGGCAACTTGCCTGAAAACGGTGATTTTCATTTGTCTCCAAACATCTGCAGTCTTCCTTGTGTTGCGCTCATCTCACCCCCTGTGCAATAAAGAGCACTCAGATGCCCCAGAGAAACCAAGTGGCCGTCACTGTTCATTTGCGCTGTATAATTTAGTTCTTCAGAGACTGGAGCCCATCAAATCTTGCCTGCCTCCTTCTCTCCCTGCCACCATTTGCCAACTACCATGAGAAATTTCTGAGCAAAAATGGAGGCCAGGAATACTTCAGGCTCTACCTCATCACAGCTGACGAGCTCTTTGGCAGCGTAAATGCATGAGAATGAACCAGGAGCGGCACACAGGCTCCAACTGCGGAGCCGAGGCTGAGAAATGAGCTGGCATTCTCAATGAGACAGAAGCCGACAGCAGCCCCATAGAGTCGCTCCCAAGGCCTCTGAAGAAATTTTAGGCTAAATCATCCTCTACGGTAAAGAGCACAGAATCTTGTGTAGGGGAAAAGAGTTGGAGTGTTTTTTAGAAGAGTTCTGGTAATGAGTTGTTGTTGTATATCAGAAAGTTCAGTTTGGAGTTGTTCCCTTTTGATTAATATCTATCTATCTATCTATCTATCTATCTATCTATCTATCTATCTATCTATCTATCTATCTATCTATCTATCTATCTATCTATCTATCTATCTATCTATCTATCTATCTATCTATCTATCTATCTATCTATCTATCTATCTATCTATCTATCTATCTATCTATCTATCTATCTATCTATCTATCTATCTACCCACCCATCCATCCATCCATCCATCCATCCATCCATCCATCCATCCATCCATCCATCCACCCACCCACACATACCACCCACCCATCAATCATCTATCTATCTATCTATCTATCTATCTATCTATCTATCTATCTATCTATCTATCTATCTATCTATCTATCTATCTATCTATCTATCTATCTATCTATCTATCTATCTATCTATCTATCTATCTATCTATCTATCTATCTATCTATCTATCTATCTATCTATCTATCTATCTATCTATCTATCTCTCTATCTCTCTGTCCATCCATCCATCCATCCATCCATCCATCCATCCATCCATCCATCCATCCATCCATCCATCCATCCATCCATCCATCCATCCATCCATCCATCCATCCATCCATCCATCCATCCATCCATCCATCCACCCACACATACCACCCACCCATCAATCATCTATCTATCTATCTATCTATCTATCTATCTATCTATCTATCTATCTATCTATCTATCTATCTATCTATCTATCTATCTATCTATCTATCTATCTATCTATCTATCTATCTATCTATCTATCTATCTATCTATCTATCTATCTATCTATCTCTCTGTCCATCCACCCACACATACCACCCACCCATCAATCATCTATCTATCTATCTATCTATCTATCTATCTATCTATCTATCTATCTATCTATCTATCTATCTATCTATCTATCTATCTATCTATCTATCTATCTATCTATCTATCTATCTATCTATCTATCTATCTATCTATCTATCCATCCATCCACACATACCACCCATCCATCCATCCATCCGTCCGTCCGTCCATCCATCCATCCATCTACCTACCTACCCATCCATCCATCCATCCATCCACCCACCCACCCACCCACCCATCCATCCATCCATCCATCCATCCATCCATCCATCCATCTATCCAATCCATATCTATCTACCCACCCATCCATCCATCCATCCATCCATATCCATCTATCTCCCCATCTATCCATCTGTCCGTCCGTCCATCCATCCATCCATCTATCCATCTGTCCATCCATCCATCCATCCATGAAGCCTATAAACCTTCTCAAAACTTTAAAACAAGCCAACAACCTTAGCTTTTCTAGTTGAAAAAAGCAGTCATATGAATTTCATTAATTTTACTAATCCAATTTGGGATTCCTCAGCCAGTTCGCTACCTTCAATTCAGGAATTAAATTTAAAATGCATTTTCTGTACAGTTCATTCTCAATACAGTGCACAACCCTATAGTTTGTACCCAAGATGTTCAAATGAATGTCTGCGTACACTACATCATCACTACTTCAGTAATAACGACTCTGGAAACATATTTTTCTCTGCAGGACCAGACAGTTGTGTGAACATATGGCAGCAGAATCTGCCATTCAGCATTCAGAACTGTAGGTGCAAAATATGCTTGTTTGGATCTCAACCCATTCCTCTGATCATTTATCACATTTAATTATAGAAGACGACCCTGGCGCTGGTTGCATGAAATATGACCTAATCTGGAATTACTAGTGCAATGACATTAACATGTATGGACTATATTAGATCATATCTTCTCTATTCAAATAAAGAGAGAGATTTGATGTGAGAGTTTCTTCCTACCAAAGATGAGGCACTCAGCATCCTTTGGCGTATTGTCTTCCTGCTTATATTTCTCTTTATTAGTCTTCACTAAACAGATTACACTCAACAGTATTTGCAACACAAACTATTCAGCGAGTTCAACGAAGGGTTGATATGTGAAAGACGCTGCAGACCAAGAAAACAAAACGTCCCTCAAGGAAATTCAACCCATTTTTTTGTATGGAAGAAAGAGAAAACAGCAGAAAAGCTTGATAATGACCCAGGATCTGGGTAACACAAAAACTACCCAAACACTGGGTTGTTACGTCTGACCCAGGATCTGGGTAACACAAATGCTACTCAAACACTGGGTTGTTACATCTGACCCAGGATCTGGGTAACACAAAAACTACCCAATCACTGGGTTGTTACTTCTGACCCAGGATCTGGGTAACTCAAAAACTACCCAAACACTGTGTTACATCTGACCCAGGATCTGGGTAACACAAATCTACCCAAACACTGGGTTGTTACATCTGACCCAGGTTCTGGGTAACACAAAAACTACCCAAACACTGGGTTGTTACATCTGACCCAGGATCTGGGTAACACAAAAACTAAACACTGGGTTGTTACATCTGACCCAGGATCTGGGTAACACAAAAACTACCCAAACACTGGGTTGTTACATCTGACCCAGGATCTGGGTAACACAAAAACTACCCAAACACTGGGTTGTTACGTCTGACCCAGGATCTGGGTAACACAAAAACTACCCAAACACTGGGATGTTACATCTGACCCAGGATCTGGGTAACACAAAAACTACCCAAACACTGGGATGTTACATCTGACCCAGAATCTGGGTAACACAAAAACTACCCAAACACTGGGTTGTTACATCTGAACAGGATCTGGGTAACACAAAAACTACCCAAACACTGGGTTGTTACGTCTGACCCAGGTTCTGGGTAACACAAAAACTACCCAAACACTGGGTTGTTACATCTGACCCAGGATCTGGGTAACACAAACACTAGCCAAACACTGGGTTGTTACGTCTGACCCAGGATCTGGGTAACCCAAAAACTACCCAAACACTGGGTTGTTACATCTGACCCAGGCTCTGGGTAACACAAAAACTACCCAAACACTGGGTTGTTACATCTGACCCAGGATCTGGGTAACACAAACACTACCCAAATAATGGGTTGTTACATCTGACCCAGGATCTGGGTAACCCAAAAACTACCCAAACACCGGGTTGTTACGTCTGACCCAGGATCTAGGTAACACAAAAACTACCTAAAGACTAGGTTGTTACATCTGACCCAGAATCTGGGTAACACAAAAACTACCCAAACACTGGGTTGTTACATCTGACCCAGGATCGGGGTAACACAAAAACTACCCAAACACTGGGTTGTTACTTCTGACCCAGGATCTGGGTAACACAAAAACTACCCAAACACTGGGGTGTTACATCTGACCCAGAATCTGGGTAACACAAAAACTACCCAAACACTGTGTTACATCTGACCCAGGTTCTGGGTAACAAAAAAACTACCCAAACACTGGGTTGTTACATCTGACCCAGGATCTGGGTAACACAAAAACTACCCAAACACTGGGTTGTTACGTCTGACCCAGGATCTGGGTAACACAAATGCTACTCAAACACTGGGTTGTTACATCTGACCCAGGTTCTGGGTAACAAAAAAACTACCCAAACACTGGGTTGTTACATCTGACCCAGGATCTGGGTAACACAAAAACTACCCAATCACTGGGTTGTTACTTCTGACCCAGGATCTGGGTAACTCAAAAACTACCCAAACACTGTGTTACATCTGACCCAGGATCTGGGTAACACAAATCTACCCAAACACTGGGTTGTTACATCTGACCCAGGTTCTGGGTAACACAAAAACTACCCAAACACTGGGTTGTTACATCTGACCAGGATCTGGGTAACACAAAAACTACCCAAACACTGGGGTGTTACATCTGACCCAGAATCTGGGTAACACAAAAACTACCCAAACACTGGGTTGTTACATCTGACCCAGGATCGGGGTAACACAAAAACTACCCAAACACTGGGTTGTTACTTCTGACCCAGGATCTGGGTAACACAAAAACTACCCAAACACTGGGGTGTTACATCTGACCCAGAATCTGGGTAACACAAAAACTACCCAAACACTGGGTTGTTACATCTGACCCAGGATCGGGGTAACACAAAAACTACCCAAACACTGGGTTGTTACCTCTGACCCAGGATCGGGGTAAACAAAAACTACCCAAACACTGGGTTGTTACATCTGACCCAGGATCTGGGTAACACAAACACTACCCAAACACTGGGTTTGTTACGTCTGACCCAGGATCTGGGTAACACCAGACGCTACCCAAACACTGTGTTGTTACATCTGACCCAGAATCTGGGTAACACAAACGCTACCCAAACACTTAGTTGTTACATCTGACCCAGGATCTAGGTAACACAAAATCTACCCAAACACTGGGTTGTTACGTCTCACCCAGGATCTGGGTAACACAAACACTACCGAAACACTGGGTTGTTACGTCTGACCCAGGATCTGGGTAACACAAAATCTACCCAAACACTGGGTTGTTACGTCTGACCCAGGATCCGGGTAACACAAAATCTACCCAAACACTGGGTTGTTACGTCTGACCCAGGATCTGGGTAACACAAAATCTACCCAAACACTGGGTTGTTACATCTGACCCAGGATCTGGGTAACACAAAATCTACCCAAACACTGGGTTGTTACGTCTGACCCAGGATCCGGGTAACACAAAAACTACCGAAACACTGGGTTGTTACGTCTGATCAAGGATCTGGGTAACACAAAAACTACCCAAACACTGGTTTGTTACGTCTGACCCAGGATCTGGGTAACACAAAAACTACCCAAAAACTGTGTTGTTACATCTGACCCAGGATCTGGGTAACACAAACACTACCCAAACACTGGGTTGTTACATCTGACCCAGGATCTGGGTAACACAAACGCTACCCAAACACTGGGTTGTTACGTTTGACCCAGGATCTGAGTAACACAACAACTACCCAAAAACTGGGTTGTTACGTCTGACCCAGGATCTGGGTAACACAAACACTACCCAAATACTGAACAAATAACTAAAAAAATGAACCAAAAAGCTCATCCCAATATTTGATAAGAAAAAATAGTGTATTAATTAGAGTGTAGAAAGTGAACAAAGAACGCTCCCTTTGAAATCGCTGGAGCTGTCAATCAAACAGCACAAGTTTTGACTCGCGCCAAAACCCCCGTAATAATCTACAAATATCTTATTTACACCACGTTTGCGCTGTTAGTGAGGATGGAAGCATTCGCGAGAGTGCAGAAATCGAGTTGCAATGATGAGATCGCTGCTTCCATGCACTCAACATGTCTGTGATCGGTTACAATGCTCATCACTGCAACCTTTCATGCCACAATAAAGATAATGCTATAATCAACACTTTTCACGATTACTTAACCTTGAGTGCTGTAACAGTAAAACGTGCTAAACGTTTTCGAGAGAGTTCCACATGTAATACTTAGCTATTTTCATATGCAAAGATGTTAGCCAATCACAAAAGTGGGTTTCACAGCAGACACGCCCCTTCAAACAGAGCGTTCAGATCAAATCAGGGTAAGAAAAATGCCTTTTATTTCTAAATTATGACAATTTTGATGTAAAAATCATACTAACCTTATAAGTGCACCCCATGAAACATTATAAAATAATGCAGTTGAAATGAAATAAAACACATAATTCATATTTTGAATTTTATTGTCTTATTCATTTAAACGATTTATGCTAATTTGTCAAAGTTTCTTTCTTTTAAATTTAGCTACATTTTTAACTGTTTTACAACTTGAATCCCTTGTTTTCTATGGACTTGTGGAACTAAACCGTACACTTGTACCACTTGATTGAATGGCCTGAGACAGATGTTAAGGGCCTTACAATAGCATTTTCACTCGCCACTTACCTTTAACCAAGGCCTCTGTGCGGAGCTAGCAGAACTACCTTTGTTTCTACTCCTCTACAGCCAATAGAAACTCACCACAAGATATGTACCTGCAAACACTTCCAAGCCTCTGCTGTGAGGGTTTCTAGTGTAGACGGCAGCTTGACTGTTCTGCGTTTGATTAATGGACCTCTCTGTGTCTGTGAGTGACGAATTATCAGAAGCTAGACTCGCTCGTACATCACTGTCACAATGCTCACATGGCTACCACGTCGTCTCCCTGTCGCCAAGACCATTCCCAATCATTCCTGCCATCTCTGGCTGCCCTCTGCATGAAGAGCCAGGAAGAAGACAGGGGCGTAGAAGGGAAAAGAGTGATGAAACGGTGGTGCAGAGTTGAAGGGGAAAAAGATTTTCGCTCCTTCACCGCTTTGTTCCTCAACTCCGGTGAAGTGATTACAATTAACAGTGCCAATGCAGATGTGAACCTCCTCCGCTTATCTCAGCATTAAAGTTAATTTGGGATAATAAAAGAGAGCCGATAAGAGCCTTCCAGGGTGACAGATAGGGGATGGTGGCATCTCGTCTTGTCCTCGTTTGGGCCGGGGTTTTGCTTGTCCCCTCATTAGGCAGGTGCTGTGAGATGGAGCCGAGGGAATCTTATCACTTGCGGCATGCCGAGATTGTGTTTATAAGTGGCAGCGTTAATCAATTAGCCGCCACAACTCTGGGAGAGGATGCGGTGATGCCTCTGGTTCTGAAGAGCTGCGTAGCTGTCAATAAGCAGGAAATGAGAGCCAGACCACATACAAAACAAAAACAGACATTCACTTACTCACTCTCACTCAATGGCTCTATTCCAAAACCTAGTGAGTTACCTACTAAGGCAGCATACTAACTGAAATGGAACCGTATATACAGTAAGTGACAGATTCGTCATACAAATAACGAATCATGTAGAAGTCTTAACCCTCATTAGACTGTAAAAGCTTGGCTCTAGCATGCTGTCAGTTGAAGTGGAATGGAAATAAAATGAAAGGTCTAGAGGCACACTTTGTGAATATAAACGTTCTGCAAAGTTGTAAAGTCGAAAGTGCACAATAAATAAAGGTATTGTCTCCCAAAAGAAAGAATCGACCGTATATACATTTATGCATTTGGCAGCCGCTTTTACCCAAAGCGACTTACAGTGCCCTTATTACAGGGACAATCCCCCTGGAGCAACATGGAGTAAAGTGCCTTGCTCAAGGACACACTGGTGGTCAACGTTGGGATCGAACCAGCAACCTTCTGCGTGTCAGTTCCATGGTTTAACCCACTGGACCACCATCTCACGCCATCCCATATACAAGTCGTTTGGAATTCGAATCCAACAGCGTCATGGTTCTATGTCACTAGAAAATACATTTCCATAATGCCCGCCTACACTCTTAAAAATAAAGGTTCTTAAATGGTTCTTTGGTGGGGTGTATGTGTAAACTTTGGTTAAATATAAAAATACCCGACTACGCCACCTAGGTTCCTTCTCTACCCAGGAAAGTATAAAGGAATACAAATAACCCAAAAAGAAAGTTAAACCAAAAAGAATTACAACAAGAGAAAGGACCCTGCTGGTTCGGATTGCACTGAAGACGGAGACATGACTTTCCAAAAATATACCAAATTTATTTATCACAGGAAAAAAAAAAAAAAATTCACTTAAAACATCAAAATAGGTCTCAAATACAGCTTACCAATTAATACCGACAGAAACAAGAGACCACAATTTGGCCACTTTAACAGCAGGGAAAAACACAGCAAATCCGTGAGTAAACAAAACGTAAAGCAAGTGTCACACCAAATAAAAAGAATATCAAAAGAAAGCAAATACACTCCCCCTTCTGTTAAGCCCCAATATCACAGTTCTACCAGAAAGACTCAGAGATGATGAATAAAGCATACATTTATTAACAGCCCAGCAAGCATAATAAAGTTGGCATAGGCCCCGTCCATAGTTAGTAATCCGAGGGTAGCGGATCAGCATATCCCTGCCTGAAGATGAAGGCAGGGGTGCAGCAGACCCCCCTTTAGAGGTATGGACGGAACCATCCTGGTGGTGGTGGGGAGGGTGGAGGTTGTTGTCGCATCGGCGAACTCAAACATGTGTAAGTACGACCTTTATACAGAAAATATGAAGACGTGATTGGATAGAGATGAAATTAATAAGTGACGAAGTGATTAAGTCTTCCTGGCAGAACTTAAGCTTCCATTTCCAGCAGATATAACTGGCAAGTAGATTTAATACAAGACTAACAGAAAAGAAAATAATTACACCACTCAGTCACAATAACATCATATTTCACTTCTCAATTAAAACTAATATTAATATTGTTTGCACTGCTTTAAATGGACCAGGCTACCAGCATATCAATTTACTATAACTTAATAGCCCATCGAACATACATTAGGCTACGTCAGCATTTCAACACATTTCTTACGAGCAGCTCGTTAAAGAGCTCGATCGTTAGCGGTTCAACACCTCAATATCCGCTGCCGTCAGTTGTAGGCTACTAGGACCAGGAAACAGCGACAAAACAAATGTAATAAAAATAAAAACAAAACACACACAAAAAAAACAGCAGCTAGCACTCTTGGGCCGCACCTGCAATAAAAACACTAATAATAAATACATTGATTAATGTCCCCGCTGCCAAAATAAGACACCAATTATAACACTTCTTACCTCGTAGGGGAATTTAAGCTATAGTAACCTTTAGGTTCCCTGCGCTCGCCACTTCACGCACACACATTCCTGATGGCAAACATAGGCTTTATTTAGACCATGATCTGCGATTGAGACGGGAACATACGGAAAACAACTCACCAGCGAGGTAAAGCAACTAGAAATGGGTAGCCGGTTACTTCACACCGCACAGAGAAGAATAACAATCAACCAACTTATACAGGGTTTTTAATCACACCCCTAGACACAAACACACCCTCATGATTGCACCGCACAGGTGTACTCAATATCAACTGCGGCTCAACGCCGGTGGGCGTGTCTAGTCATTTGCAATATGCAACCATTACAAGTTCCCCAATTCCAATGAGCAAAACTGAACGTTAGATTATCAACCTGTCACATATGGTTCCATGAAGAACCTTTAATATCCAAATAACCTTTCCTTTCTTTGGAAAAAAACGGTTCTTCAGGGAACCAAAAATGGCTCTTCTATGGCATCACTGTGAAAACCCCTTTTTGGTTCTTCCTGGCACCTTTATTTTTAAGGGTGTATGTTGTACAGTTTCTGCCAGCAAACAACTTGACCAGCCCTCAAACGTCATTTTACTGACGACTGCTTCTCAAACCTCTGAGTTTAACGCGGGATTCACAAAACATTTGCTCTTGAAAGATGGGTCAGTTATTGATGTACTGTATATATTTTTTTACCGGGTGTTCAAAATATGTGTTTTGTGTTTATATTGTTTAGCTCTCCGGCTAACCGGCTAACTCACATTATTCTTACTGAAATACTTCTGCTAAGCAGCTGTGGGCCACTATTACCTAAAACTGTAGGTGTTTCTCAATGTCAAGGATCCTTCCTCTGCAGGACTGATCCTTCCAAGTCACTTCCTTCAGAGGCTAGGCGAGGCTCCTCTTAAGCATTCGGAGAACAGGCAAATGGAACAGGCTAGCAAGTGCACGTCAGCCTCATTACGTCAGTGAAAAGGTCCGTTAGCGTCCGTTATCAATAACGTCATTTGTATACGGTTGTAATTTGTACTGGCATTTACAAGTTAAACTTTACTTATATTTACTATGGTTATAACAAATGTTTGGTAACGTAAATACTTACACTTGAAAGCATATTGCCCCGTTAACGCTCCGACTCTGCCAACGTCCGATAATTTGTATTTTTTTAACAAGATAGCAAAGCTGCGCGCATAGGATTGTGGGTGATTTGAGAACGCTAAGTGCGCGAAGTCTACTCGTATGCATCCTTTCCTGTATATGGCATATTTTTCGAACGAAGGACTCAGACCTTGGTTGAAATTCCGAGGATCCTCGCCATTGGAACAGTCCTTCGACGGACGTCGATGACGTAGCATCCTCGGAATTCTGGCTTCCGAGGATCCTTCCTTGACATTGAGAAACGCCTTGTGTCTATTAATGCAGACTGTCTGCCGTTCTTAATACTTTGAGTAAAGATAAAAAATGGAGCAAGATTTGTTTTGCAAACTTTAATGTTACATCAGTCATTCACATTAGTGCTCAGCTAACGAATGCACTATTATCGATAGAGTTTCACAGGGGCGATTCTAGACCCTTTTTAGGGGGGCTTCAGCCCCAGCCCCCCTAAAAAATATGTGATTAACCTTTAAAACATATCAAACTGGCGGGAGGCTTCGGCTTCGTCCCGTCTTTTAGTCTGCGTGTTCTTCAATCCGTCATAAGCAGAGGTGTTTGCGTTCATCTTAGCCTCATTGGTGTGTCACCGCTCGTCAATATCAAAATATTCGAGAAAACCAATCTAATCAGAGTAGAGTAGAGTAGGCGGGCTTTATGTTCAAACAGAATCTTCTGAGGCTAAACATGAATTTTAGCTGCGCAACTCAACGTCAAGTGAGAGAAATGTAAGCTAAGACAGCTGCTTCTTTAAGTCAGAAATGTTAAACAAAGACAAAAATATTCAGGCAAATGAATAAACGTTTGTCTAATTTTGAAAACAGGCCAATGTGATTCATAATGTAATTAATAAACAATAAAAATTAACAAAGCCGTTTTCTTCAGATTAGGTATAAGATTAATAATGAATGTATATGTTACGAACTGCTCCGAGTCAGAAGGTTGAGAATCCAAATGCAGCTTTATTTGTAAGGGGGAATCCACAATCGTAGTCAAAAACAGGCAACAGGTCATACACAGGCAAGCAGTCCAAACAGGCAAACAAGGCAGGAGAGACAGGCAAACGGGTAATCCACAGAACAGGCAAGAAATCCAAAACCAGAGACATGAAAACAGGGAAACGCTCAGAAATGCAGTTAATAACAAAACAAGACTTAGCAATGATAGACAGAGTGAACATGGTTTATATAGGCTGGGGTAATGGGGTAATGTGACACAGGTGCAAACAATGAGTGAAGATGAGTCCGGGCAAAGGATTATGGGTAATGTAGTTTATGATGAAGTGACAAGTCCGGGGTGGAGTGACAGTCTGAAGTGGAGTGCCCTCAGGTGGTTCTCATGGGCACTCACACTGGTGAATTGTGACATAGCCCCCCTCCTAAGGAGTGGCTTCCAGACACTCCTATAATAATAATACCGGAGGGAGGTGGAGCGGAGGCGGACCAGGGGGTGGGATGGAGGGCCAGGCCCATGGAGCGGAAGAGGGCCTGGAGACCGAGCAGAAGACCAGGAAGGAGCAGGCTGAACAGATGACCAGGGTGGTGCAGGCCAGACAGATGACCAGGGTGGCGCAGGCAGCCAGGGTGGAGCAGACGACCACCACAGCGCAGACGAGGTTGAAGACCCCCACGGCTTGGCAGACGACCACCACAGCAGTGCAGACAAGGTTGAAGACCCCCACGGCGGAGCAGACGACCACCACAGCAGCACAAGCGGTCTTGGAGACCCCCACGGCGGAGCAGACGACCACCACAGCAGCGCAGACGGTCTTGGAGACCCCCACGGCGGAGCAGACGACCACCACAGCAGCGCAGACGGTCTTGGAGACCCCCACGGCGGAGCAGACGACCACCACAGCAGTGCAGGTGAGGTTGAAGACCCCCACGGCGGAGCAGACGACCACCATAGCTGCGCAGACGGTCTTGGAGACCCCCACGACGGTGCAGGCTGAGCAGGTGGCCCGGTAAGAGTCCTCTCTGGACTCGTGACTGGAGGCGGAGCCCTCTCTGGACTCGTGACTGGAGGCGGAGCCCTCTCTGGACTCGTGACTGGAGGCGGAGCCCTCTCTGGACTCGTGACTGGAGGCGGAGCCCTCTCTGGACTCGTGACTGGAGGCGGAGCCCTCTCTGGACTCGTGACTGGAGGCGGAGCCCTCTCTGGACTCGTGACTGGAGGCGGAGCCCTCTCTGGACTCGTGACTGGAGGCGGAGCCCTCTCTGGACTCGTGACTGGAGGCGGAGCCCTCTCTGGACTCGTGACTGGAGGCGGAGCCCTCTCTGGACTCGTGACTGGAGGCGGAGCCCTCTCTGGACTCGGGACACGGGCCGGAGCCCTCTCTGGACTCGGGACACGGGCCGGAGCCCTCACTGGACTCGGGACACGGGCCGGAGCCCTCACTGGACTCGGGACACGGGCCGGAGCCCTCACTGGACTCGGGACACGGGCCGGAGCCCTCACTGGACGCTGGTCAGTGGCGGGAGCCGTCTCTGGACGCAGGTCAGTGGCTGGAGCCGTCTCTGGACGCTGGTCAGTGGCGGGAGCCGTCTCTGGACGCTGGTCAGTGGCTGGAGCCGTCTCTGGACGCTGGTCAGTGGCTGGAGCCGTCTCTGGACGCTGGTCAGTGGCTGGAGCAGTCTCTGGACGCTGGTCAGTGGCTGGAGCCGTCTCTGGACGCTGGTCAGTGGCTGGAGCCGTCTCTGGACGCTGGTCAGTGGCTGGAGCCGTCTCTGGACGCTGGTCAGTGGCCGGAGCCATCTTGTACAGAGACACTGGCTCGGCGGCGGCCATCTTGTACGGAGACACTGGCTCGCCGGAAGCCATCTTGTCAAGAGACACAGGCGTGGAGTCGGCCATCTTGTCCGAAAACACAGACACGGGAAGAGGAAGAGGAACAGATTCAGGCTCGGCGGGACGAGACTCTTGACGGGCAGACGTGACGTGAAGCTCTGTCTCTGGATCAGCAGACGTGACGTGAAGCTCTGTCTCTGGATCGGCAGACGTGACGTGAAGCACTGTCTCTGGATCGGCAGAAGTGACGTGAAGCTCTGTCTCTGGATCGGCAGAAGTGACGTGAAGCTCTGTCTCTGGATCGGCAGAAGTGACGTGAAGCTCTGTCTCTGGATCGGCAGAAGTGACGTGAAGCTCTGTCTCTGGATCGGCAGAAGTGACGTGAAGCTCTGTCTCTGGATCGGCAGAAGTGACGTGAAGCTCTGTCTCTGGATCGGCAGAAGTGACGTGAAGCTCTGTCTCTGGATCGGCAGAAGTGACGTGAAGCTCAGTCTCTGGATCGGCAGAAGTGACGTGAAGCTCTGTCTCTGGATCGGCAGAAGTGACGTGAAGCTCTGTCTCTGGATCGGCAGAAGTGACGTGAATTGCAGGCCCGACTGGACTGGTGGCCATGTCGTCCGAAGACACATGCATAGCAGATGCAGTGGGTATGTCACTATCCTTCTCCATTATACCCACTGTAAAAGCAGAACCGCTCAGTTGCAATGCAATATCAATGTAGTTTTTTAGAGAGCAATTAGGATCATGCAAAGGCATGTTAGAACTGAGTGGCTCAGATAGTCCTCCTCTGAAAAATATCATGAGGCACACCTCGTCCATTGAAGTCCAATGGGCCAGCTCAATGAAGTCCTCTACATAGTCCTCGATGGGGCGATCTCCCTGACGGAGACGCATTAACTGTGCTGCTGGATTCATAGTGGCTAAGTCTTCTGTTACGAACTGCTCCGAGTCAGAAGGTTGAGAATCCAAATGCAGCTTTATTTGTAAGGGGGAATCCACAATCGTAGTCAAAAACAGGCAACAGGTCATACACAGGCAAGCAGTCCAAACAGGCAAACAAGGCAGGAGAGACAGGCAAACGGGTAATCCACAGAACAGGCAAGAAATCCAAAACCAGAGACATGAAAACAGGGAAACGCTCAGAAATGCAGTTAATAACAAAACAAGACTTAGCAATGATAGACAGAGTGAACATGGTTTATATAGGCTGGGGTAATGGGGTAATGTGACACAGGTGCAAACAATGAGTGAAGATGAGTCCGGGCAAAGGATTATGGGTAATGTAGTTTATGATGAAGTGACAAGTCCGGGGTGGAGTGACAGTCTGAAGTGGAGTGCCCTCAGGTGGTTCTCATGGGCACTCACACTGGTGAATTGTGACAGTATACATATTGTAAATTAATATTATTCCATTTGTAGCCGTCAGTAAATTAAAAAAGCTCAGCTATTTCAGCCTGTATTGGGCATAAGATTAGTAATGAATGTGTTTATTTTGTTTACTTTAATAAACAGTAAATTAACGTGTCTAAGAAATGTATTCATAAAACATAATATGTAAACCATATGTGTACTTTCTTCACTGACGAAAATGGAAAAACTATATCAGTCAAAGCTCAGCATTAGGAGGGGAAGAGACTGGGCAAGATAAAAACAGAGAAAAAGTGAGATGTGGAGATAAGAAAGACAAATAATCTACTGCCCAGTGACATGGTTTTCAAGCTATTGTTATCCAATCTTTTGGCCTTCAGAACATCTTAAAATGCACATATGTAGATCAGAGAAATAAACATTTTCTCGGGGGAGCTTTACAGTGAGGAAAATAAGTATTTGAACACCCTGCTATATTGCTAGTTCTCCCACTTGGTAATCATCGAGGGGTCTGAAATTGTCATCGTAGGTGCATGTCCACTGTGAGAGACATAATCTAAAAAAAAAAAATCCAGATATCACAATATATGATTTTGTAACTATTTATTTGTATGATACAGCTGCAAATAAGTATTTGAACACATGTATTGCGAGATTTTGGGGAACAACCTCCTTCCCTCAGTTAGAGCATTGAAGATGGGTCGAGGCTGGGTCTTCCAACATGACAATGACCCGAAGCCCACAGCCAGGATAACCAAGGAGTGGCTCTGTAAGAAGCATATCAAGGTTCTGGCGTGGCCTAGCCAGTCTCCAGACCTAAACCCAATAGAGAATCTTTGGAGGGAGCTCAAACTCCGTGTTTCTCAGCGACAGGCCAGAAACCTGACTGATCTAGAGAAGATCTGTGTGGAGGAGTGGGCCAAAATCCCTCCTGCAGTGTGTGCAAACCTGGTGAAAAACTACAGAAAACGTTTGACCTCTGTAATTGCAAACAAAGGCTACTGTACCAAATATTAACATTGATTTTCTGGATTTTTATTTTTAGATTATGTCTCTCACAGTGGACATGCACCTACGATGATCATTTCAGACCCCTCCATGATTTCTAAGTGGGAGAACTTGCAAAATAGCAGGGTGTTCAAATACTTATTTTCCTCACTGTATAAGTATTGCTTTATAAGTATTAATAAACAGCCATCATATGGATATGCATGTTAGTAAGCTACTAGTTAATAGCGCAAATTGGACCCTAAAATACCCTCACCCTGGGGGCTAAGCCCCCCTAAAATGAAAATCCTAGAACCACCCCTGGAGTTTCCGAATGTGCATTGCACATAAATAACTAAAATTGTTAATTGTAATCACAATAAATTCGAAATATACACATGGGTTTGTTGATGGACATACACTTGTTAATGCTGATAGTGAGGATTGACAGTTGCAACATCTCACTAATGTACCTCAAACTGAGTAGTGTATTACTCAAAAAAACGTCCTGCTCAAGTCGTTTTGTGATGGAGGTTCGGGTTGAGTAAGTTCTTCCAATGATTCATCATCCAACTTGCGCTCGAACTGATATGTTAAATCAATGGCATCGTTACTGTCTTTACAGTGTGTTCAATCGCTGAGGACTGAGGAAGCCTCTGGATCTGAAGTTCAGTTTCCAACACACGCTGTAAGCGGTAGACCAGGGGTTCTCAACCCTGGTCCTCAAGGGCCACTGTCCTGCAGAGTTTAGCTCCAACCTTGATCAAATTCACCTGGCTGTTGCTTTCTAGTAATCCTGAAGAGATTAATTATCTGGTTCAGGTGTGCTTGATTAGGGTTGGAGCTAAACTCTGCAGGACAGTGGCCCTCAAGGACCAGGGTTGAGAACCCCTGCGGTAGACCAATCAACAGACTGTTTGGCCAATCAGAGGAGAGTAGGCTCATCGAAAGGTGGGATTTAGAAGAGATTGATTCATCCATCATACATTGATGTGCAATGTATATTATAAAAAAAAAAAAGTGTTGTGTTGATGTAGAGGTCTGCATTGCTGCAGCTCTCCCGTGGGAACCGATCAATTTTCTTGCAGCGAGTACATTTCCAAATCAAAGACGGTAGCGGACGGTATCTCTGGTGTACTTTGGACGGGAGCGAGCGGTCTGAAAATAGCCCAGCTGCTCCCGATATCCTTTGACAAAAACATATCCGCACTTGAACTTAAAGTGAACAAAACTTTCTGCAATGATGGCATTCACACAGTTTCCAGTTCCCTGTCCTGACCCTGGCAATATATGTTCTTTGCATCCTGTCCACGTGAGCACCTTCAGAGAGAACATTCAGTCGAGTCAGGAAGAAAATAATTCTGTGTGGTAAGCGGGTGAACACAGAGTGAGATTTAAGCGAGAACGGGACAAAAAAACAGACCTCTACTTTAATGCATGTAAACCTGTTGTTGGAGACCTCCAAAACAAAATTAGGAGCCTTTAAAAGGGGAACTTAGGGGAAAGTTATTTTAACTTGAGCCAGAGGAGAACTGGCAGCCCGACTGAGCCTGGTTTCTCCCAAGGTTTATTTTTCTCCATTAGGCCACCTGATGGGGTTTTGGTTTCCTTGCCACTGTCACCTTTGGCTTGGCTTGCTCAGTTGGGGACACTAAATTTTTAATTAAATATCCAAATAAATCTAATTAGTAAACTAAATTAACCATATAAACTAACTTACTGATCTAATTTCTGATCTAATGCCCACATTATCTCTGTATGATAATTGAACTGAGATAGATGACATCACCGTTTTCTCCGGGGCAGCTAAACGGCCGAATAAAATTATTTTGTATTATTTTCCTGTTTAACACTGTGAAGCTGCTTTGAAACAATCTGCATTGTAAAAAGCTCTATATAAATAACGTTGACTTGACTTGAGAACTGCTTTTTTTAGAATGCTGAATCTTGCACTACAGAAGTCGCAAAAGTCTAACACAAGTTAGAAAAACAATGATTTAAATGCAAAATTGCTTTCTGCTTTGAGAATGATCCCTTACTCTTATCCTGCTGTCGCCATCTCTCACATATACACAAATTGAGAGTGTGTTTATTTCAGTTGTAGCCAGATGACTATCCTTTGACACCTGGAGGACCGGGACGGGCATTTGATGGATTGAAAGTGGACAGCTGTCGAGAAGCTGGAAAGGTGGCTGCCCGGGGCGCGCGGCGGAGACGCACCTAATTCCCAGGTCTTATTTTGTCAATAAACAGCAGCCAGTGGCACTCAATTAGATAGCTTTATTGACTATGTTCCTGGGGCCATGTCAGATGTCGGCCGGCAACACTGCCTGACGACAGATGCTGACACCTTTCTAAAGATTACAGAAAATAGAAAAGGAGGCAGATAGAGCAGGAGATGAGAATAAATGTGATGAGAGAGAGAGAAAAAGAGAGAGGGAGGAGGGGAATTTTTGGGAAGGGGACAGTATGAAACAAGAGCTGTCTAAAGAGGAAAATAAATCTAAAGTGCATAAAAATAAAGCTGTAACTTACTGAGGCTTCTTCTATCAAAGTCCAATTAAGTGTTATTTGCAATCCAGTATTCACTGTGGGGCACCAGTCATCGTTCAAGAAACTTTAAATTAGTTTTAATGATTAAAGTTTTTTAAGATCTTTATTCTGCCATAACTCCCTGTGAGTCAAGGATGGAGCAACGGAAATAAAACAAAACAAAACCAATGTGCTTATTTTCAAAAATACATTCAAAATGCATTTCATACAAATATTTATTAGCAATTTCTAATTTTAAATTTTTCGATTGGATGATTGGCTTAAAAAATGTCCATGTTAACTGTTCCGAGATATAATAAAATAAAAATAAATTAAATAAGAATAATAATATAAAATACCGATCAAGCATAACATTATGACAGGTGACGTGGATAGCACTGATTATCTCTTCATCATGGCACCTCTTAGTGGGTGGGATATATAAGGCAGTAAACATTTTGTCCTCAAAGTTGATGTGTTAAAAGCAGGAAAAATTGGCAAATGTAAGGATTTGAGTGAGTTTGACAAGGGACAAATTGTGATGGCTAGACAACTGGTTCAGACCATCTCCAAAACTGCAGCTCGTGTGGGGTGTTCCCGGTCTGCAGTGGTCAGTATCTATCAAAAGTGGTCCAAGAAAGGAACAGTGGTGAACCGGTGACAGGGTCATGGGTGGCCAAGGCTCAGTGATGCACGTTGGGAGCAAAGGCTGGCCTGTGTGTCTGCTCGAACAGACGAGTTACTGTAGCACAAATTGCTCAAGAAGTTAATGCTGGTTCTGATAGAAAGGTGTCAGAATACACAGTGCATCGCAGTTTGTTGCGTATGGGGCTGCATAGCCGCAGACCAGTCAGGGTGCCCATGCTGACCCCTGTCCACCACCAAAAGTGCCAACAGTGGGCAGTGAGCATCAAAACTGGACCACAGAGCAATGGAAGAAGGTGTTACCTGGTCTGATAAATCACGTTTCCTTTTACACCACGTGGATGGCCGGGTGCATGTGCGTCACTTACCTGGGGAACACATGACACCAGGATGCACTATGGGAAGAAGGCAAGCCGGAGGAGGCAGTGTGATGCTTTGCTCTGGGTAATGTTCTGCTGGGAAACCTTGGGTCTTGCCATCCATGTGGATGTTACTTTGACACGTACCACCTACCATGTACACCTTGTGTCATGGAAAAGGTATTCCCTGGTGGCTGTGGCCTCTTTCAGCAGATAATGCGCCTGCCACAAAGCAAAAATGGTTCAGGAATAGTTTCAGGAGCACAACAACGAGTTTGAGGTGTTGACTTGTCCTCCAAATTCCCCAGATCTCAATCCAATTGAGCATTTGTGGGATGTGCTGAACAATCAAGTCTAATCCATGAAGGCCCCACCTCATAACTTACAGGACTTAAAGGATCTGCTGCTAACATTGGTGACAGATGCACAGCACACCTTCAGGGGTCTAGTGGAATCCAGGGCTGTTTTCAGAAAAAATGGGACCAATACAATATTAGGAAGGTGGTCAGGTAATGCTATTTCTGAGTGGTATATATATATATATATATATATATATATATATATATATACACACACACACACACAGTGGTGGCCAAATTATTAGAACTGAAAATATTGACCTTTTTTTGCCTCCAAAACATGATTTCATTTCAAAATGTTCGTGAAACATGCAGATGGTTGTTTTTATCCACTTGTAACTTTAAAGGTCCCGTTCTTCGTGTTTTTTTGAAGCTTTGATTGTGTTTACAGTGTGCAATATAACGTGTTCATGTTTTGCGTGTAAAAAAAACAGTATTTTTCACACAATTTACTTATCTGTACACCGCTGTTTTCACTGTCCTAAAAACGGCTGATGAGTTCCTTTATTCTATGAAGTCCCTCCTTCAGAAATACGTAACGCGTTCTGATTGTGCCAGCGGTTCCCGTGTTGTGATTTGACCGCAGCTTAGCGAACGTGGCACAGTTCCTGTGTTGTGATCCGACAGCAGCTTAGCGCACGTAACTTGCACGGAAAGGTCACGCCTCTTAACGGGGAGATGTATGCGCTCAATGATCTCTACAGCGTCCCTGGGAAAGCCAAACAAAAGTGATTTGACTCCGGGATGAAAAATAACAGCGTCTCAACGACATGGCGACAAACACACTGAAACGCAACAATTCCTTTTCTCCATGTGGGACAGCAACAAGACCACGCCCTCTTTTTTGCGTATTCTTGTGGGCGGAGGTTAGTCTGTTCTACTGACGTCATTTATGAAGGAAGTACCAGGATGTAGTCCAAGCCAGCCGTTCTCTGTAGGCTTTGAAAGAGAACTTCTGTTAAATAAAATATCTCGCTTGGCATTGAACTTTGAGCTTTATAATTTTACAGGTATTATTTATGCTCTAACAGCAACATTACACACTAACTAAAGTTTGAACAGTGGGATAGCGAAGAACGGGACCTTTAATATTTGGTATGTCCACGTTTTGCAGCAATTACAGCAGAACATCTCTCTGGCATAGTGTCAATATATTTCCTCTAAGAACTTCAACTCTAATATTATCCCATGCCTTCTGCAACTGAAGCCAAAGGCTTTCCTTTGAATGTACAATAGATCTGTCCAGTTTATTTTCTAACTTGCCCCTAATGTGCTCGATGGGGTTGAGGTCCGGACTTTGAGGGGGCCAGTCCAACATTTTCAATGTTCTAGTAGATTCCTTCCATGTGTCAGTGTGGTCATTATCAACATGCAGGAAGTCATTTTGTTGTCAATATAAAGCAGTGACAACATATTTTGACCATTTTATGAAAAGGTACATTTTATTAAGGTTGAATGGAAGTAACCTGAAAAAAACCCCCTCTTGATACTTAAAAAATATCATTATAATATAAAAGTTTTTATATAATAAAAGTGTTGGTGTTTTGAAAAAGTATAGGTGTAAAGAATGTATTTAGTATGCACATTGATGGCTACAGGCTACACCACTCAACAATTTTAGAGCCATTTTAGAGCCAAGTTATTTATATATATATTTTCAACAGATTTCTTCTTTCCAGACATTCTTATTTGTTATTGATAAAAAAAAAATAATAAAAAAAAAGCCTTTCTAAACAGAAGCCCGGCACCCAAACACTTCTCTCAAGGACTCTTAAGGCGCACACATCTGATTAGATGCCAAAACAGATTGGACATAAGCATATTTATGTAAATTTAGGCAATTAAAAAATATTATATAATTAATTTTAATTAATGAAACACCTGCTTATTGTTGTTGCATCACAACCTACATATTGTGCACTTTATCATACGCATGCTGTTGCACTTGTTTTTTTCTTTGCATTCTAATCAATCCCTACACGAGTACATGCTTATTTCAAGTGCCACATAAATGCCTCAAATCTCAAGTTCTTTCTGAGGGCCTTTTGAGGGTTCTCGCTTTGAATGAAAAGTTGTTTTCCTGGCAGCATTTGTTCGCTATTGATTTTTCTTGTGGAGGGTACACAAACCCTCCATAAAAATATATTCTATAAACAGGCCTGGAAATTAGCATACACAAGTTTGTTTGGAAACTTGAGAAAACAAAATGCTAATGTCCTTTATATTGCCTCTCTTCATGCAAATAATTCCCAAGCTGCTGTTTCTCACTCTCCCACATCCGTTTACTTCCTCTTGAAGCTAATGGACTTCTACGCTTGGCATTTCTCCTAATAACCAAAATATTTGTCCTGCTTAAGCATTTAAAAGTCTCTCAGGATGATTTGTTTTCTGAGCATCTGTGACGTTAAAGCTGAGGGAAGCAACATCGCACATCTCAGTGTGAGGCCGTCCACAGTAGATCCATAATGACATCACAAAGTGACCCTGTTGTCTGAGCGGAGACAGGTCCGCCATGTGGCGTAGATAAGAATCTCAGTCTGAATCCTGCCTGCGATTACAGTCATTAACTCACTACAGGACGCAGCGCTGCACCTGTTCTGGCGTTCAGCAGATGGTGATGCATATAGAAGCTCTGCGGCGAGTCCCTCCAGTGTTTGTGTTACCGGCCAGGCTCTCCCAAACACGTCTAATACCCTCCATCATTCAGGCCAGTCGGACATTATTAACTTATGTGGTCGCCGCTGATGGAGCAGACATGTCTGAATTGATCATAGCAGACGATCGCTTACTGTGAGTGCAAATGAGTGCATATACGCAATCTGGAGCAAAAAGCTATTACGTTTTGTTTAACAAGGCTGTTTTCTTGCAGGTGAAAAAAAACGCAATAAACTGATAAAGCAAACACTTTTTCGGTGGCCTAAATCCCATTAAAAAGTCGAGCGGGAAACTGTTATGGCTATTACGCATGTAATTGCTGACAGTGACATACACTAGTCTTGACAGTGAAATGATTAGTCTTGGCAGTAGGTGTGGGCTGTGGCGAATAGCTGAATAAGTTGAGTAGTGGTCGACCGATATTGATTTTTTTTTTGATAGCTGATGCTGATATCTTAGAGAGCAGAATGGCCGATGGCCAATATTCAATTCAATTCAATTTAAGTTTTTGTGGTTAAAGTTGGCAGTTGGAATTTGAAGAAGTTGCAATAGTCTTTTCTACCTATTGTGACGTATGTCAGGAAACGGCTTCTTGAACAAGGAAAACTGTAGGCCGGGATTTAATTTTGTACACTGGGAATTGATTGTATGTTTGGATAGTTGTGGTTTGACGCCACTTTCCTGCCGGAACACGCCCCCTTAGCCGCTCTGAGTGGCAAAAGCACTGCTGCATGAATGGATTTAATAGGGGAAACTGCGAAAACATGAGTGCAACTTTATCAGTTAAAAGGTGTCTTAGAGTGAAAAATGTAATTAACCTTGCCATAGTTAAATAACAAGAGTTCAGTATATGGAAATCACATACAGTGAGTCTCAAACACCATTGCCTCCTCCTTCATATGTACATTTTGTTTGTGAAAAACACCACAGAAAAATAGGCAAATCTCAACATAACACCGAGAGTGATGCAATCGTCGGGATCATTAATATGTACGCCCCCCAACATTTGCATATGCCAGCACATGTTCACTGTCAGGCGGAACTGCGTAGCCGCATCATCTGGAGTTATGCAGGTAAACAAGCATCACGCGAGGATAGCGAAAATGGCAGATCATGGAAACAAATGTTATGTTCCAGGCTGTGCAGGGGATGTGAGGACTTTTCATACCCTTCCCACAGATAAAAAATGTCAACAGGCATGGTTGATGTTTATTTATAATCGGATACCACAACAATTTAATTCAAAGTTGTTAGTTTGCTCAGCTCATTTCACCACGGATAGTTGTTAAAACCTGGGACAATATCAAACAGGCTTCGCTCAGCGTCTGATACTGAAGAAAGGGGCAATTCCAACCATATTCCTGCAAGCAGTAAGTAGTGATTTTATCCACTTATTGACTGTCTAACAATTAAAAAATATATATTATTTCCTGCCAGTGTTGTCATAAATGACAAAATACAACCGTAGATACGCATGTCGATCCCTTTTGTCAGATAGAAATCTAATTTAGCCTATATTTCATCAACAACACATAACTCAGGAGCTAGCTACGTTAGTTTAGTTGCTTACAGATAGCTCACTCGATCCTTCTAGCTAACGTCACCTTCTCCACCACTTAAGTTGAAACGGTAGTCATTTGAACTGTTTTGACTTCTGTTGTGACTTCTGACGTGTAAAGTTAATGCTATATGCTGGTTATCGTTTAGGCTGAAGTTATAGTATGGACGTAACAATTTTGCAGGTTCTTAATGAAAATAAATACTAAACTTAGAAGCAAAACATTTTGTTGTTCCTCAAAATCTGCATCTTCGTCAGAAACAGGCTCAAACATATAAGGTTGAATGCCTAATCTCGCCATTGTCATGACGGACAGTATGGATGTGTTTGCTGTCATTGAGCCGCGCAGTAAAACAGCCAATCAGAGTAGAACTCTGCATTAATATTCATGACCCTTCCAAATAAGGCAAAAACAGACCATTTCATCCTAAGTACAATTTCTAGGGTTGTAAATGGACTTATCTAAAAAAACCGTATCTGGACAATTCTTGACCTTAAATAATCCACATACCCTCTATGTAGATATCAGAGAACAATTTAAAATATGATTTCAAATCATTCTAGGGCACCTTTAAACTAAAGGTTGGAATCGATGGTGTTCCTTACAACTTACCAAAGATCCAGTGATCCATGGATATTGACATGCAGCCAGGAATCACTTTTCCTGACATTTGTATGTGCCTGATTTCGACGCAGAGGAAATACATAAAGCAAATTTGCATGTGAACCCTTTGTATAAATACAATATAGGTAGGTCTAAATCCGGGTGATAACTTATATCAATGTTATAAAAAAACGTATAAAAAATGTATATGTACAGTCAATCTCAAAGCTCTTTCTAATTTTAGATGTGTTTTTCATGGCAATCACACTAAAAAACAATGCTGCCACCTGGTCTTTTTGCCACTCAGTGGCCGTAACCACAGTCGGTGATGGTGACTTCACGCACATACCCTCTATAGGTCAATCTCATGTGAGTGACAGGTTGTCCCGCCCTCAAGTGGCGTCTCCAGGAAATGTTTTAATGCTGTGGCCAGAGGGGGACAGTAAAAATCCTAAAACAAGCGCTAAAACATACACAGGGGAAAAAGTGGTAACCTGCATTAATTTCAATATCTTTCAATTAAATGTTTCTTTAAATTAAGCTATACTTCGTTAAATACTTAATTTGTCAGGTTGATATGCAGACTAAATTATATTTTTGGATTACATTCATGAAACTAGTCAATTGAGATGTTTTTGCACATAAAGCACGTTGTTTAGGAATGAACTATAAAAAAATAAAATTAAAATAAAAATCATGTTTCCTGCAATTGTAATTCCGGTGTAAATACATTTATACGAGTGATGCACCAAAATTATAATTTTGTTTAATAATCAATTAATTTATCAAATGTATTTAATAATCAAAACTCAAATAATACAGAGTTGTATAAACATTTAAAATAAATACAAGATAAGTTTTTATATCCACTTTTTAATAACAGAATTATGTTATAACTTATTTTCATGACAGATTCATGAAGGAAATCATTACATTAAGTAAAAATATAATGAACAGGTTAAATAAAAATGATGAATATTTAATCTTGTGCATATATTTATCAAAATGCTCCTCTCTAGAGTTATTTTTTTCTAGTTAACTATACTAAGTTATAGTCATTGCATAGCTTTCCTGGTGTAAATGTAATGTTAACATTGTTTTCCAGCTGTTTTTTTTTTATTCCTGCTTTTGTAACAGAGTTTGAGCGATTACATGAGTAATTTGTACTGCAATTTCCACAGTAAAAGCAGCAAAGCTTATTGTGATTATTGGATGCCAGGCACTACAAATAATGTTTAGTGAAACAGACCTATCTATTTCCTATCTGGAGTTTACACTTTAGGATTACCTGGTGATACTGGGGGCCCTATTTTAACCCTCTATGGTACGGTGTTGCCTCCAGGCAACATAGTCTATTTTAGTTTATTTTTAATACAATGAAACACCAATTTATTGGTCAAACCTATTTTAGGGAAGAAGAACTCAAATACTAATCAATGAAAGCGCAAAAATTGGTCACATGACTCACAGGGGTCCATTTTGTGTCCTGTTTCAGCACATGTGCAGAGGTCACATGGCTCCATATTTCTCCAATGAAAAGTGCATTTTTCACTAGTTTCCGTCCAGTTAATCACCCACAAAAAATATGAGTCACCTTCACTGGTAAGTAAAGAAGTATTTTCAAGAACTTTACATTATATATCATAAAATGTTTTAGAGTTAATAACAAAAAACTGTGTGTTGCCTCAAGGCAACATTGTACCATAATGGAATCGCATAAGGCCATACCAGACACACTAGATTGGATACAAATATAGTATATTTGTAGAGAAAAGAGTTAAAATTCTCAAAATGTATTTGCATTTTTGCATGATTTTGTAATGCACATATAAGATTAGTAATTCACATACTATAACTGCATATATTATGATCTGCACGTTTTCTATAGCACTTAAAAAAAGCTATAAAACACAACCGATGAGGGTGAGGATGAGATGTCATGTGATGAGGAAGATGAGGTCATAGTGACAATCTGGCAGGGAGAGATCGAAGATGGAGATGAGGATGAAGATGGATATGATAACTTGATATAATAACTTGACACAATATATTAATATGATAGCTTGACATGATAACTTGATGTGATGGTTTGGTAATACTTGTGTTTCACGATGGTACAATGTTGCCTGAGAGCAACAGCTGAATTTGAAATGTTACTTTTTATTAAATATGAAATTTGTAATACATTATAAACTGGATAAATGTGTTTGTTCAGGTGTCTGGTTAAAGAAATCGATGTTTTCAATAAATATATTTATTTTTTCTACATGAAAATGCCAAATGTTTACATTTGTCCGTTGTGGTACAATGTTGCCTTGAGGCAACAAACTTTTAAAATATAAATAAATAAAAAAATTATGAACAATTGTATTGCTATTGTTATAGTGTCCTATTTTAACCAGGAAAAACACCACAAATAATTTTTTCGGATGATCTGATCTGAGCATGTTGTGCCCCCGCCTATAGACGTACATTACAAATGCGTCCTTTAAATAAAACAAAAAATACTGCACTATTGACTTTAGACAATGTTTTTGTTGATCAATAGCACATTCATTTTCAGTTGCCTCAAAATGGAAACATACCAACAATGCGTCTGAACACACTTCATTTTCAGACCAGTGTAACGGAGGCTAGCTAGTAGTTGCTGTGCTAGTAAACCTCACTCCTCTGATCTCAAGAGATGCTCTAGCGACTGACGCTGGAGATTGCATCCTTTAGCCTCCTTGTTAGAGCATCCGACTCTCATGCCGGCGGACCTGGGTTCGAGTCCCACTTCGAGCGGGGCGGTTCAAACAGGAGGGGTTACATTGGTGCCGTGACCCGAATGGGAGTGAGATTTAGCGGGTGAGTGTAACGGAGGCCAGCTAGTAGTTGCTGAGCCAGTAAATCTCACTCCCCTGATCTCAAGAGATGCTCAAGCGACTGACGCTAGAGGTTGCAGCCTTTAGCCTCCTTGTTAGAGTGTCCGACTCTCATGCTGGTGGACCCGGGGTTCGAGTCCCACTTCGAGCGGGGCGGTTCGAACAGGAGGGGTTACATTGGTGCCGTGACCCGAATGGGAGTGAGATTTAGGGGGTGAGTGTAACGGAGGCCAGCTAGTAGTTTCTGAGCGAGTAAATCTCACTCCCCTGATCTCAAGAGACGCTCTAGCGACTGACGTTAGAGGTTGCAGTCCTTAGCCTCCTTGTTAGAGCATCCGACTCTCATGCCGGCGGACCTGATATATTGAAGACCAGGTGATATATATATAAGTTCAAAATGATCCTATGATGAGTATAATTGAAATTGCGCTCATGCATGAATAAAGGGGAGGCAGGGTTTGAGTAGGAAATCTTCAATGAAGGAATGTTTGTTGCTGTTGAAATTTGATGTAAAATATTTAAGTTCATGTTTGATAATGGGTGTAGACCTTAAAGGTTTTTTTTTAGGGTTGGTTTTTTTTAGGGTTGGCACACTCGCCAGTAAACATCATAAAAGAAGAGATTTCTCTACAAGAGAGAGGGGAAGTTCTGGCCCTACGACAGAGAATGTGAGCTCAGACACTAATGAAAACTTAAAACATTGGCCAAACAGAAAAACATATTGATCAATGCCATTAATTAAAAAAGGCCAAAAGTTGAGGCACATTTGGCTTTCTTAACACGGAACTATTAAGTCAGGCAAAGTATTACTATGAATACACCAATCAATGATAACTTTTCCAGCAACTGTAGGCCTATGTCTATAATACTCGGCTAGTTATTTTGCAGTGACCTTTGCAAAAGACAACGTGAGCTACAGTCTTGAGAGCGCTTGTCTACACTGAGAGGACTTTAAATTAACTGCCACACTCTTATGTCACATTTGCACAGCTTGGAAGTCAGAGCGCCCTTAAGAATGCCAGACTGAACTAATTACAGGAGTGTTTTCAGAAAGTAGAGAACGTGGGTAGCATCATTCACCAAAATGTCCGTTTTAAATTTTCCCTATTCCTACAAGTTAAGATGCCTCAAAAATCAAAGAAATGATACTCCTGTAATCACTTGGAATGAAGTGAACGCATAATGATAGCAGAGCTTGCCAATGCTGCGTGCCAGGTGGTGGCATGGTATTTAATGAGTGTTTTTAACGTCATTCCTTATCGTAGATCAATGTTTATTTGCAGTTGGTAAAAACAAAATTGAAGTCCTCGGACTTTGATGGCAGTTTGGCAGAACTTGAGTAACCATGAGCAACCACTCATCAACTGGAAGAAGTAAGCGTAAGGAGATACAGCATTAGCGGTGAAATGTGTTTGAGTGAGTGGGGGAAAAGGAAGACAGACAGCTAGAAAGAGTAAAAGTGGCCAAGATAGAGAGTAAGAGAAGAAAATTAAGCAATTTCAAGTTCTGCACACAGGCAGGTGAATTTGGATTGCTGTGCTGACTTCAATGAGAGGTCTCACGTCGATTTTCAGCGCAGATGCTTCTGTGTGATTAGTTTTAGTTCCGCCAACCTTTAGATATGGAAAAGACAGCTCAGGTACTCACATTGTCATATAAATTACAGCCTGTCTGGCAGGTGGCTGGACGGACACCAATTTCAAATTCTTGCTCAGTGAATCATCGTGTAACAAGGTAATTTGTTTTCCTGCACTTGGAATCTTCATTTCCTCCACCCCAATTACAAAGTGATCTTCAAAATTAGTTTTTTTTTCTCCAATGTTCCAGAAGTAAATCGTATTACCTTTCTCAAAGAGACACAGAGGGAATATTCATGCAATTCTTAATTGTATCAGAAGTCATAAATATTAAATTACGCCCCAGGATAAATTTTTTTCTCCTTTTACATGACAGATGCTGAAATTATATGGAAGTATGTGTCCTTACTGTTAGAGAACTGTCATCAGTGAACATTCTGCCATTCAAAAGTTTGGGTCGTTTCTGAAGTCTATTAAGCTCATTTTGTGAAACTATTGTGAAATAATATTATTACAATATTATAACAAAATATTTTTAAAATGTAATTTATTCCTGCAATGGTAAAAACTGTATTTTCAGCATCATTACTCCAGTCTTCAGTGTTACATGATCCTTCAGAAATCATTCTAATATGATGATTTGATGCATTTCTTTTGTAAACAGTTTAACTTTAAATGTTTGTTTTTTTGTGGAAACCGTGATACATTTTTTTAAATGTTTTTTTTTTTTGAAGAATAGAAAGAACAGCATTTTTTATTTGAAATTGTCATCTTTTGACCAATTTAATGCATATACTGTACATGCACATCTATACTGTAACAGCTTACTGCCAAATTAAAAATGTTAATGTCAATACATAATTTAATGCTTTTGAGAACCCCTATTCAACCCTCAGTTTTAAGTCACTTGTATGGTATGTTTCAAATTTGTGTTAAAACACAATTAGCAAAACTGAATAAGCTTGTGCTGTTACACATGCATACATTTAGCTCATGCATGTGCTAAAGTTGAGTAGCAAATATCAAGTTGTTGATATCAATATCAAATATAATATCAAATATCAAAAATGTGTTGTCCCAGAAAACCATTATATCATTAAAGGATTAGTTTACTTTTAAATAAACTTTTGCTGATAATTTATTCGCCCCCATGTCATCCAATATGTCCATGTCTTTCTTTCTGCAGTTGAAAAGAAATTAAGGTTTTTGATGAAAACATTCCAGGATTTTTCTCCATATAATGGACTTCAATGGGCTCCAAATGGTTCAAGGTCCAAATGAGCTCCTGGAGCGAGGACGAGAAAATGAGTATATCGTCTAAGTACACAAAGACGAAGACATTTAGCATATCTCTCAAAACGTCATTTACAAGTGCCTGAAAAACTGCGGGAGCGTTTACCAGCCCGAAAGGAAGAATGCGGTATTCAAAGTGGCCTAGAGGGGTATTGAACGCAGTCTTCCACTCGTCTCCTTCCTTAATGCGTACTAAATGATACGCATTGCGGAGGTCCAGTTTCATGAAAACTCTCGCTCCCTGCAAGATCTCAAAGGCTGACGACATCAACGGTAACGGATACCAGTTCTTAATGGTTATGTCGTTCAGCCCTTGATAATCAATGCAGGGACACAGCGAGCCGTCCTTCTTCTTCACGAAAAAGAACCCCGCCCCGCCAGGAGAGGAGGACTGGACAATAGTTCCGGCGGACAAGGACTCAGACAAATACTTCTCTAGCGCTTCGCGCTCGGGTGCAGATAGAGAATATAACCTCCCACGAGATGGGGTCGTACCAGGGCGAAGATCGATGCTACAATCGTATAGTCGATTTGGCAGGGAGAGAGGTGGCCCGCGAACGACTGAACACTACCCGCAGATCGTGGTACTCCTCAGGAACCCTAGAAAGATCAATAGACTCCTCCTGAAAAACAGAGATAGAAGAGACAGCGGGGACAGCAGATACAAGACACTTAACATGACACGGTAAACTCCAAGATAAAATAGACCCCTCTACCCAATTAATCTGGGGATTATGCTGTTGTAACCATGGGTGACCCAAAACAATAGGGGCTAATGGAGAATGAAAAGGAAAAAAAGAAATAGTCTCTTGGTGATTACTAGAAATGGTGAGACTCACTGTTACGGATGTTCGATGAATGTTAGACAGCACACAATCCTTCTAAAGCAAAGGCAGTAGGGGAATCAGACAGTTCCCGTAAGGGAATACCATGTTCAATAGCCCAGGTCTCATCCATGAAGTTTCCCTCAGCACCAGATCAATAAGTCAATAAGGGCTGAACAGGCGCACGACAGCATCAAACATACGGTTCTTGTGAAGTGGGGACAAGGGGGTTGCGCTCACCAGTACTTCCCGAACTACTGGCGAGCTCTTGCTTTTACTGGACAGGTAGCCGCGTAATGACCAGAGGTGCCACAGTACAGGCAGAGACCCTCCTGTATGCGCCGTTGACGTTCGGTGGAAGAAATCCGTGTTCTCCCCAGCTGCATATGTTCAGGATCAGAACTAGATTCAGGAAAGGGTGCGGCGGAAGGATACCTCGGTAGCTCGGGGTTGTTACCGCGTGTTACCGGGTCTCGTTTAACCCGTCCAGGAAATGTGCAGATAGAGCGGGTTCGTTCCATTCACAGGTAGCGGCCAAAGTCTGAAACTCAATGGCAAAGTCAGTAGCTGAATGCTTACCCTGGCGCAAGGCAGCGAACTGCCAAGAAGCTTCCCTTCCGAAGAAGGAGCGATCAAACACTCTTATCATCTCCTCCTTAAAGGTAACGAATTGCTGACAACACTCGGAACCAGACTCCCAGAGAGCCGTTCCCCAGTCGCGAGCCCGTCCCGTTAGGAGAGAGACAATGAAGGCAACCTTGGAACATTCCTCTGCATATGTGATAGACTGAAGAGAGAAAATTACCTCGCATTACGTTAAGAAGGCACGACACTCAGAGGGCTCACCTGAGTAACAGGGTGTTAATTACGATTGATTCGAGGCTCCGCGGAATTACGAGATGCGCCCGCGGACTGCTCCAGCCGGTGGTGAAGATGGTGAAGCTGGTTCGTGAGTTCGGTTACTTGGACTGCCAGACTCTCTACAGCATGCTTGGTGACAGAAAGCTCCTCCTCATGCTTGCCCAGCAGAGCTCCTTGCATCTCAACAGCTGTGCGGAATGGCGTCTCCTTTGCCGGGTCCATTGTGGCCAGATTATTCTGTCAAAGGACAGAGAGAGGACCCGAACGCAAAGGTGCAGAACAGAAATGTTTATTCAGTCACAAAAGGAACTTAGGCAGATTGCCGATCACAGGAAATGGTGATGCAGATCTGGAGCATGACTCAGGCAACAAACAATGACAGTTCTTAGAAACAGGCCGATGTCTGTGCTCTCAACGGGAAGGCAGTGGCGAGCGAAACAGCCCCAGTCAATGCACTCAGCACCACAGACAGTGTCCAGCCGGTTACTCACGTACAGCAGGAAACTGGACATAAAACAGGTGAGACCAACAAGACAACACAGGTCGATCTGAACAGACTTGATAGGGCAAACGAGAGACGTGAACTAGAGCGAAAAGCATACAATAATAATCTGGCAAAGAAGCCAAAAACAGGGAGGCACTAAATAGCCAGAAAGATCAAAGAAAAGAGGAACAGGTGCGTCTCAATCAGAGAGCGTGCTGATTGCGATAGGAAACATGTGGGAAGGAGAAGAGAGCCAAACCCAACTCATGACAGTTCTCTGCAACAAAATGTCTTGCAGGTCAAGGGGGTTGAACAATTTTCATTGCAACTGTACAATACATTTATTGGTTAATGGCAGCATTCTTTATTGAAGAATTTTCTGAAATGTCTATGGAGAAAATTAATTAAAAATGATCAGAAACTTTTCAGCTTTCATTGCAATCAAAAACAGCATGTGACAGCATCCACTCACAGTTGCCATCAGCCCTGGATTACTGATGGAATGACTTTTCAAGAACACACATAAACGTACACATAAAAAAGGAAGAGGCACTGGATTGAAAGCAAGAATGAGAGAGATGCATCTGGGCAAGCGGAGGCAATTTTAAGACAATTGCTCCACTATTCATCCTGTTATTGCAGGAGGCCTCACTTCTTCAGAAGGACACAGGGTCACGCTTCCACAACAAATCACGCTGATACATAAACAAGAGATGTAGTTGTATATCGCTGGTGGGGAGACGTAGAAGTTCAATTTGGAAGAGGGAAGCTATACGACTCTGAAGACCAAAAGGATCCGTAAATCCCTCGCCTACCTCATGCGTAGCACTCAAACAGTCCATCGTTCCCCAGAGGAAATGAGTTTCCCTCAATGCAAAGCAAAACAAGGCCTCATCTCCACCCAATTTAATTCTGTATACCCAGAGTCCAGAGAGCATAACATCCATCCACCCTGCTACCGGGAGACAGCTGATCCGTCTATCCTCTTTCCCAGTCTCTCTAAACAATATTCTCTGTACACAGGATAAAGCCTATGAAGAGATCAAGGGAAATAATGTGGAAATAACAAGGCAACAGAATCCCAATATTTTTTGCATAGCTAACGTTCCCGGTTATCTTTCGGTCTTCTGTCTTTGGTTCCATGTCAAGTTTAATTAAATTATGATACATAACTTCAGAGAAAAGATGGAGAAAGAAAGCAAATCGAGGTTGAGTGTGAGTTTGAGTGGAGAATAGTGGGCTGAAATTGGATTTATGGCTAAATTTGTTTGGGGTCCGACACAATGAGACGGGTTTTATTAACTGGGAATGGGATTTGTGAGCACACTGATGATGGCCCAATCGAATTAAACATGGATTTAGCCATGTAACTGTAATAACAGGCGGAAGCTAAGGTCAGACGTATCGAGGACGCTAACAAGGTTAAACGCTGGGGAGGTCTGGAGAGAAGAAAACAAAGTGAAGTAGAAAAGACTCTGAAAGTGAAGGGGGGCAGTGATTGGACGTTTATCATTTCAGCTGTGTCTTTAGGGGCATCTTCAGTTCCTCGCTTGCCTCCAGTGTGTCTGCGCCCCTGTGTCCCACAGCTCTAAGAGGTGTGAGTGTGTGTGCTGGTGTGTTTTACTGTCTGTTTGCCCTCCAACATTAGCTCTGTTTCAAAACCTAGTGAGCTGCCTCACTATACTGTCTACACAGGCAGTTGCCTTCTGAGGCAACTGAAACGTACATAATAAACACTCAGCATAGGGATGCACAAAATTAAATTGTCATGTTATGGCCAATAAATTATAAATTGTAAAAATGTTAAATGTTTGTCTAAATAAATAAAACATTAAAATTAACTTGAGTGTTAAGTGACACCAAAGGTAACGTAAAAAGTAAAAATAAATGGAAATGAGCATGCATAATTAATTATTCAATAATGGATGATACAAATACACAATCATTCACAAGTTTGGGTCAGTAAGATTTTTTGCACTGAAAAAAAAAGTCTATATTATTATTCAGCAAGGATACATTCAATTGATCAAAAGTGACAATAACGTATTTTACATTTACTTTCTATTACTTAAAGAATCTAGAAAAAAATAACCAAAATGGTTTCCACAAATATATTAAGCATCACAAAATATAAATGTCACTCCGGCAACAAATCAGCATAGAATGCTGAGCTGTGTCCGAAATTGTGTATTATGTGAGTAGGTATGGGGCGCCGTTTGTAAAGCGGCTCACGCTGAAAATAACAGCAACATTTTGACACATTTAGCTTCAAACAATGTTTAAAAAACTGGTATGATTTTTTGGCGGTCACTTTTTTAGCACATTTACAACAATATTTGTCAACTTAGAGATATTTTAAATAGTTAAATCTAAATGTTAAATGTTAAATCTAAATGTTAATTGTTAAATCTAAATGTTAAATCTAAATCTAAATGTTAAATCTAAATGTCAAATCTAAATCTAAATGTTAAATCTAAATCTAAATCTAAATGTTAAATCTAAATGTTAAATCTAAATCTAAATGTTAAATCTAAATCTAAATGTTAAATCTAAATGCTAAATCTAAATGTTAAATCTAAACGTTAAATCTAAATGTTACATCTAAATCTAAATGTAAAATCTAAATGTTAAATCTAAATGTTAAAACCGGTTATCTGCATTCTGAATTTGCATATTAGTTAAATATTTAGTTTCACCCGAAACATTTAGATTCAACATTTATATTTAGATTTAACATTTAGATTTAACATTTAGATTTAGATTTAGATTTTGTATTTAGATTTAACATTTAGATTTAACATTTAGATTTTACATTTAGATTTAGATGTAACATTTAGATTTAACGTTTAGATTTAACATTTAGATTTAGCATTTAGATTTAGATTCAACATTTAGATTTAGATTTAACATTTAGATTTAGATTTAACATTTAGATTTAGATTTAGATTTAACATTTAGATTTAACATTTAGATTTAGATTTAGATTTAACATTTAGATTTAACATTTAGATTTAACATTTAGATTTAACATTTAGATTTAGATTTAACATTCAGATTTAACTATTTAAAATATCTCTAAGTTGATAAATATTGTTGTAAATGTGCTAAAAAAGTGACCGCCAAAAATTCATACCAGTTTTTTAAACATTGTTTGAAGCTAAATGTGTCAAAATGTTGCTGTTATTTTCAGCGTGAGCCGCTTTACAAACGGTGCCCCATAATATGGTACTACATTTGAATTTGAACGAACTTCGCGTTAGTTAAAAAAGTATGTTGAATGAATGTAATCCGGACGTACTACATCCGCCATGTTGTCATTGTCATGTGACCTACCAGCATCATTTGCTTCCCTTCTTCACCGAGTATGGGGTCTCTGCGGAACAAAAATGGGTGTTTCAAATTTTGTGGGTGTTTTCAACTGATGGGTGTTTATAAACCATGGATTGAAAATGATCCCCTTCGCCCGACCCCACCCCTAAACCCTACCCACACTGTGACGTGGGCAAACCAGGTAACGCAGTGAAAAACGCCCTCTGTTTATAGCCTCGCCCATTGATCTAGTAACTCCTATTACTGTCCTGCAGAGACATATACTTGTCTTCACCTCCATTCATAAATCCTCTCTCATAGCCTCATGGGATGGTAAAGTGTCCATCGTATGCGCACTTCAGAATCTCGCTGGAAGTAGTCGTCATTCGCTTACTGTTTTTTGAATACTATGAATTTGGACATACTACTCTGTTGGCGTACTGTTTTTCGCATACTATATAGTAGAGAATTATTCGATTTCGGACACAGCTATGGATCATATGAAACTGAAGACTGGAATAATGAGGCTAAAATTTAGCTTTGCATCACACTGAAAAAAAAAACAGGAAAACACATTATCCAAAAAACATCCAATTTATTCATATTTGTGATTTACGCGATTTCTCTTCTAAACTTGATTTCTTTGCTTTCGATTAATGTAATTCTCTAAAATGTGCAATCTGCTAGATTCATTTATTTAGGGCGAATGTGAACCAATCAAGTACTCAAGTACTGAAACTGTAATTCCCAGCATGCTTTGCTTGGGACTTAATGAGGAGAGTAAAAATGTTGGAATTAAGTGTTATTGAGCAAGATGAGCAAAAGGGGAGATGTGATAGTGTTTAACCCCTACGGGTCTGCACAGTTTTGGGGCTCTTTAGAAGTGTTTAATGTTCAAATATTTTGTTGGAATTATTAGAGCAACTTAAATTCCACTGGGTTACCATTGTGAAGAAGAGTGGAGCATTTGCTTAGGCTGTGGATTGATACAGCACATGTTTTTACTGTATTGCCAATAAAGCATTTCATGCTTTGCATTTCACATGCTAATATGTCCTAGCTAATAGTTTTGAAGCTAACTAGTACAGTCTTAAAATTGTAATGTGATGCAAAAATATGACATTGAATGAATCAATCATGTTAGGGAACCATATTAAAATAATGTATAGGCTACTTAAATGGGATACTTAAAAATGTCTTCATTCCATGATTTTGATATTAGGTGAACACATTATGTTTGTTTAACCAAATTGATTTATGTGGGAACGATGTACAAGACATGTAAATCCAACACACTTTTTTTTTCAGTGCAGGAAAAAATTACATGTTAAATATAGTAAAGTAGAAAACTGTTATTATTTTAAATTGTTATAATAATATTTGATAATATTGTTGTTTTTACTGTATTCTTGGTCAAATAAATGCAGCGTTGGTGAGTTTGAACTTAAAAGTTTAAATCATACTGACCCAAACTTTGAAACAGTAGTGTGTGTGTGTATATAATATATATATATATATATATATATATATATATATATATATATATATATATATATATATATATATATATATATATATATATATATATATATATATATAAGCTGTTAAACAGTATGGCACTAATATACTGTGCACCACTAGCTCTACATAGACACGAAGAAGATGCAATGATATAAATTGCACAATTGCATATACACATTAGAATACAAGAAAGAAGTGCATTTTTAAATATTTTAACTATATTTATCAACACTTAAATTGAGTATACTTACAATCATCACTCATTGGACGCATTTCTCCACTTAGCTGATTGCAATGCATTCTGGGATTGCTTTCCGGTAAATGACACATTACCATTCGAATCTGCCCAAATGAAGATATCTTAAGAGGCAGAATTAGATTGCATTTTTCTGGAACAGTCTTTGCATTAAGTATGGATATGATGCCTTAAAATGCTGTCTAGGGGAGCATCTCACAAGGTTATGGAACAGAGCTATTGTTATTCGCATGAGAAATATAAGGCATATGAAACCTGAGCTGATCCAATCAGCATGTGCATTTCAGCTTCCAGACTCCATGAGATGCCTGTCACATAATATTACGAATATGACATAAAGAATATGGCACAAGGTGCTATTTACTTGATGGCAGGTGATGAATATTGGACTTTTTTAATATTTCAATTATAGCTGCTTTCGTTTAGCTGTTTATTTGTAGCTCCTAATAACAGCCAAACGGATTGATCTCCCAGTCTTCTTAATGTTCATGGGTGTCGTTTGGACATATCGCTCTTTTCTAATTCATACCAACCCTAACTCTACCTCTCCTGGTTTCCGTTTCCAGTGGGCTGCTTATCCTGCTTGTTTGCTTTTGACCCTTGGGTTTGCCAAATCCCAGCCTACCAATGTTCCCCAACAAAGTGATTCCGACAGTCACATTAAAATGCAAATTCCCGCTTCCCCGCTCAGTGCTATTTTGTCACATTCCCTCTCATGAGAGGCGCCAACCAGAGAAGGAATTAGATGTCGGGCTCAGGGGTTGAACATTCAAATGTTCCCCTGATAACTCCTCACCGCTGCAACCATTTAACAATTAAAAATCCACTTACTGTTTGCTGATTGACCAGTTCTGTCGAGCAATGCTGTTTTTCATTCAAAGACCACGTGCTGTGCCTACCCTTATTAATTAATGATGTGTGGTGCTCTTCAAAAACAAACATAGCAAATGTAATCATTCTAATCACACTTGATCATTGCCTTTCCCTCCATAAAGTCAATTTTAATTGATTTCAAATGACCTCTACACAGCGCTCTGCTCCAGAGCGGTGATATTTTAACTTTGGAAAGCCTCCAAATGCGAACGACTCTAATGCTAATACATTTGAATGAATCTTCCTGTCTGCCAGAGCGGGTCTCGCTGGTTCTCTGATCAGCTAAGCTCAATTCCTCACTGTCTGCCGTCTGTCCCACGCAGGGATGACTTACTTTATGACTGCTTGCTGTGGTCTTCATCCTTTTACCTAAAATAGCCCTCCGTATGTCATCTGTGTTCTTAATGGCGTTTAGCAGAAATGAGCATCTGTGTGGCTCTACGGGAGGTGGGCGGCTGGGCGCCATAATTACACCTCGCTGCAGCCAATGGCGTCTGCTCTCAGCTGGGTCAAACAACTCCACAATCTAACCCTGGATAACATTCAAAATCAGTGCCAGTCTGGATGATCTCCGCCGACATGGGCGTGTAAGTATGACTCCTAACTGTGCTGCTGTCCCCAAATAACTTTACCTTTTCCAGCTCTAAGGCAGCATGTGGCGGCAGGGACAATGATTGACTGGAGCTATTAAATCAGAACTCAAACCAGCCAAAGACCTATAATTTTAGACTATTTTTAGACTCAAGGACTATCGCTTATACAGAGAGAGCACAGAAGAGGAGAAAGTCAATAGTAGGGGAGGAGTGAAGAACACTTTGGGGACCACAGTGAATTAAAAGTTTGGGTATTTCTCTGATTGATTATAGAGTTATGCAATTATAGCTAACAATCAATAGAGAGCGTTCACAAAGTAACTCTGCTTTTCATGAGCCTGTTCTTCAGGGAAGACTGATTTCTGACTCAGTCATTGCCTCAGTGCCAGATGGCACACCCATGGACCACCCTCAGTTCTTTCACTGACTGTATGATACACACCAAAATGTATGAAATGGGCTGAAATTGCTAACTGCAGCTAAAAAGGCACACCGTGCTTTCAATCTTTCTACTTGGAAACAATGCAGTGTTTACAAAGTTACTTGGTTGATATGGGCTTTTGAGGAAGAACTACTTAATGGATTTGCCAAAGTTTGTCAGGTTAGTGTTAGCAAATCTTTATCTTAAGAGCTTAGTTTGAGGCACTTTGTAGCAAGTTAAGATACATTAAGATACACACTGTATATCCCTGTGTATATTCCCATAAATTCTGTATAAATAAAAATAGTACTAAGGCATCTTATTGGGCCTGGATTTATTTTCCAAGAGGAAAATGACCCAAAACATTATTCTAACTACCTGCGATGGAAGCAATCTGCTGGAACATTGAAAATGTTGGACTGACCCCCTCAAAGTCCGGACCTCAACCCCATCGAGCACATTTGGGGCGAGTTGGAAAATAAACGGGATAGATCTATTGTACATTCAAAGGAAATGCTTCAGTTGCAGAAGGCATGGGATAACATTAGTGTTGAAGTTCTCAGAGAAAATATATTGACACTATGCCAGAGAGATGTGCTGCTGTAATTGCTGACATACCAAATATTAAAGTTAAAAGTAGATAAAAAACAGTACGACTCACTTCATCTGATATTTGATGGTCAGAGCAACCATCTGCATGTTTCATGAACATTATGAAATTAAATCATGTTTTGGAGGCAAAAAAGGTCAACATTTTCAGACCTGTCAGGTGTTCTAATAATTTTGGCCACCACAGATAGATAGATGGATGGATGGATGCACACATATAGCACAAAGAGAAGCTACGGTGGCTGACACAGAACAAAGATGTCGTCGTCAGGGAGTAGCTAGCGCTCTGTAGGGTAGTTTGTCGGTTTAAGGCTACTGTAGAAACATGGCGGCGCAAAATGGTGACTTCACTGTAAGGGGACCCATGGTGTATGTACATAGAAATGGCTCATTCTAAAGCCCGGGATACACTGTGCGATTTTAGCAATCCTATAAAATCATTACAAATCACACTGTGCGACATGGATCTATTAAACTTGGGTACGACATGCGTGTAGACTGTACAATGATGACACATATTGACACGTAGGCTACGATGCAAGTTTCTATAGAAGAATAAACCGTCATCAGCATGCGCTAAAGGTAAACAAAAAAGAGGACACGGCGAAAGAAGAAGGGAAAAGAGCTTGAGGTAAGCAGTTTTAAGTTTTAGCGCCATGTTGCGGTGATTTCACGTTGCATTTTTATTGGCTGGTCAGTAGACGTAGGTCATAGCAGTAAACACACTGTGCGGTGATCATGCTGAATTTCTGACACTGTCAGAAAATTGTCGTAGGCTATCTTTGGTGTCAAGACTGTGACAACGGCCGTCTTTGAACCTCTCTCAGTGTCCAACATAGGACCATCGATTAGGAGCCACGGTCACAGAAATCACCACGATTGTTTCGTCTGGGACATCTGAAAACCGCGCAGTGTGTCCCGGGCTTTAGGTAATAAAAACATAACGGTTCATTATGTAAGGTCTTTATACACCACTGAAAACATAGTTATGCATATTATATTGCATTTCTGTCAATAGATCCTCATAAATACTGCACCTTTAACTCTTTCCTCGCCATTGACATAATTTTTGTGTTTTCACTGTTATATGGTAGGGGGCACTATTATGCAACTTCTGAAAGAGTACAGAATCTCTGGATATAAAAAAAAACAGGCGAAAAAAGAAGCAGAAACAAGCAATAATGCATTGCATATGCATGTTGTATTCTTTGAAAAAAAACTTGATTTTCTCAGTTTTTTGTTCCAAATGTTGCTTTTTTAATGAAATGTATCCACATTCAAGTGTTGCTAAAATGCATTAAGCTATAATAAATAAATAAATAAAAAAACACCATTTTGTTTAAAAGAAGAGGCGCCGTTCTTTCTTTTGATTTATTGCATGTTCACATATTCATACAACAAAATGACTGCCTCCGCCTCGCAATGAAAAATTATAATTTTACCACTCAAATCTCATTCATGTCATAAAAGATGGTGACTCAAAATGTGATGCAGGTTTGATGTAATGTGACAGATCACAGTGTGATGCATTTGAATATTTTGAATCAAAAATGAGATTCTCACACTAAAATTACATCTGGCGTTTGAGATATAACACTTTACTGCAATGGTGTCCTCTGAAAGACCTTGAACAATGAGACAGTCCAAAAGACAACATGACACTTGTTTTTCCTCAAAGAGAACAAGAGTATCCAAATAACTGCACCACGTGGGCCAACAATTAAAAGCGATCTGGAAGAGCAAAAGGATGCCAGACTTGTAATAGAAGCAAATGGTGTGAGAGAAGGGCCGGAGGTGCCAACAATTCAGCTTTAGACCTCTTCTTTGTCCCACCTCCAGTGATTAAAAAAAAATGGGGAAGTCAGTCTGGTGTCCTCTCTGTGATGGGCACTAGGCCCAGAATTTATTCTGGATGTGTTTAGGGACGCATGAAGAATGCATGGAGAATTTATATGCATGGAGAAACAGGATGTAGCTCTTGACACACTTAACAACACTGTAAAAAAAGAAAAGTTGACATAACTTAAAATTGTAAGGCAACTTGCTGCACAGTGTTTTTGTGTTTACTCAACTTTTACATAAAGTAGTTCACTCAACTCAATTAACTAAGGTCACGTGTCTCCCAATTTAAGATCTTTTGTTCACCTATTTGAGTTGTCGTTGTTTTGATTTTGTGTTGAAAATTGTTAATATGTCACCATCATGGTGATCAGTGTTTTCTTTAGTTGGGCTGTTTGACGACTTTTTAATGTTCTGAATAAGAATATAATCATTGTGCAGTAGTTTTTAATTCACAGATTTTATGACTGAGTTTAATATGAGCAATATACTATTAACTTTGTTTTATTGTGATTCTAGAAAAGATACAGCACAGTTTTAATCAGAGAAGCTGAATAAGGTTTAAAACCGATTGTACATTAAGCATTTTTACCTCCTGTGAGATTTACTCCCACAGATATCAAGAATCAGCCAATGAATCTCAACAATGGTGACATGCTTCATGCCGCAATGCATGCTGGGAGCCATGGATGAGTTTTGCTTGATGCATCCAGAATGCATTGTTAACGTGTTGCAAATTGTATGCTTGTTAACTTGCAATTACAAATCGAATTTACAATTAATACTAGGTTGATCCAACAATTGTTGAACCAACTTCTTTTCAGTGGTTAAGCCAACTTTTGTTGCATTTAATTGTCCAGTTATTTTTTAATTGTCCAGTTCAATTTTTGTGAGTTGGATTTTTTGCAGTGCAGGTGTCTAATGTTAATGACGCTTCCTCTCACATATATTAAAATTTCAGAGTGTTTTCAGTCTGTGCTGCTTCATTTCTATAGTATTTGCTGACATTTCATGGGTCAAACAACGCAATTCATCAGATGAACAACAAAAAGCCATGGGTAATAGCTCAGAAGATCATTTCCATAGCGATGTAATTGAACAAAAGTAATTTTCCAGTCTCCTGGAAGATGCCCTTTGCTTTCTACTGTCTGGGTACAACCACGAATCACCAGAGCAGTTATTCAACACCTATTTCAAATGATCACTGATTTTATTACCATTTTTTCTCTTGCCCTGCTGGGATTTATGGTACATTTGCAATGTAGAGTAACCGTGTCCTGACGAGACTCCTAAATGTACCTGCTGAGAACAATTATCAGTTCATTACGTCCATGATTTCCTTTTGACCTCACTTTTAAATGGATTTGCAAAAGGCAAAGAATCTGATTTCTTTAAAGCCCAGTCTAATGGGCTATTTATGCATGCAATATTAATGCGTTTCAACGGTCCAATACAAAACATTCATCTTCTCCCTCATGGTTATTTCGGGCCTTCTTTGATTGTACTTCTCAACTAATCATGCAGTCTTACTTCAGCGGTTTTAGAATGCAGCTAAATCCTTCTCATTAACTTCAGCCTGACATCCTTTGCCGTCCAAAACTTAAACTTCAAAGGGCAAACTTCTTCCCATCACCTTTTTAAAAGCCTCTTGCAGGGAGATTCATTGTTATCCACATTGCTAAGTCTCTAGTATGGTTTTACTTCTGTTAGCCCTCTGCTCACAATTCAGAAAGCTTTGTTTGATTCAAGATGGTGAATGCCTAGTTGTCAGAAATCTGTGTATTTATAACGCAAGTCAAACGTTTGGATACACCAGCTCAAAAAGCATCTATATGGTCCAACTCATAGGACCCACTTTATATTAGATGGCCTTAACTACTATGTACTAACATTTTAATTAATCATTTGATACAATGCACTTATTGTGTACATACATGTTTTTACATTGTACTTACATTTTTTAATATACCTGCATGTAATTACATCTGTAATTTATTTCTGTAGTTACATTTGTAATTACACAGTTGACACTTCCCTTACACCAAACCCTACCCTTTACCCGTATCCCACCTCAATATCAGCAAAGGTGTTTTGCAATACAATATGAACACTGTAAGTACATTGTACTTATTTTTTTGATGTAAGTACATAGTAGTTAAGGCCACCTAATATAAAGTGGGGCCAAAAAAAAAATGTGTAGTATATCAATTAGTAATAAAAAACTGGTTATTGAGGCACAGCGTAGACACATTTGATGTGACTTAAAGTCTGGCTGACTTCCTGCTGGGCTGAGCTAAAGAAAGTTAATAGGAAATATGTTTGTCATGTTGAGGATAATGTCCCTACCACAATTTTTGAATATCAGACCAAATCTGTGGCAGCCACAGTGATAAATACATTTGGAAAAGTTAGGGGGCGCTATAGAGTCCACTGGCCACACCCAAAAGAAATAACCAAATAATTGCTAAATGTTGCTAAGCTTCTATGACTGTGCAAAATTCTGTGACTTTTCGCACATTCCAAACGGAGCATATACATTTTCAAACTAGGGGGCGCTGTGGAGTCAATATGTCTCTCCTGAATTGCAGTATCAGATCAAAAGATGTCCTAACATTCATGTTTTTAGCTATGGTAAGACCATTAGAACAGTGCGGGAAAATGTAAAAATCACACATTCCATTCAAGATGGATGACTTCCTTTTTCAGCCTCAGACGTCACGCCCACGGACTGAACATCTGGTGCATATGGCACACTTGTCTGAAAACACTTCAGGAGTTGTGAAGTCGTCATCTGATTGGTTGAATTCTACAAGATGTCCGCGAGACTAGTGTGTTGCGTTCTTTAACGGTCCGCCTGGAAACAAATGCCTTGACGCCAAACTCCCTCGTGGAAGAAGAACGCCGTGACAATGAGCGCTTACCAGGATCGACTAAACGCTGGATTTTCAAAAGTATGTGAAGTTTGAAGTTGCAGTAAATTTGCACAACGTTCTTGAATGAATCATTTATAGATGCACGCCAGTCTGTTATTGCAGGGACATCGACTTAACATTTTCACGCCACTAAACATGACGCAGAACAAAACGAACTGTAATCGGTTGCATTACATGTCAGTCAAACGTCCTCTTGGGCGGTCCTTGGCCAATGAAAGCTGCGATAGAGTCCAGACCTTTCTGCCGTCGGTCTGAAGGTCTGGCTACGAAAGACTAGGCAGAGTCAGATAAAGCAAGTGAATTTTGTCCTTTATGACGTCATCAATGACCGAATGTCATACACATTGGAGACACTTCATCCTGACCACAGTCTGCATTTGGGGATGCTATGGAGCCCCTCGACCACTCCCAAGCCCAAGCATACTGTACATACTGTAACTTTTACATTTTATGCATGTCTGATGTGTCTGCAAAGTTTCATGAGTTTTCGAGCATGGCAATGGCTTCAAAAATGTATGAATTCTCTAAAGGAGAAAAGAAAATAAGTGAAAAGGCATGCCAAAAATAATAGGGCTTTAGCATGTCCAGTGCCCGGGCCCTAATAATAATAATAATAATAATGCTATAAAAGTTTTTTTTTTTTTTTAAATGGTCTTGTTATTTTGCCAAGCAGATACTGGATACAGTGGATAATCATTGTCAATGGTGCTAAATGTCCTTGCTGGTTCTGAACATCTAAGCTTAACTGCTAATGCTACATTAACATTTAATGCTTATTAAATTTAATCAAGGTCAACAGAGACACAATTTTATCTGATGCTCCTATTGTTTACAGACTATATTCAATTGCTCGAATTGATCTAAAACAGTAGCATTTATTTCCAAAGAATGCAATATTATAAAAAGAGCACAGAGCAGTTTCCCACACCACACAGTGTTCACTGCACATTATTATGATAATGATTTTAAATGCATGACCAGCTGTGGGTAAACAACACTTCATCCGGTAAGGACACATTTAACGCTCAATATCTTTCCAATGCTACATTCTAATTAGATGCCATCACCGTTACATTCTGTCAGTGACTGCAAGGTTTAATGACAGTAGATTGTTAACCCAGGAGGATCTATTCATCCGAGCGATGTACAATATCTGCATTTACTTCCAGTTAACACTGAATATTGGCAAAGTCTTCAAAACAGACAGACCATTTATTTGCTCATAGATTTATTTGTTGACAAACTTGCGATGACAATTTTAAGTGGCTAAAAGCCTCCATGCTTATTTCTATCGATCAATAAAGTACATCTGTCTCGCTATTTGTCTATCAATAGCAACTACAGATGTCTCTCAGAGCACACAATCCATCGAGGAAAGTAGAGAACTAAAAACTGTAAAGAAGGCATGTGTTTTATGTGTTTTATGTGTTTTACTTAAGAGGATCTGTGCTGTTCTGGTAAACTCATATCAGGCCCAGAGTGTCACCATTAATAAGATGAGAAACATTAATCTCCTTTTATATGCATGCTGTTGTCTGAGGTTTTATGTTTTTCTTACAATAGAACTAAATTATCACATAGTCTTGGTCCTTTAAAATGCAATTAAATCAAATTTCATTACTATCATTAAAATGGTCTTGTCTTACAATTTCAAAAAATCTAAACATCCTTAAAGCAAAATAAACATTCTTGAGAAATAAAATTCTGCACGATAAGCATAAACAAATGTAGTTTTATGCAAGACAAGTCAAATTGAATTGAAGTACAAATCTACAATATATATTCCCTGATAATAAAACAAAAAAAGTTAGATATCCGTATTAAAATAAATTAATATTTATATTATTTCTTAAATAGAAGTAACAGTAAAGGCATCTATAATGTTACAATGGTACAAAAGATTTCTATTTCAAATAAATCTTGTTATGTTGAACTTCCCATACACCAAAGAATTGCTCTTAACATTTATAATAATGAGAAAAAAGTTTTAAGCACCAACATATTGGAATTATTTATAAGAGTGACTCAAGACTTTCATGTGACTGAAGACTGGAGTAATGATGCTAAAAATTCATCTTTGCCATCTATATATATGCAAGCGTAAGGATATGAGCGAGTTTGACAAGGGGTTAAATTGTGATGGCTAGGCGACTGACATCAGAGCATCTCCAAAACTGCAGCTCTTGTGGGATGTTCCCGGTCTGCAGTGGTCAAAATCCAAAATGGTCCAAGAAAGGAACACTGGTGAACCGACGACAGGGTCATGGTCGGCCAAGGCTGATTGATGCACATGGGGAGCGAAGGCTGGCCCGTGTGGTCCGATCTAACAGATGAGCTACTCAACTTGCTCAAGAAGTTAATGCTGGTTCTGATAGAAAGGTTTCAGAATACACAGTGCCTTGCAGTTTGTTGCGTATGGGGCTGCATAGCCGCAGACCATTTAGGGTGCCCATGCTGACCCCTGTCCACTGCCAAAAGTGCCAACAGTAGGCGCATGAGCATCAGAACTGGACCACGGGCAATGGCAGAAGGTAGCCTGGTCTGATGAATCACATTTTCTTTTACATCATGTGGATGGCCGGGTGCATGTGTGTCGCTTACCTGGGGAACACATGACACCAGGATGCACTATGGGAAGAAGGAAAGCTGGAGGAGGCAGTTTGATGCTTTGGGCAATGTTCTGCTGGGAAACCTTAGGTCCTGCCATCCATGCATTGTAGCAGACCATGTACACCCTTTCATGGAAAAGGTATTCCCTGGTGGCTGTGGCCTCTTTCAGCAGATAATGCGCCCTGCCATAAAGCAAAAATGGTTCAGGAATAGTTTCAGGAGCAAAACAGTGAGTTTGAGGGGTTGACATGGCCTCCAAATTCCCCAGATCTCAATCCAATCGAGTATCTGTGGGATGTGCTGAACAAACAAGTGAGATCCATGGAGGCCCCACTTCACAACTTACAGGACTTAAAGGATCTGCTGCTAACATCTTGGTGCCAGATACCACAGCACACCTTCAGGGGTCTAGTGGAGTCCATGCCTCGACAGGTCAGGGCTGTTTTGGCAGCAAAAGGGGACTAACACAATATTAGGAATAATGTTATGCCTGGGGCCCGTTCTTCGTACCTCGATAACTCAGTTAGCTGGATTTGATTGTTGACGATTTGGCATGATCTTGGATTGTTTGGTTCTTCGATGCTCATCCTGGACTTGCTGTCATAGCAACAGGTCCGTAAGCTTAAAGGGGTGGTAAAGCACATTCTTTCGAAGGCTTGATTGTGTTTGTGGGGTGCACTATAACATGTGTTCATGCTTCGTTTTTAAAAAAATGCATTATTTTTCATATATTTTGCCTTTATTCTACACTGCTCTGTCCCTCCTTGTAAAAACGGTCTGATGGTTTCCGGATTCTGTGAAGCCAGTCCCTCAAAAATACGCAATGAGCTCTGATTGGTTAGCTGGCCCAGTGTGTTGTGATTCGCTAACCGCCTAGTGCACGTTTCTCAGAAGAGTCACGCCCCTTACCTTTACCGGTAGCCTCAGGCTAGTAGACTGTGCTTTGTCTACAATGGCGTCAATAAAACCATACCAAGAGCCCGAATCAGACCCAGACAATTTTAGTGAAGATGATCGAGCTGAACCTGTTCAGTCCTCAAGAGTAAAGACTGCAGATCTATAGTGATCGCTACTGAATGGCACTGTTACTTTTGTATTTTTAGAACGATTTGCCAAATATCTGTCGCAAGAACGAACACTAAACATTGGCTTTACTAGTATCCAAATCAAACACAGAACCATGTTTAGCAAGCCTGTAGATAAACAATACATAAAAGCTCTAATCAAAGAATCATTTACACTAATGCCAAGTTCGCTGTTGAGATTTTAAAAGTTTGTAACGTTAGGTGTTTGTCGGATAACGTTAAGTATGAATGAGCATTTAACAAACTGGTTTGCAGAGCCAAACAGCGTTGTCATCTGTGTACTTCCTTGCTACAACGTAGGCTACAATTAACAACACAAACTATTACAGGAAAACACATCGACGAAAAATAAATCACACTTACAGGTTGTAGCCCGTACTCGCGAAGATTGTGGAAGCTTTCCTCCGCGAGATGTGCCGCACGTGGCCGCGCGTGCCCGCCTGTCTCGTGCAGCTGAACACAAGCGCGGCTCATGTATTTCAAATACAGATGAATATTGTCCATTATGTCACATTTTCCGATCTTCTCCTCCGACCCCTGTCTGTCTCGTGCTTTGATTTGTGATGGGCAGCATATATCCGCTGCAAATGCGATCGTGTTCCCCTCATGTCTCATACGCACATGCATATAACGTTGTATGTTAAACGCACTGCAACGCTGCCCCGTCCCTAGGAAGGCTGAACAAAGTGGACCTGCACTCCAGATGAAAATAACAGCATTTCGTAGGCATTGGCAACAGCACTCCAGTCTACTAACCACAACAACGCTTCTCTGCAGCGATACAAAATGGCCTCGCCCCCCCTTATTTAATATTCTCGGAGGAGGGGTTTATGTAAATATTGGGCTGGTGATGTCAGAGACCCTGGAGGAATGTGTAGCAGTCCCTACCGGCCGTTTGCTGTAGTCCTTAGAAATCGATTTCTTTAAAAGCAAATATCTCCCTTTGCTTTAAACTTTGAACGTTGTAACTTTGAAGATGTTGTTTATGCTCAAACAGCAACATTTTTTTACTAGCTAAAGTTAGAAAAGTGAAATCGTGGTTTACCACCCCTTTAAACCTGCTCGCGAGCAGGCTTATTTAATGTAAACAGGATTAGATTGCATCTTGAGGTGATACTTAAAATCTGTCCCAGCCACTGCTACTTTATTACAAGAGTTCATTACTGAACCAGGGGCAATAATAATCATTTTAAATAATAATAATATACAAATTTTAAATTGTATATGTAAATGAGAATGTATATAATATTATAATGTTGTGTATAATTCTATAGACACAGACACTTTTTTTCAGGTTTGCACACACGTTGTACAGTTAATCTGAGCCGTGCATTAATCTAAGTGATGACGGATATTATGGGATGGCTTGATGCAGCGCAGGAGATGCAGAGAATTTGATCTTGACCCTTAACCCTTGACCCTTGACCCTTTAATACTGTCACGTTACAAATCTGCTTCAAATTTAATTAAAAATTTAATTACAACATTGAAATAAAAATGTAAAGGGTGTACTAATACTGTATAAAATCGTGAATATAAATAACTGGTAATCATGTAAAAAAAAAAAAAAAACATTTATCATTGATCTATTATAACTTTAATGTTGGTTTGGTCGTTTAGCTGTTTCCTTATAAAGGTCCAGATATTCGTGGGGATTTTTTTTGTGTAATTTGCCAAGTTTTTTGCCAGGTGGCTTTTTTAATTATATGATGTCATTACGTTGCTGTCTTGACGCCAGCCAATCGCTGCATTGCTGATCATGGTTTCGAGTATCGATGCATCTGCCCTCTTCAGGGAAAACAAGAACGCGCAGTGATCTTAGATCATTTAATCCAGATATTTAAATCCAATCCGCAAATTCATTTGAAGAACCAAATTAGCCAGACATCAGTTATCATGATTAAAAGATCTGGGATCTGTCAAATCATCTCAGATGTATTAAGCGAGGTACGAAGAACCCCCCTGATCGGTATATATATATATATATATATAATATATATAGTTTTTACTTTATTTTGATCAAATGAATGCAACCTTGGTGAAGAATGCCCCTCCCCTAATACTGAAAACGGGTTCATGGTTGTGAGGTAAACACTTTCTATAATAAGTAAATGTTAAAAACCTGAAATAAAAACCATTGCCCCCACAGGTGATTTTAAGCTCTCTAGTTCTTCCAGTTGCTTTAAACAAAAGGCAGGCCATATAAGCAAAGACTCCCAATTCAGAGTACAAATGAATGCTGCTATAATATCTGCCAATTTGTGTGAGCAATAACGTGAAATTATAGTAATTGCAACATAAAATGTTTCCCAGTTTAATTGCTTTCACTCTCCCATAAGGTAAATTAAATCTCAGTGCATCTCCTAAATGAACCACAGGCACATCGTTATCTTCTCCAAACAAATGGAATGAGTGGCCATAAATGCAATGTTAACTCAGGCAACTAAACAAATGGCAGAAGGGAGTTCAGGATGAGCATCATCTTTCCCTCATCCCATTTTCAGGCGGTGAGTTCATCATAATTTTACCCTGTGTTTAATCAGTGGAATTCCATTACACATAATGCTATTTAGCAACATTTTGCTCTGTAGAAAGGCATGACAGGGAGATAATCAAAGTTGTAAAGAGAGCGTTTTCACAATTTAAAGTTTATAGAGATTTACTATGGCTAAACCGCTGTTTTCGCTTAGACTTTGAATAAACGGTCTTCCGCATAATCGGCATTGCTCTCAAAACACATTCTCATGATAGTCAAACCCATGTTGATCTTTACAATTGCTTTTGTCATTCATACCATCCTGAGAGTAAAAGTGACAGCATACATTAGGAAAGATATATGACTAAAAATACTTTGCCTTTAATGGCTTCTACGAGGCAGATTTTGCATCACATAGCACCGCAAATTAAGTTAAGGATCAATTTGTGAGAAGTTTTTGAATATTTGCTACATATGAAACTCCAGGTGTCACATTAGTGTCTCGAAAAGTAAAAAAAAAACCCAAAAATTGCAGCCTTATCCTATAATTCACGTTGACAGCACCTCCTCTTTTGACACTCTCCAAATGCTTTAGAAAATCTGAGAACTACTCCCATCGGTGACAATCATTTTCTCTGGAGAACAAAGCACTTTGGTGGTAGAAGAGGGCGAAAAGGGGAGAAGAAAAGAGAAATCGTGAGCAACGGCAGCTGCAGCCCTTGGCTTCTCTGTTTGATCTCGGGTTTGTGAAGGAGACTGTCAGAAAGCCCTTCTGTCTGACAGAATTAGTCTATGATGAGTTGTCTGGCTTTTTAAGTGCCCTTATATGTGTGCCCTGGCTGTAATGGCACTGAATTACACTGACAGGGTAATCTTCATTAAATAAGCAGTGACAAGACAGTCAAAGATGGAACATACGCATTATATGTGTTTGCCGACAAAATGAATATTCTTTAATGAATATGCTTTAATGATGTTTTTGTCCTTTTAAGATAATGTCAAGTTATGAATACTTTCTTATGGAAAACATCTTTCAAAAAGTATCCAATCAGAAAATCACAGCATACAAATTTGGACCGACATGAGGATGATATTTTAAATTTGGGTTTAACTTTTGGGTGAACACGGAAACTAATCTGATCATTTCTCATTGGAATCTCATTTGAGGCTCTGTAATGTGTGTAAACTTTTGTTCATCTTTGGAACACAAAGTAATGAAATCTGAGAGATTTATGTCTCTCCATTGACAGTCCACACAACCAATTTGTCGCTTCAAAAAGTTCATAAAGAGATCGTAAAACGAATCCATATGAATTGAGCGGTTTAGTCCAAAATTTCTAAAGAGACTCGATTGCTTTATATTATGAACAGATAGGATTTAGACATTTATTCACATATAAACATTGATCAGCGAATATAAAGAGAAGCTCAACTGAACCTGCTTGACATGCAAGAACAGTCCTTATTGGTTCTTGCTGAAGCTCAAACATGCTGCGTAACATGAGAATGAACCTCATTGGTTCTCGAGGAAGCTCAAACGTGCTGCATAACATACGAGAACCTCATTGGTTCTTGCAGAAGCTCAAACGTCCTGTGCAACACAAGAATTAACATAATTTGTTAATGAAGAAGCTCAAACGTGCTGCATAACAAAAGATTGAACCTGATTGGTTCTTGAGGAAGCTCAAACGTGCTGCATAACATACGAGAAACCTCAACCTATTTACGAACCTATTTAAGAAGCTTAAATATGCTGCGTAACACACAAGAATGAACCTCATTGGTTCTTGCGGAAGCTTAAATATGCTGCGCAACACATGAGAATGAACCTCATTGGTTCTTGCAGAAGCTTAAATATGCTGCGTAACACGAGAATGAACCTCATTGGTTCTTGTGGAAGCTCCAACTTGTTGCGTAACACAAGAATGAACCTCATTGGTTCTTGCAGAAGCTTAAATATGCTGCGTAACACGAGAATGAACCTCATTGGCTCTTGCAGAAGCTTAAATAAGCTGCGTAACACACGAGAATTAACCTCAATTGGTTCTGGCTGAAGCTCCAACTTGTTGCGTAACACAAGAATGAACCTCATTGGTTCTTGCGGAAGCTTAAATATGCTGTGTAACACAAGAATGAACCTCATTGGTTAAAATTAAATCATTGGTTCTTGCGGAAGCTCCAACTTGTTGCGTAACACAAGAATGAACCTCATTGGTTCTGGCTGAAGCTCCAACTTGTTGCGTAACACGAGAATGAACCTCATTGGTTCTTGCAGAAGCTCAAACTTGCTGCGTAACACAAGAATGAAACTCATTGGTTCTTGCGGAAGCTTAAATATGCTGCGTTACACAAGGACGAACCTCATTGGTTCTTGCGGAAGCTCCAACTTGTTGCGTAACACAAGAATGAACCTCATTGGTTTTTGCGGAAGCTCAAACTTGCTGCGTTACACAAGAATGAACCTCATTGGTTCTTGCTGAAGCTCAAACTTGCTGCGTAACACAAGAATGAACCTCATTGGTTCTTGCGGAAGCTCCAACTTGTTGCGTAACACGAGAATGAACCTCATTGGTTCTTGCTGAAGCTCAAACTTGCTGCGTAACACGAGAATGAACCTCATTGGTTCTTGCTGAAGCTCAAACTTGCTGCATAACACGAGAATGAACCTCATTGGTTCTGGCTGAAGCTCCAACTTGTTTCGTAACACAAGAATGAACCTCATTGGTTCTTGCTGAAGCTCAAACTTGCTGCGTAACACGAGAATGAACCTCATTGGTTCTTGCTGAAGCTCAAACTTTCTGCGTTACACAAGAATGAACCTCATTGGTTCTTGCGGAAGCTCCAATTTGTTGCGTAACACGAGAATGAACCTCATTGGTTCTTGCAGAAGCTCAAACTTGCTGCGTAACACAAGAATGAACCTCATTGGTTCTCGCACATCAAGCAAGCATGCTTGAGTTTCCGTTTACCATATCTACCATATCTATCCGTTTACCATATCTGAAACCGCGCATCCCGAGGCTGCGTTTATTGTGACCGGAGACTTTAACAAAGCCAACTTCAAGCGCATCGCACCTAAATACCACCAACATGTTAACTTCAACACGCGAGGGAACCGCGTCTTAGATCACTGCTACTCCCCCTTCAAGGATTGTTACAAGTCCCTCCCGCGCCCACCATTTGGCAAATCGGATCACGCTTCCATCCTACTTTTGCCCGCATATAGGCAAAGACTCAAACAGGAAGCACCCGCCCTCAGAACCATCCAGTGCTGGTCGGACCAATCAGATTCTATGCTACAGGACTGTTTTGATCACGCGGACTGGGAGATGTTCCGGTCGGCCTCTGATGACGACATCGAGGTTTACGCTGATAGCGTAACGTGTTTCATCAGGAAGTGCGTAGATGACGTTGTTCCGACCAAAACAATTCGGCTGTACCCTAACCAGAAGCCGTGGCTAAATGGGGATGTTCGCGCGGCACTCAATGCGCGGACCTTCACTTTTAACTCCGGTAACGCGGAGGAGCATAAACAAGCAAGTTATGCCCTCCGGAAAACCATCAGAGCAGCAAAACGGCAGTACAGGGACAAGATTGAAGGACAGTTCAACACCACCGACTCCAGAAGCATGTGGAGGGGAATTAACACCATCACGGACTATAAAGGGAACACAAACTCCACCGTGAACACCGCTGCCTCTCTCCCGGACGAGCTCAACACCTTCTATGCTCGCTTTGAGGGAACTAACACCGCCCTCGCGGAGAGAGCGCTCGCGTCTGAGGATACAGAGGTTAGTGCACTCTCCCTATCTGTCGCGGGTGTAACCCGATCCTTCCGGCGGGTGAACGTCCGTAAAGCCGCGGGTCCAGACGGCATTCCCGGCCGTGTGATCAGAGCGTGCGCGCACCAACTGGCTGGAGTCTTCACGGACATTTTTAACCTGTCCCTCTCCCTGTCTGTGGTCCCCACATGCTTTAAAACGTCCACTATTGTTCCTGTACCTAAGCAGTCAAAAACCACCTGCTTAAACGACTGGCGTCCTGTTGCTCTGACCCCCATCATCAGCAAATGCTTTGAAAGACTAGTCAGAAACCACATCTGCTCTGTTCTCCCCCCCTCACTGGACCCACTGCAGTTTGCATACCGCACAAACCGTTCCACTGATGATGCCATTTCATCCACTATACACACTGCTCTCTCCCACCTGGAAAAGAGGAACACATATGTGAGAATGCTGTTTGTGGACTACAGCTCAGCATTCAACACCATTGTGCCCTCCATACTTGACGGGAAACTCCGGGCTCTAGGCTTAAACAGCCTGTTATGCTGCTGGATCCTGGACTTCCTGTCAAACAGACGCCAGGTGGTCAGAATGGGCAGTAACATCTCCTCATCACTGACTCTCAACACTGGAGCCCCTCAGGGCTGCGTTCTCAGCCCACTCCTGTACTCTTTGTACACACATGACTGTGTGGCAACCCACAGCTCCAACACCATCATCAAGTTTGCTGACGATACGACGGTGGTAGGTCTTATCACCGACAATGATGAAACGGCCTACAGAGAGGAGGTGCACACTCTGACACGGTGGTGTCAGGAGCACAACCTCTCCCTCAACGTCAGCAAGACCAAGGAGCTGGTGGTCGACTTCAGGAGGAATGAGAGAGAACACCGCCCCATCACCATCGATGGAGCACCGGTGGAGAGAGTCAGCAGCTTCAAGTTCCTCGGTGTCCACATCACAGAGGAACTCTCATGGTCCGTCCACTCCGAGGCCGTTGTGAAGAAGGCTCATCAGCGCCTTTTCTTCCTGCGACGGCTGAGGAGGTTTGGAATGAACCGCCACATCCTCACACGTTTCTACACCTGCACCATAGAGAGTCTGCTGACTGGCTGCATCACCACCTGGTACGGCAACAGTACCGCCCGCAGCCGCAAGGCCCTGCAAAGGGTAGTGCGCACGGCCAGCTGCATCATCGGAGGTGAGCTTCCCTCCCTCCAGGACATTTATGCCAGGCGGTGTGTGAAGAGAGCTCAGAGGATCTTCAGAGACTCTAGCCACCCGAACCATGGGCTGCTCTCACTGTTGCCATCAGGCAGACGGTACCGCAGCATCAGAACACGCACCAGCCGACTCCAGAACAGCTTCTTCCCACAAGCAATCAGACTACTTAACTCCTGATCCATCAGGATCATAACACACACTGGACAGAATATCACTCCGCACAACCCACTGTAGATACACACACATTATATACACATTTATTTATCATACAGCATCTATTGCACTTTGGATTTCAATTTTTCAATCTGTGAATAATATTTATACTATACATTGTATATTATTATTACTATTATAGCGTAATGTATATTGTTTAGTGTATGTTTAGTGTATATTGTTTAAAGTATATGTATATTGTAAGTATGTGTATATTGTTTAAAGCTGTGAGAACTACACTCACATTGTGTAAATTATTTATTGTTTATTGTAGAGTTTACTGTGCTGTGAGTAATTGTGTGCGCATCAGATGTGTAATCTGATGCTGCTTTAAATGTTGTACATGTCATGTCATGACTGCTATGTTGCTCGGAACTGCACCTAAGAATTTCACCTACTGTTGCACTTGTGCATATGTAGAGTGACAAATAAAGTGATTTGATTTGATTTGATTTGATTTGATGTGTGTTGATTAGTATTTATATGTGAATAAAATTAAATCTGTTCAAAGTGATCTTCGAATTATAGTCTTACTACTGTATTAATTTTTTTCAAGGTGAATACCAGACCTTCAGTTTGGCCAGCAGTCTTTCCAAAATCTAAGTATCCCTGACGGTATTTCATCTATCACTAATGTAGTGAATAAATTGGTAAAACACATTCCTCTCCTTATCAATAACAGTGAACCACGAGGATATTGATTATAGCTGGTTAATATTCAGATGGATGTTTCTGACTTCATATCTCGCACCCCAGTTCAATAAAAAAAAAGAAATCAGCTCTATCCTGCATGCAGAATGTGAGTTAGACTGTGTCAGTGATGTGCATGTTTATGGTCCTGAGGTGATGGAGTGAGCAGCATATTTCACATGCTTTTCTGAGCTCCACGGGTCTAATAAGCCCTGATGCCTGAAGACAGAGCGAGAGAATTCTGTCTCTCATTTCAGCAGACAGCTGTGTCAGACTGTGTTTATGACTCCCAACTGTCCATCTCTAATTCAGACATCAAGGAGAAAATAACACGGACCAGAGAAGTGGTTCTCTCAACTGGTCTCGCTTCAAGACTTACATCTGAACGTTTAGTGTAGTAATTATATTGTATCTAATATTATTGTATAATTCTGAAATTACCATATATACAGGGGTGCACATAAGTGGTGTGCATGTGCGCATGGTTGACCAAAATAAAAAATGCACTGGGTATAAAAGTTCAGATCACTCATTTGGGTACCGTCATGGTTGACAGCTGTTAATGCACAATCACCGTTTTAGATCAACTAAGATTTCCATTTGAACTGAATGCATAATAAAACTGTGACATTCACTGACAAAGCTACCTGATTTTAGGTTTGAAAATGTTAAATATATATATATATATATATATATATAGTATATTATTAAGTGATACAAATGTGGGACCAAAATTATTCAGACACTTTGAGCTGACCATGTTTTGCTTAAGTGCGTTTTTCTTTAATTGCTAATGTGACCTTTTACACCACAGACTGAACAAAATTAAGCATTGCTTGGTAATTGGTTGACCTAAATTGGTATTTTCTAATTGTGTAGTTCAATTTAACAGCTGACAGCTGATTAGTTGATTGTAATCCATTACGTATATTTTACCTGACATTATCAAGATGATATTTGTCTGAAACAGTTTAACTCTGAGTTCTTGTCATATTTTATTACCATTTTCTAAACTATAGCGTAGAAACTGTGATAATGTGAGAAAATAATGAAGGTGTCTGAATACATTTTGGTTTGACTGTATATATATATATACACTCACCTAAAGGATTATTAGTAGGAACACCTGTTCAATTTCTCACGAATGCAATTATCTAATCAACCAATCACATGGCAGTTGCTTCAATGCATTTAGGGGTGTGGTCCTGGTCAAGACACTCTCCTGAACTCCAAACTGAATGTCAGAATGGGAAAGAAAGGTGATTTAAGCAATTTTGAGCGTGGCATGGTTGTTGGTGCCAAACGGGCAGGTCTGAGTATTTCACAATCTGCTGTTACTGGCATTTTCACGCACAACCATTTCTTGGGTTTACAAAGAATGGTGTGAAAAGGGAAAAACATCCAGTATGTGGCAGTCCTGTGGGCGAAAATGCCTTGTTGATGCTAGAGGTCAGAGGAGAATGGGCCGACTGATTCAAGCTGATAGAAGAGCAACTTTGACTGAAATAACCACTCGTTACAACCGAGGTATGCAGCAAAGCATTTGTGAAGCCACAACACGCACAACCTTGAGGCGGATGGGCTACAACAGCAGAAGACAAGCTCACTGTGACCACAGACTGTGAAAAAAGACGGATGACGAACCTCCACCCTTTTCCATTGAAGTAAGTGAAGCCACCAGTGTCTAAATATGGCGCTGACATCTTGAGTCTCGAGTCTGCGCAGTAGTGAGCGCAAAGTGGAGCTGCAATATCAAGGTCCCGTCCACACTCACGCCTTATCAACAACTATTTATGAAATAAACAGTTATGGAAATGTAGAAATTAATGTTAAAACTCCAATCTCCTCCATCATGACAGTCATCCAGTCACACCCCCTTTTTACAGCATCAAATAACTAACTAAAACCAAACTTATTTAAAGAACGAACACTTGAACTAACATCAGCGTGATAAAAACGGCCTAAAATGACAGAAACCATCTTTGGAAAATGTATTTGAAGTGTAATTTGATTGTTTACTTTGTCTATGTCCCATTAAATTACATGGAGAGGGCAGGGTTTATGACCTATACTACATCCAGCCACCTGGGCACAATCGAGACGCTTTTCCCGGACTCGCATGGCACGCTTGGTCATGACCCACTAGTTGTGAACCACTGACCTAGAAGATAGTGACCTGGATGAAGGCCCTGGACATGCAGCTTTCCTTTACACTTACTCTTTGTGTGAGTGTTTGTCTCTACATCCTGCACACAGTCTCTGTCTCTCTTCTTTTCCCTTCAGTATCTCTCACAAGCCACAAAGAGATTTCCCACGCACCTTGTCTGTGTCACCTGTAGGCAAAGGTAAAAGCCTTTAGTTAGAGAATGGAAGCCAAGCAGACAGACAGAGAGAGTCTTCAGCTGATTCTTCTCTACCACACAGACAGGATATAGTATACAAATAAGAGTATAGATAGTGAGGAAGCCCATTGTGTTTCCAAGATGTCTGTCTTTGATTTATTATCTGACTTGGGAAATAATTATTTATAACCTTTCATGCCATAGCCTTGAGCCTCGTCAGTCATAAACAATGTGTTTTGAGTGACTTGATATTTCTGGGCTTTGAAAAGGCCGACGCTGTTATCAGAGCTGAAAACAGATGTTAATGCAGGCCGGCTCTGAAAGGTGAAACCCTGGCAAAGAAAACGCCAGAGTAATAAGTGTCAAAATGATGAAAGACTGAATATGTGTGTGAACTATTACTTCAACATATACACAGTTTCTCATATACACATATGCACATCTCATACCCGGACACAGTGCCCTCAGAAGTTTGGAAATGCCTTCGGTAAAGTGGAGTTTTGGACAAGATCAGCACAATTGTTTTATATCTTATTTTGTAATATATATATATACATTATATATTTTATATATTTTACCATATATTTGTATATGTATAATATTATTAATAGAAGCATAATTTATATTACTATAAACATTCATAAAGCATCTGTAGCAAGCAACTCATAATGTAATAACTGCACATGATGTAAAAACTGCACAATGTAATAAGTATTAAATTGTTATTGTACTAAAATGTTCATAATGTAATAATTTTCTCAAAATGTAATAAAATCTTGAGCTCAAAATGTAATAATATTTTTTTTGCATTATGAGAAATGTATTACATTATAAACTCACCAAAACATTGTCATATTGTCATAATTGTAATAGCATAAAAAAAAATCTAAATCCAGACAAACTACCTGCGAAATGCAATATTTAAATATTCATTGTTATTATTATTATTATTATTATTATTATTATTATTATTATTATATTTTTAAGATGTATGTTTTATGTTCAATACAAATTTAATAATAATAATAATAATAATAATAATAATAATAACTGCATGACTATTTAAATCTGTTGCATTTCATAGGTAGTTTAAGACTGGATTTAGATTTTTAAAAATGTACTGTAAAGGAATACTTATATTTGTTATGTTCTAAAAGCCATTACAATTATGACAACATGATAATGTTTTGGTGAATTTATAATGTAATAAATGTCTCATGATGCAAAAATTTTGTTACATTGTGAGCTCAATATTTAATTACGTTTTGAGAATATTCTTACATTATGAACATTTTATTTAACTAATAATGTAATGCTTATTACATGATGTGCAGTTTTTACATAATGTGCAGTTATTATGATGAGTTGCTACAGCATCTCTATATATATATATTTTTTGAAATTGCTCTGTTGTTGTCAAAGTTGCACTGCTGAGTGCTGACCCAAAAATCTTAGTTATCAGTATTCAGTACTCAGACATAACATCTGACTGTGATGAGTATAGATGGACATTATTATGTAACCATAATAAAAAGTAAATAATTATTGATGGTCATCAATGATAACTGCTCACCACCTTAATGCATTTAAAACAAGAAATAATGAAGATTTATGCTGATATTGTCTAAAACCTCTTTTTGAATAGAGGCAAATAAAAATAAATGCTAAATACTATATGCATATATTTGAACTTGGACCAGTATACAACAACCTAGACCACTCAAGCAACATGCTAAGTTTGAAAACTACATGAGTGATATGAACCATTCTTCATTTTATTTCTGCAATCTAAATAGATATTGAATATATCATATAATGAAGCTGCTATCTTTCTCTCCCTGTTTCTCTAGTTCTGTTTCCCCTACTCTTCCCTCAATTCATTTGGTAGTACCGTCCCCTATGTTTAAAACTCGTTTTGGGGAATATTTCTCCATCTCCGCCACTGTGTGTTTCTCATTTAAGGGCATGCTGTAGGCTTTAAGGGTACAACAGATGGCCTGGCAGAAAGAGATGCTGTTCTGCTATTCCGGTTGAATTGTTTTCCAAGAGAAACAGCTTGAAACTGTGGTTGTGTTGATCGTGGGTTTGTTCTGTTTTACCTCCACACAGGGAGGGAGCTCCACTGCAGATGTTCATCTCTCCATCTCTGGCGACACCGTCACCTTTCAAACACCTCCAAGCAGAGCAGGCATCTGTTCAGCAGGCAGATGTGAATCCTTCAAACAAGGAGGAAAACTAGTATTTTGTTAAAATAGCGAGAAATCTAAACTTCTGTGCCAAAAACTTTTAATTACTCTGTGTACTTGTGATAAATTTGTGCATTCCAAACATCATGTGAAACATGACATTTTTAATTGTAAAAAGGATATATTCATTCTACATATGTGTGAAATGCATAATTGGCGTAATTCCTTTAAACTTGTGATTTGTATTTTAATCCCAGTTATTTTTTTAAAAAACCTTTGAAATTGTGACAAAATTATAAGAATTAGTTATATAATGAATGAACACTATATTGCCAAAAGTATTGGGACACCCCTGCAAATCATTGAATTCAGGTGTTCCAATCACTTCCATGGCCACATGTATATAAAATCAAGTACCTAGGCATGCAGACTACTTCTACAAACATTTGTGAAAGAATGGGTCGCTCTCAGGAGCTCTGTGAATTTAAGCGTGGTACCGTGATAGGTTGACACCTGTGCAATAAGTCCATTTGTAATTTCCTCACTACTAAATATTCCACGGTCAACTGTTAGTGGTATTATAACAAAGTGGAAGCAACAACCTGAACTCAGCCACAAAGTGGTAGGCCACATAAAATCACAGAGCACAGAGAGTGCACAGTGCGCAGAAATCGGCAACTTTCTGCAGAGTCAACAGCTACATACCTCCAAATTTCGTGTGGCCTTCAGATTAGCTCAAGAACAGTGTGTAGAGAGCTTCATGGAATGGGCTTTCCATTTCCGAGCAGCTGCATCAAAGCCTTACATCACCAAGTGCAATGCAAAGCGTCGGATGCAGTGGTGTAAAGAATACCGCCACTGGACTCTAGAGCAGTGAAGACGTGTTCTCTGGAGTGACAAATCACGCTTCTCTGTCTGGCAATGCGATGGACGAGTCTGGTTTTGGCGGTTGCCAGGAGAACAGTACTTGCCTAACTGCATTGTGCCAAGTGTAAAGTTTGGTGGAGGGGGGATTATGTTGTGGGGTTGTTTTTCAGGGGTTGGGCTTGGACCCTTAATTTCAGTGAAAGGAACTCTCAATGTTTCGGCATACTAAGACATTTCGGACAATTTCATGTGGAGTTTGGAGATGGCCCCTTTCCTGTTCCAACATGATTGCGCACCAGTGCAAGGTCCATAAAGACATGGATGAGCGAGTTTGGTGTGGAGAAACTTGACTGGCCTGCACTGAGTCCTGACCTCAACCTGATAGAATGAATTAGAGCGGAGACTGTGAGCCAGGCCTTTCTTGTCCAACATCAGTGCCTGACCTCACCTGACCTCACAAATGCGCTTCTAGAATAATGGTCAGAAATTCCCACAAACCCACATGGAAAGAACCTATATGAGGATATATGCACATATATGAAACCTATATGCAGTTTATATGCACATATATGCTGCATATATGCGTATATATGCCGCACATAGGCAAAATTGAGGTGCATATGCATATACAGGCAATATAAGTCTCCTGTATTGCTTCTTTATATCCACATATAAGCCCTATACATACAAGATATGTCTCCTATATAGCTTATGGCAGGATCTGGTCATTTTGTAGCTCACCTGCATTTGAAGTCTGGCTCAAATGTTTTTTTTTTTTTTTTTTTTTTACAGTCCTTTCCATTGAATTTTTTTGTCATGTATCAATCAATGAATAAAAAAATAAAAAATAACTGTGCCCCCTTTTGTCCACATGTATATTTTTCTGACACTATCCTGTGTTGACTTCAGAGTGACATCAGGCCCTGACCAACATTTTCATCTGGCCAAACACAGTGAGAGACAGGTTCTGTCATTTTTAATGTGGCCAGCTGAGAGAGATGCTGCATTTGCACCTGAATCAAAACGTAACAGGTTTTTTTTTTTCTAGCAAGATAATATATATATATATATATATATATAAGGACAAAGTAATATGGTATTTCCAATTTGTGCTCCACTTTAAGTAACATCAGGTGGAAGTTTGAGCGAGCTGCCTGTGACAAGATGGCAGCCAGGTGCAGACGTCGACCTCTATTGGCCAGCAGCGCGCACGAGACATCTAGCCTTTATTATGGATATCTATGGCTCTAAGCACATGAAGTTGAACAAAAAATCAAACTCTGAGCGGAAAAGAGCCCGACGTCATTGCATTTTTTTTTCTATTGTCCAATCGAATGAATGGAGAGGCGGGGCCTTCCGTTGTGATGACGGAAGTTTACAGTTACTCGGATCGGCCGCAGAGACTGCAATGATGGAGGAGAAACTTGTTGTGGCTGTCGCGGGCTACCCTGAGCTCTATGACTTCACCAACCGTAACTACCACAATTTAAACAAAAAACAGCAGGCATGGAGGCACGTTAGTGGGGCAGTGGATTTGTCAGGTAAGTTGCCTTCATTAATTTAAACTGTACTAATGTTAACAGCAGTAGCAATAGTTTGTGGGCTCTAAATTGCTTTTATGTGGATCAATATTAGGTATTAGTTATTAGCTCATTTGTTATTTTTACCCTGTGTTGGTAGAGGAGAAATGCAGACGAAAATGGAAATATCTGAGAGACAAATATTTTGGACAGGAGGGCAGAGAAGGAGAAAAGGAGTGGTGCTGAAGGAGGCAGTCAAAAGAGATGGAAGTTTAGGAAGTTTATGGCTGTTATGTCCTTTCTTGAGCTTCACGTGAAGGAGAGACCAACGACTTCCAATTGTTATTTTGATAGGCATATAGACAGTCAGCACTATACAGTTGAATCTCTCCTGTCGCAAGTTGAGGTTCGTGTGAGGTAGTAAGATTAGGAGCCTAGGGTGATGTGGTCAGAGTAAATAATGTGATGACATGTCAAAATGACTGCTGTGTTTAACCATGTTTCAGTGTTTAACACTTGCATTGCATTGTCTTAGGAGGATGACCTATATATATATATATAATTTTTTTTGTCTTATTTTTGTTCTTGTACTATATTTTTGTTCCTGTACTATATTTTTATTCTTGTACTATTTGATTGTTCTTAAATAAATAAATAATGTAAATTTCTACATTTTGGGCTTTAATTTATGTTGCCTAGCAGCTATGGATTTTAATAATTTTACTAACATATAGGTGAACATATAGGTGAACATATAAGTGACCATATAGGTGAACATATAGGTGAACATATAAGTGACCATATAGGTGAACATATAGGTGCACACATAGGTGAACATATAAGTGACCATATAGGTGAACATATAGGTGAGCATATAGGTGAACATATAAGTGACCATATAAGTGACCATATAGGTGAACATATAGGTGAACATATAAGTGACCATATAGGTGAACATATAGGTGCACATATAGGTGAACGTATATGTGCATATATGCACACATATATACATGCATATATGTACCTATAGGTATATGTATGCACGTATATATGTACACATATATGTACATACACTCACCTAAAGGATTATTAGGAACACCTGTTAAATTTCTCATTAATGCAATTATCTAATCAACCAGTTCCTTCAATGCATTTAGGGGTGTGGTCCTGGTCAAGACAATCTCCTGAACTCCAAACGGAATGTCAGAATGGGAAAGAAAGGTGATTTAAGCAATTTTGAGCCTGGCATGGTTGTTGGTGCCAGACGGGCCGGTCTGAGTATTTCACAATCTGCTCAGTTACTGGGATTTTCACGCACAACCATTTCTAGGGTTTACAAAGAATGGTGTGAAAAGGGAAAAACATCCAGTATGCGGCAGTCCTGTGGGCAAAAATGCCTTGTTGATGCTAGAGGTCAGAGGAGAATGGGCCGACTGATTCAAGCTGATAGAAGAGCAACTTTGACTGAAATAACCACTCGTTACAACCGAGGTATGCAGCAAAGCATTTGTGAAGCCACAACACGCACAACCTTGAGGCGGATGGGCTACAACAGCAGAAGACAAGCTCACCAAAATTGGACAGTTGAAGACTGGAAAAATGTTGCCTGGTCTGATGAGTCTCGATTTCTGTTGGGACATTCAGATGGTCAGAATTTGGCGTAAACAGAATGAGAACATGGATCCATCATGCCTTGTTACCACTGTGCAGGCTTGTGGTGGAGGTGTAATGGTGTGGGGGATGTTTTCTTGGCAAACTTTAGGCCCCTTAGTGCCAATTGGGCATCGTTTAAATGCCACGGCCAACCTGAACATTGTTTCTGACCATGTCCATCCCTTTATGACCACCATGTACCCATCCTCTGATGGCTACTTCCAGCAGGATAATGCACCATGTCACAAAGCTCGAATCATTTCAAACTGGTTTCTTGAACATGACAATGAGTTCACTGTACTAAAATGGCCCCCACAGTCACCAGATCTCAACCCAATAGAGCATCTTTTGGATGTGGTGGAACGGGAGCTTCCCTGGATGTGCATCCCACAAATCTCCATCAACTGCAAGATACTATCCTATCAATATGGGCCAACATTTCTAAAGAATGCTTTTAGCACCTTGTTGAATCAATGCCACATAGAATTAAGGCAGTTCTGAAGGCGAAAGGGGGTCAAACACAGTATTAGTATGGTGTTCCTAAAAATACTTTAGGTGAGTGAATATGTGCGTATATGTACATATAATATAGGAAAACGGCCAATTTTATGTATGTCACATATATTAAAAACCTATATCAAAACCTTTATTAAAACATATATGTTTATATAGGTTCTTTCCATGGGGGAACACTCTCCTAAACCTTGTGGAAAGCCTTCCCAGAAGAGTTGAAGCTGTTATAGCTGCAAAGGGTGGGCCAACTCCATATGAAAACCTACAGATTAAGAATGGGATGTCATTAAAGTTCATGTGCATGTAAAGGCAGGCATCCCCAAATGTTTTATAATACATTTCAGTGTGTATGAAAACGTATATATATATATATATATATATATATATATATATATATATATATATATATATATATATATATATATATACACATGTGGTAGAACTACACTTTACGTAAAAATACACACATATTCTCATGAGATCATGAAGTTGTATTGACTTGCATTTGGATATTGAGTTATCTAAAATTCAATCCAGGGGAGTTGTGGTAATTGTAACAATCATTTTTACAGTGTTGTAGGGCAGAATGATACTACTTCTCATTTCCAATTCAAATGATCATCCTGGTAAGTATCTGCACAGTGATGTCCAGATTAATTTATACTTTTTACGATGGCTTGTTGCCTGGTTACTATACTGTGCAGATTGTGACAGCAATTAAAAATATGTTGCATTATCCAAGTTTTTTCAAGAAATCAATGTTCAGCAAACATGGAAATATAAATGTAAACAGGTAGCTTTTAAAACTTATCAGCAGTGAGCTTTTGGGTGAACTTTTCCAAAAACTGAACATTGTTGATCCTGGAACAACATTTCAATCAACCAATCAGATTTGATGGGACAAGTTTACAGTTTATGTGAAGTTTAAAGGCTTACAACCAGGGTTAGGTGCTTCTACATCGGTGTTCTACATTCACGTTTCATTTGATTTTAGGGATAACGGGGTAGGGTTAGGTTTAGGATAGGGATATGCTTAGGACTAAATTTTTGGACAAAATATGTTGATCCATGATGTATTACTTGGCAAAATCACGGTGACCGAGTTTTTGTTGTTGTTATTGTTGTCTATGACACAACACCCTGCTTTCCATGTGTTCAGGATAATCTCATAAGATGTTTGTGTCATTGTATTGGCACCGATAAATGCTATTTTTAACATTTAACATGGCTTTTGCTTTAATGACAACAGCGAATGAGCTGCATGAATTCCACAAGTTTGCGCAAAACCTGATGATCATGTTCTCCAGCATGATTGAAGAATGAACATCAGTTGAGTTAGTTGGGAAGTAAAAATGACAACATTAAAGAGAATAGATCCCTGCACTAATATGACATGTCATATTGTCAGGAGGGGATAGAGATGTTCAAGTGATAGTTTTCCTCTCTTTTTTGATGAAACAACGCTTTTTAGACGCTTTTAGCTTTTCTCCCTCTAGCAAAGATGCTCTACACGACACATCATATAAGGACAGAGTACAAAGAGATCAGTGTTGTGTAATTGCTTGAACTTGGCAAAACCACACACACACACACACACACACACACACACACACACACACACACACACACACACACACACACACACACACACACACACACACACACACACACACACACACACACACACACACACACACACACACACACACACACACACACACACACACACACACACACACACACACACACACACTTCACAGCCCCAAACAAGGATGTTTGCTCCTTCATTCATCTCAGGAGGCCGTGGCGCTTTCAACATATTGGCATTTCTGAGCCGCTTTGCGGTAATTGTCAGTCATGTGGCAGTTGCTCGTTTGTTTTGCTGACATTTTGCCTTTGCCTGATTGTGTATTTAACGGTGGGAAGGGAGGAGAAATTAATTGGAGTGGGGCATAATCTGTCTGCCTGAAATGTCACCTCTGTATTGCCCATGCCGACTCTGACACTGTGGCAGAGAAAGGAGACACTAAGTAAAGGGTGGGTGCACGAAGGAGAAAGAGTAAAAAAAGTGAGCTGTTAGCATGCATTTACATATAATCACTTCACTGACATTCAGAGCGATTCTCAAAGAACAGAGAGAGAAAGAGTAAAGAGAAAAAGAGAAAGAGGAAGCTCTTGATTACCGCTCCACCGGGTATTTGGACTAAATATTAGCTCACTAATGTGAGGAAATTACCACATGCTAAGAGGTGTGTCTCCTTTATGGATTGTCCACATGAGGGAAAGAACTCAATTTAGATCTTCTAAAATGTGATTATTAGAGATAAATGACATTTTGATTAAACCTTCTGAAAGACCCTAGCAATCCCACATGTGTCTACGCTACCCCGTTTCTGCCAAAATTGTGCTGGTTAGTAAAAATATAATATAACAAATAAAAATATATACAAAATATAATTGTATTTATATCATAGTCTATGCTTTTTCATGCATTCTGACTTATTTACACTGTTAATAAGTTGGATTCTCATGCTAAACATGGCCAACATGGTTTCAAAAAATGAGTTGGGCTTATGACTGTCCATGCCAAAAAAACCTTTTCGAGTATGGCCCTGTATGTCATAATAGATGGGGGGAAATACTTGTGAAATACTTCTCCCGGAAAAGCGCGCGCACACACCAACCAGAGCAGGAGAGAGCATGGCCATCGTTCAGGTAACGCAAGTCAAGAAGGATTTTTACCAATGTCACCAAAGAAGTGTGTTTTTGGTTGTGAGGGAAAGAAAACCTTGTTCAGCTTCCCAAAGAACCCAGCGTTAAGGGAACAGTGGACTGGAGTAATGAAATTCAGTTTTGCCATCACATTAATAAATTACATTAAAAATATATTAAAATACAAAACTGTTAATGTTATATTATATTTCAAAATATTAGTTAATAATAGTTGTTATAGTTTTATTATTGTTTGTATAAAATACTAAAAACTAAATCTTACAGACCCTGAACTTTTGAATACAATTTTATACTGTAGCCTATAGCTATACTCAAATTGCATGCCTATACGAACTTAGTCATTTTAGCCAACCAAGTTTTCTGCAGAGTCTCAAGAACTATAAAAAAGAAAACATCTGTTCAGCAATTCTTTGCCCCTTCTGAGGACATTCACAGTAAAGTGTCTAAACTAGTGTGATGAAGTGTGCGTGTGTATTTGCAGGAACAGGAGAAAGAGGAAACACTGATCAAAGTGTGATAATCCACCAGTCCCGTTCCCTCCAAATCAAGCTCATCCCAGGAGACACCTTCAAAGTCCCCTTCGTCCCTGGAGAATGGCTGGTGCAAAGAACAGGAAGGTAGATGAGAGGAGAGTGGAAGTGGTGGGTGTTCTGTTAGTTTGAGCAATAATGAGACTGAAAGGGTGGGAATAAAATAGTCTGTTCCAATAATAGAGCTGCAGTGCTTTAGTAAAGTGTTCTGCTCCACAAAGAGCCTTCGTTTGTGCTTGGAGAACAGGAAGGAGAGGGAGCAAATGATGAATGGCTCCACCACAAGGGTCAGGTGGTTAATGGATATAGATAATACTGTTTTATCCTTCACGAAACCTTATTTCGGTTTCCCAGCCCGTGCTGAATCTTAGGTAATGCTGAAAGCGTGCAGTGATGGATAGAACTTTCATAATGTTTTGAAGGATCACGTCTGGAATCACTATGTCAACATTTCATCCAATACACACAGCCTTGCAAACCTTTCACACAGGACGTCAGAAAGCCATATCGACCACCTCTCATGGACTAATGACTGATGACCCTCACCCACGGACCGCCCCAATAGCCAGACCGGTGAAGAACGCTTCCTCTGTGAAAAGGTCAGACTCTTGGGTCCAAAGTGTCAAATTCATTTTGATCCATCTGAGTCTGTTTTATTTCAAGATAAAAGGCACTAAACTCCATTGCAATGGAACCTTTTGTCTTGTTTTAGTCAGAAGTTTCCTCACCCAAAGGGACATTTATATCAGCATGAGGTAGCACTAAAATGTTATTTTCATTTGACCTGCTCCCTCCACGGTTCTAAGGTTTTCTAGAAATATACGTCTACACACTTTATTTCTTAAAACTGCAAGGCCCCCAAAATGACTAAATAAATAACTGACCAGTTCCCATAAACATCTCCAACCTCATTTCACATGCTGTAAAATTCAGTCTAAGCTACTAGCTGTGTTTTGGAACATGCTGGATGATTTCAGATTATCCAAGTTGGGCATTAGTTAGTCCACAATGGTCAATATGCCATATTGGACAGAGCAACTGGCTTGTCAAAAAAGTTCAATGTGGTCAATCTGGTTTTTGGTACCCGACTGCTGATCAACCAGCTAATGAACAGCATGGACCAGATAGAGGCCATCTTTTACTTTGCAACTACATGTCAACTAACTCTCATTAGAATTTTAGTAGACTGATTAATATCTGATATTTTTATTTTGATGCTCCCCAACAGACATTGTACTGACTATTTGCAACTACATGCCAACTTATTCTACTAACCCACACCCTAACACCTAACCCTAACCTAACAGTCTACTACCCTCTACTAATACTCTGAGAGTTGGATGACATGTAGTTGCAAATGTACTTATATAGTTATTAGAATGTCTAAAGTGAACCATCAAAATAAAGTGTCACCATTTTTTTTCTTCAAAGATTTCAAGGGATAATTTATCCAAAAATGAAAATGACCCCATGATTTATTCACCCTCAAGCCATCCTAGTTGTATATGACATTCTTCTTTCAGACGAATACAAATGTCCTGGCTAATCCAAGCATTGCATGGCAGTGGATGGAAGCTTAAAATTTGAAGGCAAAAAAAATGCATCTATCAATTATAATTGATGAGTTTGTGTAAGAAAAATATCCATATTTAAAACTTTATCAAGTAAAATATTTATCTTCCATTGAATAGTTGAATATGGAAGGCGGTCTGGCGGAAGGTAGATATTTTATGTTATAATGTGTTAAATATGGATATTTTTCTTACACAAACCTATCGCTTTGTTTCAGAAGGCCTTTATTATTCATTACCCCGGAGCTGTGTGGATTACTTTTATAATGGATGCATAAAAAAAAGAAAAAGTAATTTAAATTTAAGTTAGTGTTATGCCTGGTTCAGACTACACAATTTTTTTTGTCTGTTACGATAGTCACTGTGTCAGATTACGCGATTTTGACTCCTAAAATCTTGTCGTGTCCTGGATAAGAAACATGTCAGACTACACGTTGCTTCGCGACCAATGATCGCTTGTTGTCTTTAACGACGCGCGTAATGTCATCGAGAAGGCGAAACAATGTCTGCGGCGTGTTTTGTACTGGCTGTCTTGTGTCTAGAAAAGTGCAAAAAAAGAAAGAAAACCCGACCATGGACACGTTCCTGGCTTGCTCGAAGAGGGCAGTATGGGCTGTCAATCCTCCAAGGAGAACTTGAGGTAAAATATCGTTCTTTTTATATTAAATATTTTGTTATTAGCCAGTAGTGAAAGCTTGCCACTACAACGTATTTGTAACAAAATCTGGGAACACTTAACATTTGTTAACATGAACTAATAATGAACTGCTCCTATAAACCATTTATTTTATCTTTATTGATGTTAATCTCTCACACTCACACATATATACACAGTCACGCACAAACACACCCTCACAGTCAGACTCACACACACGCGCGCACCCAGACTCACTCACATCTCTCTCTCTAGTCCCTCGATGAAGCATCGTACAGGCAAGAGTACTGTTGCCACATCTCCACAAACCTTTCCTCTATTTCATAACTCCACCTAGCCGCACCATCATCTCTCTTGCGTTTCGCCATGTTTGAATCCTGTCAGAATATATATTCTGTGCTCCGATTGGTCAGCGTCACCCATGTGACGGAACCCGTCGTGGGGAACGTGAAAAAAAATTCAACATGCTAGTCTTTCTGCTGTAACGTCGTGAACTATCGCAGACGCGGATTCGGTTGTCGTATACTATGACACACTATACGAGATGATACGATCAATTCTTGCGTCCCGACGTCCATTGTCGTTTACGAATCCCTACGACACCATACGTCAAACGGATCGTGCCAAATTCGGGCTAAAATCGTGTAGTCTGAACCAGGCATTAGATGATGCAAACACAATCTGAATAAAAAAAAAAGAAAAGAAAATTAATATGCACATTTAACTCTTTCCCCACCAATGACGGAAATTTTCAACATTTATGAGGAAACGCTTCCCTGCCATTGACGGAAATTTTCGTCTTTCTGTGTTTTCACTGTTATACAGTAGAGGGTGCTATGACTCATCTTTTGAAAGTGTACAGAATCTCTGGATCAAAAGACATGTGAAGACGAAGTAGAAACAAGCGATAGCATCTGTAAGCAGATGCGTATGTAAAATAACGCAATCATCACCATTAATCAGAATATCAATTAAAACTGACAAATGTTACTGAATGAAATATCGACCCAGGGCGAGCTATAGGACTGTGAAGCTTTGGGGGTGTTGATGGACTCGATCTACTCCATCTATGTTTTCATCGTTCTGAATCCAATCTGGATGTAGTCTTAAAGCAGCACTAGGTAACTTTTCAACCTTCATAATATATTTTCAAGACTCTTGTGATGATACATCGACTTACAATAGGTTGAATGGCATGTCTGCCATAGCCTGACGGGGTCTGTATCGTTTTTAATCGTACTTTTAAACTTCGGGTTTCGGGTAGTAACCCGAGAAAAAAAAGAACTACAAAATTCGACTGCTTTACGGCATATACGTCACTTCCTTAAATTCGGACGTGCGAGGGTTAGGGTTAGTCTATGTCTAAACGGCGTGTAATAGACTAGACTACTATAATGACACTGGCTTGTAAACGTGAGCATCGCAATAATTTGGCGTTTGAAAAAAAAAAATTTAACCCATGAAATTATATTCATATGACATGCTGAAACATATGCCACTGTACCTGGGATGAAGACACTTCACACGCAACGCAAGCAGAACACCGGCATGTGAACTCCTCCTGCAGTGTTCAGGGCTATCATAGTTGTCATGCAACAAATGCACTTGCTATGCATCCCCTGATGTATAGAGTTTATGACAGTAGTAGAGGACAATACTGTTTCCCAACTGTAGGGGGACCCCGAGAGCAAAAGTTACCTAGTGCTGCTTTAAACAAAAACACATTTTTCTCAGCTTTTGCTGATGAAATTTACCCACATTCAAATGTTGATTAATAAAGAATGCATTAAGCTAGAATAAATAGTTTTTTTTTAAAAGCAAAGGCTCTGATCTTTTGATATATTGCATGTTCAGATATTCATACAACAAAATATTCATGGAATATAGCCATGGAAGTTTTGTGAAAATTATCAAACATGCTGCCGGTGGCTGGCAACTTTTTAAAGAATCTATTTGACACAAATAAAAAGAAATGATTTGCTGGTGGGTAAATAATTAAATATCCAATACTGACCAAAACCAATAAATAAATAATAAAAAACTCTAACATATATGGTACTGTGACAGTATTTGTAAAATAAATGCAATGCTGTACACTGAAATTATGTTCCATCTGTGTAAGCACACATAAACATAACACTTCACATAACTATTCAGAACATGTCTGCCAGAGGCTCACCTGTAGCATATGTTTGGCTGTATTGTAGTACTGCTTATCTGTTATGTACATGTGTTCAGTCAAACAGAGTGATAAGTGACAAATTTAAATTGTGGCATAGCATGAATATCTGAAAGCACCTGTAAATGAAGAAAGGCCTGAAAAGTGTGTTTGGTACTGGTAAATGTTTTCCAATATAAAAACCTGCAGTGAAGTTACTTTGACCTTTTTACAGCTACAAGGCTGAATATTCAGCATGTTAATCTCAGAACAGCTCTCTAAAGTTACATCAGGCTACATCAAGAAATAGGCCTATTCATAACATTTATCTTTGATTTATCGAATGGGCTGTTATGTGAATAAGATTAAAACCGGTGACCAGAAAGACCCACTGCTGGATTATTGCAACATTGAAATAAACAATATTTTCTACATACATTTCCTTTAAAATACTGTATTACAGGTAGTTACTTGGAAGTTTGCTAAATTTGATGCAGAGCAATCAGCAATGATACCAGTTTAATTGCTGTAAACACGTGTTGCATTTAGTTGGTCTCTGAGGGAGCATTAGAGAATCCAGAGAAAGTGCTAGATTCTTAATTCAAAGCTTGAGTCATATCAAGAAGAAACCACACTAGTTTTATGCCCATTTCTTGGGTGTCACCATACCAGTCAGAATATGTCACATACCAGTCAGCAATCACAGATATATGTCATGCATCTGACACTATGGACTATATCTGCCAGATGATAGGGAATTTGACAATATGGACCATGTTTGGTGATATTCTATTGTGTTGCTGCTGCAGAGGAGGCTGAAGTAGATTGACAGAGCGATGACAAAACAAGATCATTTGATCGACCACACCAGAAGATGAATGAAAGAATCATATGACTGAAGATAGTACTCTCAACTTGCCAAGGACTCTACAACAATCGGACAACATTCCACAAGTGCTGCTTCAGGCTAAATGGTTTAAACATTTTAGAGTAATAGCTATGTGAATACTCCTCATGAATACTTTTTCTGAAAATCAATGTTGTGCTTTTAAAAGCCTCCCCAAAAAAAAAGAACAACAAAACATCTACATTATAATGAAATAGCTACTGTACGTTACCTACACAAAACTTTTATTTACTTGCAGTTTTTTGTCATGTTTCGAACATTTAGAAAACAAATGTATGAGACAGTTGTTGTCAGATTTCATTGGTGTTTTCAAATATAAAATTTAATCATAAGCTTGGCGAACAGTATTGGAGAATTTCATGTTTCCCCATTCAAAGAGATAGGAGCTGAACATGCCCGAGAGACGTTTCAAAGATGGCCATAGACTGCATTCCAGTTTGTTTTTATTATGCCCCTCACTTGTTAACTTCCCTCCGTCTTGTTCACTCTGATGTGGGTAATTTCTTACGTTGCATGAGTGCCCACTCCTGGCTGAATCTTTGTAATGGACTGAATTAAAATGCCCTAAGCCCTTGATCACTATGGAGTTGATTTAATTATTTATGTTTTCCCTTACACAATTGTTTAATGCAGCATATGTTATAGGTGTGTTTGTTTGAAATATTTAAATAAATAGAGATTGTTTGTGGTGGGGTAAATTAAACGCGATATGCAGTGACGTGACAATCATGTTGCATTGTGGTATATGAAGCTGCCTGAAGCGCACTGAAGTAGGTGTGTCCATATAGGGTCTGTCCATATAAACGTCCCTCATCCACTTCACAAAGTGAAACACACTTCAAAATGGCGGCAGGGATTCCCCCGAGGGGAAGTGCTTAGGGAAGTTTGCAAGTGCGTGTCTAAAAGTGGAGTGGAATGCAACCTTTGATGTAACATGACTTGAAGCGTCATATTAAAAAGTGTTATCAATTAGTCTACATTGTTACACCAGTAGGTATAGCGACAAGTGACTGTTAAATATATGTCATTGAATCATTCATTCAAGCGATTCTTTAGGAATGAGTTATTGAATCATTCATTCAAACCGATTTCATATTTTTTTTTGTACAAAAATGCAACTTTTTTAAATAGACTGCAGTAATTAACATTTTGTCAGTAAATTCAATTATTTTGTTGAGTTATCTATTCAGAATCGTAGGAGAATCACAATTTCTATAAAAAGTCATCAATCATTCTTAATTCATTCAGAATCGTGCAGCTTTAATATACTATTATAAACAAGTTGTTGTCATTTTTCTAAATCTCAATCAACGTCACAACTTCAGAAAACTGTTAGAAATATGTTGTTTCAACCAACTGCTCTTAAATTAAACACAAAAAAGAAAAAGAAAACATGGCAAGAGTATCAAGACTAAACTGGAAGAAACTGTAGAAAACAAAATGTCATGTTCCACTATATTACAATGTAAAAAAAGACAGAAAAATATGGAACAATGTACTGTAATAATATGAAGGAATTTTTTTTACAGATGTTTTATCTGAATTACTGGATAATGTCCTGCCAGAAAATGATCAGTACATTTTCAGTTTTTATTTTTTACAGTATAGTACATCTTGACGCCAGTCTAAAGAACACAATGTTCTCAGCATAGATGGACGTCCCCTTATGATCAAATTTGAAAAGGTCAGTAATATCATATTACTTTTTATTTTCTGTTTTTAAACTTTCAGTCAAACTTTCTAATGTTTTGATCTTCTGTTGTGGAGTTAAAATATAGTGCAGAATCACACAATGTACTTAGGAAAATCACTGCGAACCAAGGTCTATAAATGGCAAAATATAAATGGCAGATGAAAAACTGAATAACCTAAAAACTGAACTAATTGAAATAAAAAACATTAAAGTGAAAATCAAAATTAATTAAAGCTAATTATTAGGGGTGTAACAATATATCGTGTCACAATATATCGCAAAAAAACTGCAACAATATCGTGGATAGTGACAATATATATTGTGTATAGTTCACCCAAAATGAAAATTACGGTGTGAGACAAGATTCAAGATTACAGTTTTATTGTCAGTACTACATAACTACTATTTATAGCCGTGTTTCCACCGCAGGAACTTCCCCCAGGAACTAGGGACTTTGAGATGGTACTTGGTGTGTTTCGACCGCAGGAACCGGGGTCTAAATAAAGTTCCAGGTAAAGATTTCCCCCTCAAAACGGCCCTGCTTTTTCAAAGTTCAGGAACTTTCGGGGGTGGGACTGCTGATTGGTTGAGCTCACGCAGCATTTTATTTCAACCTAAAAAAAAAAGTCAGTTGCGGTGTGTGCAGTAAGAATCGTTTGCTATTCAAATCAAAGAGTTTAGGAAATATGACCGATGGACTGGCGACAAGGTTCAGGCTTTATTAAGTTTATTCGTGGAGGACGAAATCCAGTGGGGTCTGGAAAGTCCCGCACAGTCCTACTTTACCGGAATAAACTTCACCGTACTTTAGACCACGATGGAAACACAGACAGCAACAGATCTGGGGGGAAAAGAGTTCCTGGGACAAATACTTCCAGGTAAATTTGGTGGAAAGGCGGCTTATAATGTTGAATATAATGTATGTATATAATGAATACAATAATAATGGAGGAATATGTGTGGGTCCTGATAATGCCAAATGTCTTGTTACCAGTAAAAAGTGGCCGGAATCATTTTAAATATATCTAGTCAGTGACAGAGTGCAAGCATATTCATCTAAAACAATTCTTTATTTTCAGCTTTAGAATCATTCATATTTTTATTCTGGTGTCACCATTGTCCTGTGCATTGGGTTACCAGCACCAAGTCCAAGTCTATTCATTTCCACCCCCAATGTAATATAAAATTTAGCATTTTAATCAACAGTACATATATTGTTAACCTTTTACCATACACTCAAAAAAAAAAAAAAAAGGTTCTATATGGCACCAAAAATGGTTCTTGGCACCAATTTTTGTGCTTCAGTGGTTCTTCAGTGGTTCTTCAGAGGTTCTTCAAATTGGTGCTATATAGCACTAAAAAAGGTTCCCCTATGATTACGAGCCAAGAACCATTTTTGGTGCCATATAGAACCTTTTTTTTTTTAGAGTGTACGCCTTTGAGTATTGCAATAATATTGTATTGTGAGTTCAGTATCATGATCGAATCATGACATGAGGGTATTGTTACACCCCTACTAAATATAAATCTCACCAGTGTGACATCATATACTGTTGTCTATATTCACTGCAGGGTCTGCGCCTTCAGGCCATACATTTTGAAGCACAGTCGACATGTTATTCTGACTGAAATCAAGTGCATCAAATGAGTCCAAAGCACCTGTGCTGTTATGGGCTCATGGCAATTTCACTGCTGTCACCTTCCCATAACATCCGCTATTACCCAGATGCACTTTTAATCACAGTAGATGCTCGTTTGCTAGCATCACGTCAATTAACTAATTAAATAATGAATCATTCAATTAGAGCACCACTTCACTGCAAAATAAATATTGATTCATGCAACAAAAGCTCTTTAGTTCAACAGAAACAAAGGAACAATATTGAGCGTTTTTGTTTGCAGACTGTAATGAGGCATAAAAAAATAACAGTTGGCAATTTTTTAATTTTTTTTTGTGTGGGAGAATGAGAGATGTCATTATGCTTAGAAAAAAAAAACCTTGTTTTCACTCTAATTGCCTCTAAGCATAATAAATGACAAATGCTCATTACTTATTTACTTTACCAAAAAACTGTAAAGCTAGTGGCAGCTGTAAAGTGTTATTTATCTACCTTCATCAGGAGTAGAATGAATGACTTTAAGGACAAACAGATGGTCAGAGTGACATTTCTGTAAACTTCATGAGTAATAGCTCTTGATTCAACTCTGTGGAGAAAAGTTATAGGTGCAAAATGAATCAAGCAAAGAGCTACAATATTGGTGAAAAAATACCTCATTCTTCACAATATCCCTCTGTGAACAGTATAATAAAACAGCTTTAAAAACAAGTACTTGTACAGGTGTTTTTGCAAAGTTATGTAGATTTAAGTGTTTGGGTAACTATATGCAATTTTACTAGTCCATTAGTTGGTCAGAAGAGCAGCCAGCGGGTCAATGTTTACCTTTTGTAAATGGCTTTGTTGTTAATGGCATATTTAGTGTTGTAGAGAGATTGGAGTAAACAGAGACACAAAGCTGAGATGATGCAGGGGAGAAGGTATATAGATATATCTTCAACCCAAAGTGTCGACTAGTGGCAGAGCTAAGTCAGTGCAACTCTAGTGCAAAACAGGAATTACATACATCTGCATATATTCAACCCGTTCTCACTCCCAGGGCGTCGAAAAACGAAGCATGGACAAGTGCCTTCCGCGTCGCAACGAAGACGCTAAAGTCATCCCTAGGCGTCACTATTTTGATGCGCTGGGTGCTCCATTCATTTCAGTTGTTTACCCAATGTGTCAGATCAAGACGCATTTTATTCTTTGCATTTGTAAAAGCATACATGATTTTATTAATATTTTATTAATATTTAAAGGTTACTTTTATATTTTGGAGCAGCTAACCCAACTCCTACCCTAAACCTAACCACTCCTAAACAATATAAAACACACAACAGGCAAATACAAGTACAGTCACAGGTATTTATTGCAAAAACTTACCAACAACAGTATAAAAGTATTAACTCATGTTGCATTCCAAGTCTTCTGAAGTCACACGATGTTTTCATGTAAAGAACAGAGTTGATCTTAATGTTTTAATCACTGAAATGGTAAATGGTAAATGGACTGCATTTATATAGCGCTTTTAACAGACCAATGGCCATCCAAAGCGCTTTACACATTGCCTCACATTCACCCATTCACACACCGACAAATGATGATCCCGCCGCGCCGTTAACGCACTCATTCATATCTCATTCAAATAATTCACACGCCTCTTTAGCATGACGCATTCAGTCACAAGACACACGAGAGCCAATGACATTTTACAATCAAAGCTGACGTAATGACGCAATTAGTCACAAGACATACGAGAGCCAATGAAATTTCACTATGAAAACTGACGTAACGGGCGGCAATATTTGAATTTGTACGTGTTCGTGATCTTCTGTGGATGGAGAAGCTGATCGCTTTTGGGGATTTCCTTCATACAAATCAATCGCTTGGCCTCTGAATATTTGTATTTTTTTAATAAATTGTGCATGCAGTCGACTCTGCCTGTTATATCTGCGTTTTATACCACACAAATGGGTAGGTTTAGGGATGGAATAGGGTTGGGTTACATGTTAAAACGTGTCTAGATAGCGTAAATAAAATGATGCTGGCTGATTAAATTGAGAATTACAGTTCAACATGTCATAATGGCAAATTCATAACCCAATATATGATCAGCATGACGATAACGGTCCCATGCCCAACGCGTCTGTGTCTGACGCCGAAGGTTTCTCATTGAAATGAATGGAGCACTCAGCGCGTCGATATAGTGACGCCTAGGGGTGCCTTTAGCGTCTTTACTGTGACGCGGAAAGCACTTGACCATGCTTCGTTTTTCGACGCTTTGGGAGTGAGAACGGGTTGATATATTTAATAGACAAACCTGTGGCTTCTAATACAGAGATACTGTTTAAATAAATATATATATTTACATTCCAATGAATGTAAACTATCAGGTTGCCATTATTTTATAACTTTTTCTCAACATATCAGAGTAAATTAAATTATAAGATTTGATCCAGAACATTTAAATGTCAGCTAAATAATCCATGATAGAGGTAAAGCAGATGTCTTCAGCTCACCGCTTTCTCTCTTCTGATGTTCCTCCAAAGGCCAAACACACCACCCGGAGGTACTCATTTCTCACAGCCGGCACAAGCCCCCTCGCCAGGGACTGGGCTCCCAAATTGAAAAGAGACAATGCCATTTTTCACTCTGGCAAAAAACACATTACATCCTGCTAGCATCACCCCAGGGACGGCTCCCAGGTGATGCTACCGTCACAGGAGCATCACATCAAAGACAAACCTCAGGCTTCGTTCACAAGGGGAGAGGTAAGAGTTGAACCTGATGGGATCACTAGAACGCCTGCTTTCCTGCAGCTTTTACTGGTAATTTAATGAGGACTTTCTCCTTATAAGAGTTTGTACAACATTGTGCAGGCAATGTAGACTTGGCATTGATCTATAAGAGTGTAAAGTAATTACATACTCATACTCTGTTCCAACCTAGTGTACTGCCTTGTTGTCTACGGTCTATGTAGGCAGCTGTCTTCTGAGGGAATACCCAAATTGGAGTGGAACATCATAAGTGAATAAGTCCATGTCTAAACAGCAGCAGAATACAGTTGCCAGTCCCGTATTTGAGTCCGTTCACACACAGTGCGATTATTTTATTCAGTGCGGAGTGACAACCGCATTCTATAAACAAATTCACACCTGTAAATGTCTGAATACAGATACAGTATTCCAGGACTGGAAAGTATGATAAAACAAACATTGGTCTTTGAAAGTGCTTAAATTAAAATACATTTAAGAGTAGTTAAAGAAGAGAAACCAACATATTTCTACTGTTCCATAAACTATTGTCGGAGAGTGAAAGTGCATTTTCATTCAGCGAGTCTGCTGCCGTTGATGTTCAGACAAATGCAAAAGATCAACCATGACGACCCCTATTTTTACACAGCTTACAAGCAGTGTTGTAAATGTTAACTGATAGATCGATAAGAAGCTATGTGCATTCAAATAATGTAGAATAATAAGGTATCTAGAATATTATATATAAAATCATATTTTAAATAAATGTATAATAATGTATAATTTTGACTGCTAATTTATCATTTTCATTTATCATTTGAATTCAGGTTTAAATTCAGTTATGTGATGTTCAGTCATGTTATGATGATAACTTAAAACATGGTTTGAATAAATAGGCTATATTGATGTTTATTAAACACATTACTAATTATTACTATTTTTTATCATTTATTTATTTTGATGGCTGATTGGTTGATGGTTTATGATTTGTTTCCAATGATCTTGTTTATAATGAGTTCACTGCTTTCATTAAAAGCTGAGCAATGTGTCTGTATGGTTCTCTGATGATCAATAGCATTACTGATGTTAACCCCTTAACTGTCACCCCCCTTTTTGAGAATACACATGAAAATGCACTATCCAAACTTAAAGGGCTGTAATTCAAGAATGCTTTGGAATATAGACCAAAGTTTTTTTAGATCTTGTTTTAAAGCAGACACACCGCAGATTATTGCTGAAGTGAAAGCAATTAAAAATATGAAAGTATGAACAAGTTATGGAAGTTGTAAAAACTGTAAATAAAAGTTACTGTAAATAAAAAATACTGTCCTAAATATTTTTAATTTTATATAAAATATATATTTTACAAAAAAAAATTAATCTAAAATTACTATAAAATCAAAGCCATATGTCTAACCAAGTTGTGTTCCAAATTTGAAGTTGATATCACAAAAATTTAAGTTACCATGAGATTTTGTTTAGGCGCAATACCAAAAATAGCCACCGGGTGTCATTTAAATTCCATTGATTGTTTTTTTTATCAGATTCAGATTCAGATTCAAGTTTATTGTCATTACACATCGTTAGCCTCATAGCATAATTGCCTAAGTCATTTGTTGGCCAAATATGATCTGGGCAATTATGCTAAGAGGCTAACGACATGTACAAGTACAATGCAACGAAATGAGTTTGGAGCAAGCCTCCGAGCCGCAGCTATTTAAAGCGCCGCCACACGCTCTCCAGAAAAAAAAGAAATGCAGATTGCAAAGCATACATGCAAAACATAACATACATAACACAGTACACATGGTCACGTGATGGAATTTTTTGTTGGGACTGAGTAAGGGAGATAGGAAGGAGGAAAGGGAGGGACAGACGGTTGGACGGGGGCAGGGATAGGGGTGAGGTATGTATGATGCGAGTAAGAGTCTGAAGAGTCCTGTGTTGTGTGAGCTTGTGTTGTGTGAATGTGAATGTTAGCCATAGCTTAGGATGTTTTCGAGTTCAGTTCTGTGGCTTGTCCTTGAAGGGCGATATGGCAGTGCACAGGGAACGATAGCAAGATAGCAAGCTGACCTCCCAACCGAGAGAGATACAGGGTAGCCGATGAGGTGAGGGAAGGAGGGGGTCAATATTTTAATCCATTTAGCTGATCTTCGGTAATTTTCCGGACCATAATCAATCAATCTGTTCTGATCCTCAGCGCCAGTGGCGAGCGTCCGGTTTGTGAATTGACTTCGACATTTCATCCGATTTCATGATCAGACCAGACATACTGCGTAGCAGTTCACTAGCCTGACCCCCGATGGAGCCCACTCTTCCCTGCGTCTCCACAGTCCGGGCTGAGATGTTACGATACAGTTCCTCAATCTGTGCCTCTCTTTGATCTAATACCTTCAGTCGGTCACACACATCCCCGAAGCACTCTTTAATTTTCACAGACAGCGGCTGGGTGAATTTACTGGCAGCTGTCTTACCAATCTTCCGATAGGTCAGGGCAATCCCAAGGCCGAAAAATAGGAACCCCGCTATCAAAATGCCAATTATGAATAAATCCTCCACATCCTCCACAGACAGGACTTCCAGGCACACGACTTGCCAGTTGTTCCAGGCATCCCGAGTGTAGCCCGAAGCGAAGGTCCCGTCCGGGCAGGTGGGTTCTCCCGGTGCACCCTTCCTTAGTGAGAAAATCTTGTCAATCGCGCTGAGAGACCAGTTAATTAATTCCATTTCAGTATTTTCAGGAGTCCAGCAAGCAGGGGGTCAGAAGAAAAAAAAAGGCAGTGCTGAAGCAAAGCAGGGAGCAGATAGAAGTCACGTCTGCTCTGTATGAGATCAGGAAGTGAAGGAAGTATGCATTTTCCTGTAATTTTCTGTCCAAATGTCACTTCCATCACAAAACGGTCACCAAATATGGAACCTTGAGACTCAGACCTTTCCGACGATATATGTTGTTGCCATTTCCAAAGGAGCAATATTTCAATAAGTTTTGTTTTTGTGGCTTCTTTCTCTGTTTGTGCAAAAAAAGTGTTTATGGCGAGGGTCCAGGACAGAGGCGTTCAGCGCAGGTTTGGCCACTAGATCATTCGTGTCAACCTGTGACAAACAATATCCATATTAATATAATTAATGCAAAATAATAATAATAATAATAATAAAAAATACCTCCATGCGGCCACTTAAGGACTGCTGAACCTTTGCCTTGAACTCTGTCACTCTGTGGCTGTCATCCTCGGCTCTCATCAGATGTGGCTAAATGTGATGGGGTAAATGTTGGAAATGGACACTTTCTTTTCTGTTAACATTATGGTGGTTGCACATTTTAAAGTTTCCAACACTGGCGCAATCTTCACCATTATCTGCCAGTATTGTCTCGTATCTCGAGGGTTCTGGCATCTTGCAGCCTTGCAACCGTTCGGTCGGACAGAACAGCTGTAATAACCCACCTTTGTTCGAGAGGTCTTCCGAACATGTCACACACCGAGTTCCATCTTGTTTTACAAGACTGAATGAACTGATGTTTCGGAAGTTTCATTTGTTCTTGTTTAGCTTCCAGTGTCTTGTATGCAGGGGTGCTGTAGTTGAAATGCCTGACAAGCCGCCCAGCTGCAACGATAACCCGATGCACAAACACATTAAAGGGGTAATGAATTGAGAAATCAACTTTCCTTTGAGCCTTTGGTATATAAAAGTTCATTGTGATATAAGAATATACTGTAAGTTTCAGAGCTGAAAACGTCCTTGTTAGTCAAAGAAAAGCTTTTATAGACACCAGGCCCAGAAAACGAGAGCTCTCAGAATATGTCGACCACTGACGTAGTAGGACGCAGAAGCACCGCCTCAAGCCAAACCACCGACTCATTGAGCGAAACAATGCGGAATCGATTGTAAACAAGATAAGAGGTTGAGACTGGATTTGCAGATACATTGATATTAAAACACAATGCTGTGCCTTCTATATTGGATCCGACAGTAACGGTGCAACACACTTATGTGAGTAAAACATGTTTTTATATGTGTTAGTATTGCATTGTTACAGATCGTTTGATATCTATTGATTACATACCTTAGCACGCGGTCACAGGCTGGAGAAGGTGTTATTGGTTATTTCGTGATCAGACTCGGACTTGTAATGCCAGCTCGCAAAGCCCAAAGTCCCACGCGCGTGTGTGTGTGTACGGTTCGCGGTTATATTCACTGATGATCGAGCGAAATGATACCGAAATAACATTCCAATCATTCGCAGGTGGATGAGAGATGAATCATTGTGTTTGTTTGATAAAGACATTTTGCGAGCCCTGGCTGTGGACTGCGTGATTCATTCTGGTTGCCGTTTGCCACACGCTATCACTGACAGGGGAGCAGAAGCTCATTAAATATGCAAATCTTATCCAATCCTAGCCATGGGCGTTTTCTTCCAAGTCTTCAGTGCGGCACGCCCATCAAAACCGATCGTTTTTCCTCAAAACCAAGGCAGAATGTAGCCTATTGCTTATTCATTATGATGTTTTTGAATGTAAAAACCACGCAAATGTCATAAGTTGACCTCAGACAACAGTATAAAAAAATTTAAAAAGCCAGTTCATGACACCTTTAAACCCATCATTTACAGCGAGCTGTAATGTATGAGCAAAAAAGGGAATCGAGTCCCATTTCACCTGTTCTGGAGAGTTTGCAGCCATGATGTTGCCTGCATTGTCATGAACACATGCAGATACTTTCCCATTAAGTCCCCATGTCTCCACCGCATCAACTAGTTTATCTACGAGGTTCTCAGCTGTGTGTCTGCTTGGCTTACTCTGTGTTAGTAGGACAGCTAAATGAACTTGCCAGTCCTCATATATGTAGTGGCATGTTATTGTTATATAGCTCTCCGTTGTGAGTGCCGTCCAGCAGTCAGTCGTAAGGGCCACAGACTTTGTGCTTTCGAGTTGTGATTTAAGCATCTCAAAACAGGCTTCAATTCTACGGGTAATAGTGCATCTTGATTTCGTAATTGGGCTCAATATAGCCCAGTAGCTCTTGAAAACCTTCACCACAGACAACACTGATGGGCAAAATGTCTTTTACTACCATTGAACAGATTCTCTGCATTATCTTCTCAGATTGCCATGCATCGCATCTTCTCCCTGATAACATGGAGGGCAAAATTTGTTGCCCTTTATCACTCGATAAAACTTGTGGATGTTTGGTTCGCAGGTGATATTGCATTGTACTTGTGCTACTGCTGTATTTTAATACCGCGTAGCATACTTTAAAAGTAACTTCGTCACCCTTTCAATCGAAATGGTCCCACACAGTACTTCTTTAAGTACAGTACAGTACTCGTTTAACTGATAGTATTAATCGGTTACATTTTTGCTTTCTGTTAACTGTTAAACGGTCAATGTGAGCATCCCTATTGCACACGATTGTGCCTTATAGACTGAACAAGGTATCATAGACAGCAATATAAGGTTACTGCCTGCTTTTTGGAACAGTCTTTACAGATAGAGAATGTTGTCTAAGATGCTTTGAAATCTAGGTATGCAGCTCATGTTTTGAAACAGAACTTCTGTGTAGGCACTAATGTTTTTCTTCTTTTTGTAGCACACTTAAAAAGGAAGTTCATGTTCCTTTAAAGAGTCACAGGCTATAACAAAAGAAAACATCCAAGGCAGTCTTCAAAGTTCAGGCAATAAATAAAAAAGCTTTTATTTGTGATGGCTACTCCAATTGTGAAACAAACCTGAAAGCAAAGTACATGTTTTCAAAAAGATGCCAGCATGCTCAGAATTCAAAGAGATTCTATATCTGGACACTGAATGCATATGGTGCATTTTTGTGTTTTTGTCAGTGAATCACACATAAATATTTTTACCACACAATCAATCAATCGATCAATCAGTCAATTAATCAATAAAATCAAACCATACACATGTTCATGATTTAACAATAATTTTGCACGTGCACAAATTTAGGATCACATTAGAAGAACCATCACAATCCACAAAAGTACACAAAAAACAAAACTCAAAAATATAAAGAAGTTATTATTAGAGCAATATTTTAATAATATTTGTGATTATAAACACACACAATCATACATACACTCACCTAAAGGATTATTAGGAACACCTGTTCAATTTCTCATTAATGCAATTATCTAATCAACCAATCACATGGCAGTTGCTTCAATGCATTTAGGGGTGTGGTCCTGGTCAAGACAATCTCCTGAACTCCAAACTGAATGTCAGAATGGGAAAGAAAGGTGATTTAAGCCATTTTGAGTGTGGCATGGTTGTTGGTGCCAGACGGGCCGGTCTGAGTATTTCACAATCTGCTCAGTTACTGGGATTTTCACGCACAACCATTTCTAGGGTTTACAAAGAATGGTGTGAAAAGGGAAAAACATCCAGTATGTGGCAGTCCTGTGGGCGAAAATGCCTTGTTGATGCTAGAGGTCAGAGGAGAATGGGCCGACTGATTCAAGCTGATAGAAGAGCAACTTTGATTGAAATAACCACTCGTTACAACCGAGGTATGCAGCAAAGCATTTGTGAACCCACAACACGCACAACCTTGAGGCGGATGGGCTACAACAGCAGAAGACCCCACCGGGTACCACTCATCTCCACTACAAATAGGAAAAAGAGGCTACAATTTGCACGAGCTCACCAAAATTGGACAGTTGAAGACTGGAAAAATGTAGCCTGGTCTGATGAGTCTCGATTTCTGTTGAGACATTCAGATGGTAGAGTCAGAATTTGGCGTAAACAGAATGAGAACATGGATCCATCATGCCTTGTTACCACTGTGCAGGCTGCTGCTGGTGGTGTAATGGTGTGGGGGATGTTTTCTTGGCACACTTTAGGCCCCTTAGTGCCAATTGGGCATCATTTAAATGACACAGCCTACCTGAGAATTGTTTCTGACCATGTCCATCCCTTTATGACCACCATGTACCCATCCTCTGATGGCTACTTCCAGCAGGATAATGCACCATGTCACAAAGCTCGAATCATTTCAAACTGGTTTCTTGAACATGACAATGAGTTCACTGTACTAAAATGGCCCCCACAGTCACCAGATCTCAACCCAATAGAGCATCTTTGGGATGTGGTGGAACGGGAGCTTCGTGCCCTGGATGTGCATCCCACAAATCTCCATCAACTGCAAGATGCTATCCTATCAATATGGGCCAACATTTCTAAAGAATGCTTTCAGCACCTTGTTGAATCAATGCCACGTAGAATTAAGGCAGTTCTGAAGGCGAAAGGGGGTCAAGCATAGTATTAGTATGGTGTTCCTAATAATCCTTTAGGTGATTGTATATACAAACATACATATATACTGTATAAATGTGGTGGTTCTTTTGAGGTGAAGATTTTAAAAATGTAACAATAAAAACACAAACATATCTTAAAACTGGCATTATTTTCAGTTCAAATGTATAATTACTACTTTTCAGGTGAAATATGCGCTAGGGGCAAAGTCACACAGCTTTCTTCACATAAACAGAAGAGAACAAAAGGCATTACAATATCCACTGCTTTATTCAAAAACAAGATGTGAAAGACCAGAAGTTCTCTCAGAAAATTGCTCTCAACAACATTTCACAAATAAAGCAATTGTAATCACTCCAACAGTCACAAATGCAGTTACAAAAGTTGTTACAGCAATGGTCACAACTGTCTGAGCAGGCATACTTCCCCTGACACCCGCAACCAGTGTCACTGCTATCCCCATGTGCTGTGTTTTCTGCCAATCCCATCCTGTTAAACACACAGGTGTTGTGAATGATATGATATTGTTTGTCATAGGTGTGTGTGTGTGTGTGTGTGTTAGCTCCGCCCACTGCATGCCTCCACAAGTCCGGCTGCTTTCGGAAAGAGTACACCTTGTCTGTCTTTTATAAATCTAATAAAACTAAAGACTTTTTTGAGATATGAAGGATGCAATGCTACAGTTAGGTACTCAAGATTATCATGAGATTGGCCGAAACTGTGTGTTACCCAACGCCCCCTTTTTGACAAAAATTCCAAACCTATAAAAACATACGTATAATTTAGTTTTTCTCTCTAAAGTCCACTAAGGCTTTTTTGCATCAAAAAAGATTTATATTACAATTCCCCCTTCCTTTTATGACTTTACAATTAAATATATTTTCCTGCTCTGCCTTTAAGACTTACATGTGTTGCATGTGAGATACTGTTTCTTCATAATGTGGGTGGACTGTATTGTAGAGTGTAAGATATTGTTTTACTGTGCTTTTACTTGCTATCTAAATGCCTTTTCAGATTCATAAGACACACTGAAATACTGAAGTTCTGTACATTTCTGTACATTTTATCTATTCACTCGATGAAATAAATGCTAAGCTGTTCTTCAGCAAGAGAAGCAGAATGATTCATGAGACCTGAAGAAATGGCAATTCTTTAATCTGTCAAATCTTTGAAATAAACGATCAGCACTAAGTTTCTGGGCTGAGAAACACTTCAGGTGCTACACCATGCAATGTCTTTAAAAAGCAGGCAGCCACTGTAATGATATGAACAAGACGGTCACATCGGATGAAATTCAGTAATTTTGCACTTTTTTGCAAGAAAATTGTGACAGAGTGATACATATAAGCTGAAAACACAATTTTACAGTTATCCTGAGTGCTGTAATGACTTCCTTTGCAAAGAAGAAACATGGGGTCCATTAGGAAGATTTTATTTTACTACTTTGGATTGTGTAAATGTCATCTTACCATTATTTTGTTTTTTCGTCACTAGGAACATGTAAATATAGTTATTATGCTTAATATAGGATCTTTAAAAATCAGATTCAAAGAACTACGTATGTCTCTGTATTTTTGTGTGTGGATACTTTCACTAAGCTGAATTTGGTCAGATTTTTGGCAGTGCATGATGAGAAGTTTGACACTCTGCTCAGTGATCCAGTACAGTTCTATCCCCCTACACTTACCCTACCCCTAAACCTACCCATCACACAAAACGTTCTGCATTTTACATTTTCAAAAACACAGTATTTTCAGTATGATTTATAAGCCGTTTTCCTCATGGAGACCAAAAAAATGTCCCCACATGGACATTGGGCATTGACACACACACTCACACACAGCCTTAGACCAACATACACAACAGCCAGATTTAGTTTGTTGGCAAATAATGTACACTCTAAAAAAAAAAAAAGGTTCTATATGGCACCAAAAATGGTTCTTGGCTCGTAATCATAGGAGAACCTTTTTTAGTGCCAGATAGCACCAATTTTGGTGCTTCAGTGGTTCTTCAGCAGTTCTTCAGAGGTGCTATATAGCACCTTAGTCAAAGAACCGGTGAAGAACCGCTGAAGAACCACTGAAGCACCAAAATTGGTGCTATATGGCACTAAAAAAGGTTCTCCTATGATTACGAGCCAAGAACCATTTTTGGTGCCATATAGAACCTTTTTTTTTTAGAGTGTGCAAGGATGATGTACATGAAGGAGCTATTTAAACAACATAATTTATGAATGGATGGATTACCAATAACGTCATTATACATGCAGTGGCTCCAAAAATGATTTAGACACTTTAGCCTATAGTGATTGATTCGTGATTCTTATTGGAAAACATTTAATGGTCCTATGCTAAATGTCACCTTCAGTCCTTATGGTCTTCAGCCTATGCGTTTTAATCAACCTGATCTCACAGAATTCCGTGAAATGAACACGGGACCCTTAACTCAAAATCCGTGGCAGTTTCACGGAATCGCCGAAAATTCCGTGATGGGTCCACGGAAGTGATTCCTATGCAAGTCAATGACAGTATACAGACGCGTTGGGCATTGTTTTCATCATGAAACTATGATTTTTTTTTGCCATTATGACATGGAGTGTGATTCTCGATTTAATCAGCCAGCATAATTTTATTTATAATTATTTTCATTTTTTATTTATTTACAGTATTTAGACACGTTTTGAACACGTAACCCAATCCCTTCCCTAAACCTAACCATTTGTGTATTATAAAAAAAACAGGATATAACAGGCAGATACGACTGCAGGCACAATTTATTCAAAAAGTACAAATATTCCAAGTGTTCCGAGGCCAAACGATTGATTTGTGTGAAGAAAATCCTCAAAAGCGATCAGCAGCGTCGAGTCCATCCGCCAAAGATCTTAAACACATTTCAAATTTTACCGCCAGAAAAAACATTACGTCAGCTTTGACAGCATTGGCTGTCGTATGTCTCGTGACCAATTGCGTCATTACGTCGGCTTTGATTGTAAAATGCCATTGGCTCTCGTGTGTCTCGTGACAGATTGCGTCACGCTAAAGAGTCAAGTGTATTATTTGAATGGGATATGAATGAGTGTGCTCACGGCGCGGCGGGATCATCATTTTAGCAATTAAAACATTAAAATCAACTCTGTTCTTTACATGAAGACATCGAGTGACTTCAGAAGACTTGGAATGCAACATGAGTTGATACTTTTATGCTGTTTTTGGTCAGTTTTTGCAATAAATACCTGTGACTGTACTTGTATTTGCCTGTTAAGTGTTTTATATTGTTGAGAGTGGGTAGGTTTAGGGTAGGAGTGGAGTTAGTTGCTCCAAAATATAAAAGTAGCCTATAAATATTCATAAAATCATGTCTGCTTTTTACTGTCATTGACTTGCATAGGAATCACTTCCGTGGACCCATCACGGAATTTTCGGCGATTCCGTGAAACTGCCACGGATTTTGTGTTAAGGGGCCCGTGTTCATTTCACGGAATTCTGTGAGACCAGGTTGGTTTTAATTTGCCTTTCACTCTCAAGTGTCCCCTGCTGTTTAAAGTAAGACTCCTAAGGCCCGTTCACACCAACAATGATAAAGATAACTATAACTATATTAGCGTCCACACCAACAGACAATTTCGTTCTATTTATTCCAAGCACATGGATGCAATCAGACATTAAATTTGTCTGATTGCCTGTCAATGGTTTTTATTGTTCATCAGCTCTTAAAGTGATTCCAACTGTGTCGTTTCTCTGGGCCGTTATCGTTATAGCTGTGGTGTGAAATCTGCTATTCTTTAATATTGAGAAAGATTCTTAGAACTATATCTTTATCATTATCTTTATAGTTATCATCCTTGGTGTGAATGGGCCTTTAATCTAATGTCCACACTGAATGTGACTGGGTGCTGCTCTACCTGCTCCAATCAGCGGCAGTGATGCATGTCCTTCTCCAACCCACCCCTCCATCATCCAGTCCCAGACCAGTCCCGGCCGGCCACCCGGCCGGCCAAACACACACACACACACACACACCTGCTTGCTAGAGTGCTATGTTATAAATCACCATTACCAAAAAAAAGGCTTCCCCTTTTTATTTCATATAGGAACCATTAAGGGAGGAAACCTATTCCCTCACAATATGTCAGAAACAGTGACACTAAAGAAAGAAATGATTGGTGTGACCATCAAAAAAACTGAGTTAAGCAATTGGAAAGTCCCTCTTGATATGGCAAGTGTAAGTTTGCCGATTTTCAACCCAATTTTGCATTGTTTCAATGTCTATAATATATACTTTATTGCCAAAAGTATTGGGACACCCCTGCAAATCATTGAATTCAGGTGTTCCAATCACTTCCATGGCCACATGTGTATAAAATCAAGCACCTAGGCATGCAGACGCTTCTACAAACATTTGTGAAAGAATGTGTCGCTCTCAGGAGCTCAGGGAATTCAAGCGAGGTACCATGATAGGCACCTGTGCAAGTTCATTCGTGAAATTTCCTTACTACTAAATATTCTACGGTCAACTGTTAGTGGTATTATAACAAAGTGGAAGCAATTGGGAACAACAGCAACTCAGCCATGAAGTGGTAGGCCATGTAAAATCACAGAACGGGGTCAGCGCATGCTGAGGTGCACAGTGCACTGAAGTTGCCAACTTTCTGCAGAGTCAACAGCTACACACTTCCAAACTTTGAGTGGCCTTCAGATTAGCTCAAGAACAGTGTGTAGAGAGCTTCATGGAATGGGTTTCCATGGCCGAACAGTAGCATCACCAAGTGCAATGCAAAGCGTCGGATGCAGTGGTGTAAATCACGCCGCCACTGGACTCTAGAGCAGTGGAGACGTGTTCTCTGGAGTGAAGGATCACGCTTCTCTGTCTGGAAATCCAATAGACGAGTCTGGGTTTGACAGTTGCCAGGAGAACAGTACTTGCCTGACTTCATTGTGCCAAGTGTAAAATTTGGTGGAGGGGAGATTATGGTGTGGGGTTGTTTTTCAGAGGTTGGGCTTGGCCCCTTAGTTCCAGTGAAAGAAACTCTTAATGCTTCAGCATACCAAGACATTTTGGACAACTTAATGCTTTGAAAAAGGAATTATGCACACATCCAACAGACTTTTTGCAGGTGCTCGATCAAATGAAGCATTTAACTGAAAGTAAACAAGAGTCTGCACACTGCCACTACTGCTCCCAAGGATTTATAAAAAAACAACAACCAAAAAACAAAGTTTCGAACACTGTAAAAAAATATTGTTGGCTTAACTTACAAAAGTAAGTAACCTGGTTGCCTTAAAATGTTGAGTTCATTGAAAAAAAAATTGTTAATACAATGAAGGAAATTGGTTTAATAAAAAAAACTCAAAATATTATTGTATCTGAAGCACATAAATAAATAAAAAAATTGTGATAAATCATGAAAACAGCACAATTTGGCATGTTTCACTGAATTATTACAAATAAAACACAATTACGCAATATGCTTACAAAATCTTTTAATAATATTTGAATAAAGGGTGATGCCGATTCTCAAAAATGTTCATTGTAGTAACTACATTTTTTTTATTTCAAAGAACTAAAAATGTTAAGGCAACCAGATAATTTTTATTTTATTTTTACAGTGAAATGCTTTGTCGGGCAAACAACAAGCACAAAAAGGTACAATTTAAAGCTCCCATGTTTGGAGATGGCCCCTTCCTGTTCCAACATGACTGTGCACCAAGCAAGGTCCATAAAGACATGGATGAGCGAGTTTGGTGTGGAGGAACTTGACTGGCCTGCACAGAGTCCTGACCTCAACACGATAGAACACCTTTAGGATGAATTAGAGATTGAGCCAGGCCTTCTCTTCCAACATCAGTACCTGACCTCACAAATACGCTTCTAGAAGAATGGTCAAAAATTCCCATAAACACGCTCCTAAACCTTGTGGAAAGCCTTCCCAGAAGAGTTGAAGCTGTTATAGCTGCAAAGGGTGGACCAACTCCATATGAAACCCTACGGATTAAGAATGGTATGTCAGTAAAGTTCACGTGCATGTAAAGGCAGACGTCACAAAACTTTTAGCAATATAATGTATGTAAATTAACAATATTTACTCTTTTTCCGTGTTACCTGGAACCTTTACATTTGTCAGGAAAAGTTCGCCAGATGATGCAAAATGCGCATTTCACCCTGGTCAAGCCTATCCAGTAAGAGCAGACTGAGAGTGGCCTTAGATGTAGGGTGACCAGATTCCTCATGGTGGACTCGGGACAGGATGGACAGATGATTGGATTGTGAATTGAATGGTAATTTTGTTCCTCAAAATGACGAGACTGACAACCTTTGATTAGGCTATTCTCATGTGATAGAACAAACGATTACTACTTGCTTTTATGATCACAAAGACAATTTAGGAAAGAAAAAATATGGGACAAAGCATGATTTTTTTTTTTAAATAGAGCTGAAATATAGGACTGTCTCGGGGAAAACAGGATATCTGGTCACCCTATTTAGATGGCAACATGCCCACTGGACATTTCCCAGTGCATTATGGGTGTTGAAGTTTTCCAACCTATTTGGCAAATGTGTATTTTTATTGATTTTTTTATTGATAATATGTTTGTTGAAAGCCCATTTTCCCAGTGATGAGCTATCCCCTTAAACCAATCATACACCATCACTCTTTTATCAAAGTTTGGTAAAAACTGTTGATAAATGAGGGCTGCAAAGTTCATTACTAGCACTCAAGCTGATTTATATTTGGTTTATTCATGTATTTGTTTGTTTTGTCTCTTTCGTTTCTATGTATATATTATAGCTTTAGGGAATAACTACTTTCTGCATAAGTCTGCATATGAAACAAAACAAACCCCATCTTCTCTATTGGATTTTAATCTTTAAAAAAATGCATAAATAAATCCTGCTTGTTCTGAGGTGAGAAACGGACATCAGCCTTAATTAGTCACAGTGCTGGATCTGAACTGGACTCAAGGAGAGGGAGTCATCCACCCTCCCTGTTTGGAAACCAGCCATCGAAAAATGCTCTTTCAAGTTTGCAAAATCAACGGCATTGGAAGCTCAGTGCCATGGCAACAACATTAGGACTGCTGAAATGGAATGAAACGTACAGAAAGTTCCCAGAATCAGTGACATAAAATATTCAACAAACTGATGTCTAATTGACCGCACAGATGCACATGCATGCCTGTACACAAAGCAACACGAAATAATTTAATGTAATTAGTTATAGTTGAGTAAATTAGAACGTGTTAATTCATTTTTATGCCACACTCAAAAAGGTCTTCAACAGAGAGAGGCACAGCTGAAATAGCACTTTGAGGAGCAGCATAATTCATTTATTTATTTATTTTTTGGCAAGGTTACTGGGTCTAGAAATGACATGTCTTTTGTTTGATTGTGCCATCCTGCTGCTATGTTTAAAGTGACACTCATGAAAGCTAATAGGAGGACAAATCATTTGTATAAGCTGCGCAGTTTCCGGGCTCTGCGTTTGTGCTTGAGTGAGCCATAGTTTCTCTCCTTCTCATTCTCATCCATTCTTCATTTATCTCACGCAAGCTCATTTTCCTCATTCTTCACTTCTCTCCATCTTCTTCATGCTTTCTCTTGCCTTCTTACCCTATTATCTAATCTCTTTTTCCTCTCCCAGTGAGAAACTCATCCCTCATTTTCCACCCACTCCCTCCCTCCATATTTTACCTAAATTCTCTTTCTGTCTCGCTCTATCTGTCTCTCTCAAACGCAAACTGATTTCATATGAATCATTCGAGTGGAGGTGACATTTTAATGACTGTCAATCATGCAGATGTTACATTGTTGACGAGTATTATCATCATGCCTTGGGTTCTACTTAATTCTTGTCATAGACGTGAGACTGCTGTGCCAGATCTCCAGTGTCACACCAAGCATCTCACTTCCACACAGAACACATTGGAATGAAGATGAACACAACCACTTTAGCTATGCTTTTAAGTTATTCCACTATGCAGCACCTGAGTTTGATATAAATGTGTGAATGTTTCACTTTTTTATTACAATTTATTTATGGATTTTTTTTCTCTCTCTCTCTCTCTCTCTCTCTCTCTCTCTCTCTCTCTCTCTCTCTCTCTCTCTCTCTCTCTCTCTCTCTCTCTCTCTCTCTCTCTCTCTCTCTCTCTCTCTCTCTCTCTCTCTCTCTCTCTCTCTCTCTCTCTCTCTCTCTCTTGTATTTTCCTAGGTAAAAGTATGTACTTATTGGTTATGGTTCTAGTTGTTTTATTTGTTGGTGGTGGGTATTATCACAAAAGTATCAGTAGAAGGAAAAATAAGAAATTATTAATATAATTATAATAATTATTGGAAAAAAAATGAAAGATTTGACAATTAGACAATTTTGCTAAAATATGTGTTTGGACATTAAATGTGCCTTATTTAGAATTGCAATCTACAAGTAAGTGCATTTTTATGATAGCAATAACAATATATAGCAATAATAATATAGTGGAATATTGGGGTGAGGGGGAGGGGGGGGGGTTATTGCAGCTCTTACAACATATACTACTTACATGTTTATCACTTTTAGCAGTGGTTTATGAAAGGGTTTCCCTTAAAATGACACAAAATTGTGTATTTAGACCTCTGCATGTGGATATGGGAAGCTTTTCAATTTGGGTAGGCCAAATCCAGGCGAAAATCCCAACAATGGTCCCAGAGCTTAAGAGGTTAATATGTATTAGCAATCGATTTGATAAAGTTATGTGGCATTAGTTTTATGTCTTAAACATTACATTCTATTTGATTAAACATAAAAAAAAATCATTATAACAATAGCAACATTTCAATAAATAAAACATTGTCAGAAATATGCTTGTTTCAAACATTATAATTTTTATTATGATATATGTATTTTATTTTTTACTTTATTTTGATAATGCAACAAGATGGACATAAAGAGCTAAAGTTGGCTATTGCTTAGTGAGGGACTAACAGAAACATTACTTGATGAATATTGATTTTATTTCAATCATCTTTTGAAATGTTGTTATTGTCATAATGATTTCTGTAATTGTATCAAACAGGATGGAATATTTAAAGGGTTAGTTCACCCCAAAATGAAAATTCTGTCATTATTTACTCCTCATGTCGACTCATGTCGTTCCAAATCTGTAAGACCTTCGTTCATCTTCGGAACACAAATTCATATGTTTTTGATGAAATCCGAATTTCTGACTCCACATATACTGCAACATTATTAACACTTTCAAGCCCCAGAAAGGTAGTAAAGACATCATTAAAATAGTCCATGTGACTCCAGTGGATCAACCTCAATGTTATGAAGCGACTTTACTGCATTTATACAATGCAGCGTTAGAGGCTGAGATGGAAGAGGAGAAATTGCTACATAAAGTCGTTTTTGCGCCATATTCTCGTCACTTCATAATATTTAGGTTGAACCTAGTGGTTAAATTGGCTTTTGTAGGGAGGGGGAGCCCTTATTTACGGTGAATGGTCATTCAAAATCGCACGGGAAAAAGACTTAATGTGTTTTTACACCAAAGGGGTTCTTTTTCCAGTATTAATGTGTAAGGTAGGGTTGAGTAGTTATTCAAACAAAGATAAATTCTTTACAGTTCACTTTGGGCCATAGGCAGGGTTTTTTTTAAATCAGTGAGGTCCCAAATTTGAGGTAGTTAGGGGGATTCGGGGGAATGGTCCCCTGAGAAAATTTTGATTTCTCTGATCTACATATGTGCATTTTTAATAAGTTTGAAGGCCAAAAAATTTTATAATAAAAAGCTTTCAAAACCATGTCATTGGGCAGTAGATTATTTGACAACACCCCCCTAAAGATGAGCTTTGACTGTAGTCTTTTCATTTTCGTCTGTGTCCCTGAAAAGGGTTGGGAACTTTTTTTGACCAAAGAGCCATTTTTTTTCATTTTTGGTAAATGCATTTTTAACTAAAAACAAACAATTATGCAGCAAACAATAAATACGTTGCAATATGGAATTAATTGTGCAGGGCTTTCACTGTGAGGTTGACCAACTGTTGAGTATAAATCCTCTTAGTGTGTGTGAACGCCCACAGTGCTTACATCTACTATGTTTATGTGAATACTCGACTTGGCATTTTGATATATTTATATTTATCATAAACTTGTCAGTAACCTCGGTAGGCTGTACAACAAGGGAATTTTAATTGGCTGCTTTTTTCTGCAGATAACAGATCTCTGTTGATGTGTGTGTCTAATCTTTTTATCGATCATGTTAGTAATATTGGTTATGTTAGATATGTTGGTAAAGTGTGAGAGACCTGGCGAGCCATAGGCTCCCGACCGCTGCTCTAGCCGTTCGTGGATTTCCATGGTAACTCGCTGTTAGAATTGTGACGGTTTTACCTGATGGCTGTGGGTGCGGTGCTGAACCAGAGAATGCAGCGATTAATGCATTATGACATCTGATAATTCCATGTAGCCTGTATTTGCCAGGAGTTGATCAATAATTAAAGCCTAATAACAATATTTCGTGCTGAAGGAGACGGAGCTGAGCTCCAGAAGGGTGTGTTGTGGACCTGAGGAGGCGGAGCTGCGCCCAATTTAACCTCTGGTTGAACCACTGTAGTCACATGGACTATTTTAATCAGGTCTTTTATACCTTTCTGGGCCTTGAAAGTGTTAATTAGATTGCTGTCAATGTGGGGGTCAGAGAGCTCTCGGATTTCATCAAAAATATCTTAATTTGTGTTCCAAAGATGAACGAAGGTCTTACGGTTTTGGAATGACATGAGGGTGAATAATTAATGACATCATTTTCATTTTTGGGTAACTAACCCTTTAAAGTGTTTGATCACAAGCATATTTCTGAAGGTCTGCTAATACCCTAATTAAATACTTCCGAAGTATATTAAACTGTTTAAAGTGACAGAATAAAAAAAAAAAAAAAAAACACTGCATAAAAGGAATGACCCGTATAACACATAAAACGCACCTTGAAGAGTTTGTTGATCAAATGGATAAATGTAAATGTTTTTAATGAGAGATGCAGAAGCGAGGCTCATTCAGATTTAGCTAAAAATTAAAGCTTAGCTTTGCTCTACTTAACAAATCCTGCACAAATTCCTGAAGCCTGAATGTTGTTTACGGACAACATGTGGGTGCGGATTGTGGTTCATGCTGCATTAAGTCTGCATGAATTTACACAAACATTGTTAGCAGATGTTAGTAGCAGCTACCTAAAGCTGAAAATTGAGGGAAATGTCTTCATTCACTGTCCTTAACACAGTTAGCTCATCGGCTACACGCTCACTGCAATCAATTTGCACAGTAAGTGATCATTAGTGCTAATCGGTATGCTGTTTAATTGCGGTTTGGGATGTCAGAGTTCAGTCACCCCTTCTGAAAGTTCAGTAGTGGATTATCAAGCTGGTTTGGACATTTAGGGCTTTGATGGAAACCTCCTGAAAATATCAATATGAATGTAGTTTACTGCTGGCTTCGCCTCATAACCTGTTGACCATTATGCTGGTTAATCTACACTGTAAACCCTAATCCTCAAAATAATTAATTGGTTTGAGTAAAACCAACTTAAATTAAACAATTTATTTCAATCAAATAAACTTTTATGATTATTTCAACGCTATCTCACGACCAATTCGTATGTATTTGTACGATGTGGCTAATTCGTACGAATTTGTACAACCTCACTCGTACGAATTTGTACGTTTTGTCTAATCCCCAGTGACGGTTAAGTTTAGGGGCGGGGTTTGAGGTAGGTAATTCGTACAAATTCGTACGAATTTGGCAACTCGTCAAATACGTACGATTTAGCAAAAATCGTATGAATTCGTACGACTGAGGTCGTACAGATTCGTACGAATTAGCCACCTCGTAAAATATGTACGAATTGCCATGAGATCGGGTTGGATTATTTAGAACTTTCTCTTTCTTTTGAATTTACAAAACCTATATTTTTTAAGTAATCTGAATTATGTAATTGGTTTGAGTTTTATTACACTGTAAAAAGTGAACATGGGTGTAAATTGGATTACTAGAACTATCTGAGTCTATTTACTTCGTATTTCTGCTTTCCTAATTGTAATTGGTTATTGTACACTCATTCAACTTGAACGCATAGATATTCATAGATACGCAAATATCTCACTTTCACCCAAAGTGTAATTTCCCTTTAAGGACCCTCGCGTCAGACGTTTTATTCTGACGTCATGACGCACGAGCCTTTCTCGAACGGTCTTGAACTTCTGCTGAAAACCGCCATTTTTTTTCTCTCGGGACACGGATGAAAAAGGTAGGTTGGAAGTTTGTTTTAATTAATATACCCGAAAATGCCACTTTGGGCATGTGGTTTAGTTGTTTATGAGCTAATTAATGTTGTTTGTGAACATGAATACAAACGAAATCGTAAATTAACCGAGTTTTTGAACGTATGTTTTGTGATATAGCGTTACTGAATATGTTCTATGTATACATGATGTTGTATTTAACGTTACTCGTTTGTTTTATAAAAACGTGTTCCGTTTGGATTTTGGGAGTTATGTGTATAAAATTTAAAAATTGATGCCGTCTGTGCCGAGTGAGATATTGTGAGGCGGAGTTACATATGCAAATTCTGCATTGGCACGCCATTGGGCATTTTCTAAGATCTCGAAGATGATAGGCTTCTAAGCGAAACCCCCATTCGTTCCCTCCTCAGGGAATGAGGGTTACATCCGTAACCGAGACGTTTCGGGAAACACCAACTGGTTGAACTATGTTGATAACGACGGAACTTGCGACCATAGTTGGCTAACGATGCTTTTGGGAAACGCACCCCAGCATAGTTCAAAACATAATAATAATTAATAATTTCTGAACACTGACTCTCAGTCATTATTCACCCTTTTCTCATGGTTTCTCAAAAGAATTCATAAAAGTATAGAATATAATATCTAATAGGGGCTCATTGTAACGCAGTGTTACAACACACCCCACCTGCACAAATAGGATTTAAATCATAGCTTGTGTCTTCTGCTGGTTAGATCAGCATTAAATAACGATCTCAACTGTTAAATAACAGATATAAGATTCAAATAATATCAGATTTGTCTTGTTTTAAATAAACACAAAAAACAGAGATGGAAAAATAAACGTAAGTAAGAAATGTACTTTTGCTATGGTTAAATAAAATGTTCAGTGATATCTTCCAAAGATTTTTTTTAATTTTGCCGCTATTTTTTCTCTAAATAATATTGATATGGCAACTAGTAAATACACTAAGTTTCGTCATCCTGTCATGTGTGGAAAGTGTTAAACCATGTGTGTTACAACTAACCCTGTGTTAGGTTGTGCCCCGCGCACCCTCATGCATTCAGCATTCTGTCTTTTTTAGAGTCAAATCTGGTTACATCACGTCCTGTTTTTGGTTTGTTTAGATGTTTTTGGTTCGCGTTACGTTCATGTTTCTGTTCAGCTGTTTTGGTCCGCTTGTTTGGTGCGCACCAGGGTTCGGATGGCAGCATCCACACTTATTCAAATGAACCACACAAACAGAACAATCGCACCAGGGTTCGTTTTAATCTAACCAAACCTAAACTATATCGTCGGTGGCTTTTTGGATGCAAATATTCATACAACCTCACTGATATGATGGCAAATCTTCTGAACCAATTTTCACTGCAAAATCTCACATTTGCACTTGATATCCTGACAAATTTTTCGATATTTGGTGAAATGTGAACAACTCGATGGGTTTGGTTTTCCACAAATCTCTGCCTCCGTGAGACGCCTGCAGTGCACGAGATGAGCCGAGATGAGCCCTTGCTTCTGCCACAAGATGAATAACTGTTTACACACCGGGCCAAACGAGGCCAGATTTACCAGCCCTGTCAGTGGAGGATAGAGGATGTGCAGAGCAGCTTCACAGCCAGCATGAAATACAGCCACACCGTTACGGGCAGCGTAAAGCCAGGCACTTCAACTTTTTTTAATTTGGATTGGCAAGCAAGCTGTCAGGGTGCTCGTATTTTATACCTCCCCCTCATATTTGAGGGTCCTGCTCCAGCACTGAGTGGCTTTCAATCATACCTGTCAGGGAGGTTTTATTGAATAACAGTGAGAGGGAATAGGGGCCGCCTCCCTGGACAGCAATGCATGATGGGAGACAGAAGGGCTGCTGAACTGCTGGGTCTTAGAAAGAAAACATTTATGCTAATGTTATCATTACTGGTAATTTATATGAACACCCACATTTACACATCAATGTTCATCAACTTTTTCAATACAGAGAAAGTAGGACAAATACTATAATTTCTATACTAAAACAAAAATGCTATTTTATCCTATTGAGATGATATCATTCGGATTTGGTCATTTTGAAAGAAATTAAAGGGGTGGTAAAACACATTCTTTCGAAGGCTTGATTGTGTTTGTGGGGTAACGTGTAACGTGTTCATGCTTCGTTTTACCTTTATTCTACACTGCTCTGTCCCTCCTTGTAAAAAACGGTCTGATGGTTTCCGGGTTGTATGAAGCCAGTCCCTCAAAAATACGCAATGGGCTCAGATTGTTTAGCTGGCCCAGTGTGTTGTGATTCGCTAACTGCCTAGTGCACATTTGTCGGAAACGTCACGCCCCTTACCTTTACCGGTAGACTGTGCTTTGGGTAGTATTAGAAACAATGGCGTCAATAAAACATACCAATTTAAGCCTGAATCAGACCCAGACAATTTTAGTGAAGATGATCGAGCAGAACTGCGGATCTATAGTGATCGCTACTGAATGGCACTGTTTCTTTTGTATTTTTAGAACGATTATAGCCAAATATCTGTCGCAAGAACAAACACTAAACATTGGCTTTACTAGTAGCCAAATCAAACACAGAGCCATGTTTAGCATGCCTGTAGATAAACAATACATAAAAGCTCTAATCAAAGAATAATTTACACTAATGCCAAGATTGCTGTTGAGATTTAAAAAAAAGTTTGTAACGTTAGGTGTTTGTCGGATAACGTTAAGTATGAATGAGCATTTAACAAACTGGTTTGCAGAGCCAAACAGCGTCATCTGTTTACTTCCTTGCTACAACGTACCATTAACAATATGAACTATTACAGGAAAACACATTGACGAAAAATAAATCATACTTACAGGTTGTGGCCCGTAAACAGCTTCTGTTTTTAAATACATCTTTCAGGACAAGCCGTTGTGCGATTCCTGCATTGAACTCGTGAAGATTGTGGAAGCTTTCCTCCGTGAAATGTGCAGCATGAGCCACGCGTGCCTGTTGTGCATTCACACTGGCAGTGTTTGTCTCGTGCAGCTGAACCGCGACTCGTGTATTGCAAATACAGACGAATATTGTCCATTATGTCACATTTTCCGGTCTTCTCCTCTGACCCCTGTCTGTCTCGTGCTTTGATTTATGATGGGCAGCATATATCTGCAAATGTGACCTGTTCCCCTCTGTCTCATACACACATGCATATAACATGTTGTATGTTAAACGCACTGCAACGCACCCCCGTCCCTAGGAAGGCTGAACAAAGTGGACCTGCAATCTGGATGAAAATAACAGCGTTTCGTCTGCATTGCGGCAACAACACTCCAGCCTACTAACTATACCACAACAACGCTTCCCTGCGGCGATACAAAATGGCCTCACCCCCCCCTTATTTAATATTCTCGGAGGAGGGGTTTATGTAAATATTGGGCTGGTGATGTCAGAGACCCTGGAGGAATGTTTGTAGTCCCTAGCGGCCGTTTGCTGTAGTCCTTAGAAATCGATTTATTTAAAAGCAAATATCTCCCTTTGCTTTAAACTTTGAACATTATAACTTTGCAGATGATGTTTATGTTCAAACAACAACATTACACACTGGCTAAAGTTAGAAAAGTGAAATCGTGGTTTACCACCCCTTTAATACTTTTATGAAGAAAGGACACGTTATGTTTTTATTTTGTTTTCAAAAGATTATATATCAAATAAATGTTCCATTTTCAATAACTGTGATAAGAAATGTTTCTTGAGCAGCATATTAGAATGATTTCTGAAGGATCAAGTGACACTGAAGATGAGAAATCAGCATTGCATCACATGTATGGTCCACAAAGAAGCCAATCCAATAATGCATTGCGGCAAGTGCACTGAAAAAAATTAAAAATAACAAAACACGATTACAAATATAATTCGTTTAGTACCAACATTCTGAATAATATTGACTATTTTACCTACATTTTATATATAAATCTGTCTTTACAACATGTAATGCCAAATTCTATTTGCAAATCAATTATTTGTGTGGCACTGTTGCTTGCAAATTTATTTCTAAACTGAGCACACAGCATCCATCATTAAAAAGGCTCATCAACTCCTTTATTTCCTTAGGCATCAGAAGAAAGCCAGTATGTCCACTATAGTCCTTACCACTTATTACAAGAGTGCAGTGGAGTCTGTCCTTACAGGGTGTATTGCATCCTGGTATGGCAGCTGCTCCACACTGGAAACGAAAGCCCTATAATGGGTTGTTAAAACTGCTCAGAAAACAACACAACTACTAGCAGTTGAAGACATCTATACGCTGCCTCAAGAAGACAAAGCGCATCATGAACGATCACAGTTACCCAGCACAGGCACTTTTCTCTTTTCTGCCCTCTGGGAAATGGATCAGGACTATTCGAACACTACAGACACACACTAATGTTTAACCAACACTAGTGTTAGGTAAGCATACTGGACATATATATATGTGTGTGTGTGTGTGTGTGTGTGTGTGTGTGTGTGTGTGTGTGTGTGTGTGTGTGTGTGTGTGTGTGTGTGTGTGTGTGTGTGTGTGTGTGTGTGTGTGTGTGTGTGTGTGTGTGTGTGTGTGTGTGTATAAAAAAGTGTCCCACTTTATATTAGGTGGCCTTAACTAACGATGTAATTGCATTAAACAATAAGTACAATGTACTTATTGTGTTTATATTGTATTGCAATAGACTTTTTCTGATATTCAGGTGGGATATAAGGGTAAGGTTAGGGACAGGTGTGGTGGTATGGGTAGGTTTAAGGGAAGTGTCAACAGTGTAATTATAAATGTAATTATAACTACAGAATATAATTACAGATGAAATTACATGCAGGTAATTCTAAAAAGCAATTACAATGAAAAAAGCATGTATGTACACATGCTGTACACGTGCATTGTATCAAATGATTAATTTAAATGTTAGTACATAGTAGTTAAGGCCACCTAATATAAAGTGGGTCCAAACAATTAACAAATTAATCTAACATTTTTTCTGTATTTAATCACGTAATCGTGTAATTAAAAACATTGGAGTTTTTAATATTTAAATTTTGTAATAATTTCACAGTTACTCTCCAAATGAATGTAGAAACAACTTAAAGACAGTATATATAGCAATGAAATGTATTGTATTTTGTCTGTCTATAGTCTGTGGAGTCTTTTGTACACCTGCACAACTTGTACACATGACAATAAATTACTTTGACTTTGACTTGACTTTTATTTTATCCCAGGTTCCACTTCAGTTAGGATGCTGCCAGTAGACAGTAAGTCGGATCACTAGGTTTTGGAACAAAGCCGACATGTGTGTTCAATATAAGAGAATAGATGGTTTGTTGACAGCATCTGAACACCTTAGATCCTTTTTCCCACCTCTGGGTATTAAATCAATCCTTTTTTTAAGCCCCATACTCGTTCCTTTTCCATGCATCAGCAGAAGAATGTCTGTCAAGTATCTCCACCGCTCAAGATTTACTGTCCAGGGTGTCGTCCACGGCACCAATTACATTAAACAAGACTTTAAATGGATATTTAAATGTGGTGTAGCCACTAAATGTCTCATGCACATGCAATCATAAAAACGGTTTTCTATATCAATAGGACGATAATACTTCTGCATCTGCACGGGAAGGGGAGGGTAATTATTTGTAAAAGTTGAAGTGTAAAAAATAGTATCAAGAGCACAGAGTGATTATAGATGCAGCATGTGGTGGATGTTTAGCGCACAGGCACATTTATTAAGTGCAGATGTTTTATTAGAGATCCCAGGAGGAAACAAGCGAGTTTCTCATTATAGACCTCTCTGTCTTTCTTACTCTGTAGACACACGCCCACAAAAACCTGAACAACAAAGCCAAACAGGGGATGGGAAAAGAGTCATTACTTTTTCATACTGTGGCTAGTAAAACAAGGAGACGCCATTACCGCCCAAGTGAGATTAATGGCTGACATGGACCTCAGCGACTGAAGCAAGGAAAAGGCTGAGAGAAAGAAAGAAATTATAGACAGTCAGAGAGTGTGAAAGAGAGACATAGAAGAGATATAGAAGAGAAAGGGTGAAGGGCATGGTGCCAAAGCTCTTTGACTTCTTTTCCCACCTTCTGAGACTCTATGCGGATGAGGTCGGATGAGTCACTTTAGAGATCTGATACTCATGAGCTGTCGTCCTCTCCTGATTTAGCCCTGGTCTTGGCCAGGAAAGCGCCCACAGAGGTATAATAACACTTTGCACAGCCGCCCAGTGTGAGACAATGACCCATTAGGACACTGAAGGTGATTTAGCTAATATGAATTAGTTCAAATTTTCAAATAGCACCCTCAGATTTCCCTGGTGGGTGGCAACCTGAGTTTAGAATAGCAAAATTCAGGATTAACTTACTGTCAATTCATGCCCACAGAGCTGAATTGAAAGGACAGGTGGAATTTACAAGTGGAATTCAATGAATCAAAATTCCATTTCATTTACATTTACTGTAATACTTCATTCGACATTCATGAATTAACGAATTTAACAGACCCGTCTGGCCACTATCCACTGACAAGCGTTTATTTCCTTGAAGGCGGGAACTCTGGATCTGGATCTGCCTAACCAATCGCTAACGTTTGGTCCCGTTCGCCTTTGATTCTCACATTAACTGTGCACACCACTAAGCTAGCACACCCCCTCAGTGTCAGTGATAAAACCTTGTGCATTCAGATTGTGATTTATTCACGGTGGAGAGTTTTGTGATCGGAACGCGCTGCTCTCGTGGTGCATATCTCGTGCAATCATAACATGATTGTATATGCTGTAAATAAAATGTCATATGCTTGGTATGATATAATCATACCAAGAATAAATGAACCATAAATGCTGCTGTAAATAACAGCCCAATTCAAATGTTTACGTGCTTTTCTTTTTTGAGCGGTGATGAAATATTTTGCTCTTGTAAACACTTGCCAGCATTTAAAGAAATACAAGTCTAGAAATGCATCCAAATTATAGCGCACGCAACCGCACGGTGCTCTGCAGGGTTCAAAAAGGACGGACGGACGGCTTCAGTCAACTCCTTCACCACTAACGGAGCAAGCTGAAAAAGACATTTCCCGGACCACAACATCATGGCCACCAACAAAAATCAGCATTGTTCTTGCTCCGTGTAACGGAGTTCGTTTGTTCAGGGAAGAAGGAGGCGGGAACCGGCGAACGTTTAACAACTCTTAATAAAATAATAAACACAAAATGAAAGTAAAAGCGGCAGCCCCTCACGGACGACTGCCGTGCACATACAAAACGTAAACAAAACACAACTTAAAATCCAGGCCTGGTCCTCTCTCGTCCTTCACCGGTGTCGCTCGTCCTTATATGCCTCCACACTCCGGCTTTAACTTCTGGACATTTGTCAGCGGTGCCAGTGCCACACACTCGCATCTTTCACCACCGCCATTACTGAACTACAACTCAAACTAGCGCACGACATCAACGTCATCGCTCTCTCTGTTCGCTGATTGCATATACAACAGTTCCAGACATAGTACTGAAGGAAAATGAAAATTGAGCGGAAGTACGTAGGAGGGCGGAGCCAAGCTAATCTGGGGGTACAAAAAAATAAAAATATTGAGATAATCGACTTTAAATTTGTCTAAATGGAGGCCTTAGCAATGCATATTACTACTACTAATATTTTTTTTAATATATTCACGGTAGATCATTTGCAAAATATCTCCCTGGAACATGATCTTTACTTTTGTAAAAAATCTATAATTTTGACCCATACAATGTATTGTTGTCTGTTGCCACAAATATACCCGTGCGACTTAATTTTAAATTTTGTGGTCCAGGGTCACATATCACATGAGTGCTGTTTTTGTCACGAATATCACTAACCAGTCCAAAAAAATGTTTAGTTGCTCAAAAACGCTTGATATCCAATAATGTAAACCTGGGTTCAAAAATCAAACCTGTTAAGAACCACCACAATACACTTTGTAGATGCTGCTACTGCAAACTCGCTCTAGACAGTGCCCTAAATTTCAATGAGGTTCAGGCTCATCTTTTTGCATGACTAAAAAAGCGATGCTCCTTTGCCCTTGTGTGATGAGCATCCGAGAGGGTGCGAGCAGTAGGGAAAGCACTTAGCCACATGCTCTACCCGCAGTGCACTCTTAAACAGGTCCCTTATTTATGCAGGTTATAAAAAGTGCATTAAATAAAAGCGGGGAGTTGCCCATGTCTGGGTTTTGTCATGCCGCTGTGATGCACTGCTGTCCATAACTCACTATGACAGACGGGTACATATACGTGACACAGCCCTCTCAAGAAAAAAAAGAAGAAGAAGAAGAAGAAGAAACACAGCAGTTGATTAACCTGTTCTGCTCATATTCATTTCTTTTAAGGTCTGATGCATTCAGTAGAGTCAGCTTGTTTATGCATATTACACACATTTCAAAGAAATGGTGCATTCGCTCAACACAAAGACGTTTTGATTGATAGTACACATACATTTATCTATTTACATGGATCATGGGGGATGCGATGCAACAAATTCAAATGATGCAAGGGGTGGAGGATATGACTGAAATCATATATCACATTATGTGAACATTTATATCATACTAACAATATATCACAACATGGTTATTTCTTGGTGGAAATTCAACAAATAAATGTATATATATATATATATGATAATCTAGTGAAATAAAAGAGTACACAATTTCATTAAATAAATATTTATTATATTATTATATAATATTATATATGGAATGCTTTTAGTGTGGAACAGTGACCCAGAATCAAACCCTTATAGTGCTCAAATCCAGATTTTTGTTTTTAAACAAAACTAATACATAATATAACTAATTGGTGAACTAATATAGGCTGCTGTTTATGATTCATGATGTAGTGATATTTCCTTAAAATGTCCAAAAATTTACAAAATACACAGGGAAAAAATGCATATTTTTGCCTTGAATATTAAAAAAGCAATATGGATATCAACAAGGGTGGTTATATGTTTAGTGCTGTTAATTTTACCGCAGTTAACATTTACAGTATTTAGTTTGGCGTTTAACTGTTTCTTTCTAAAGTGACCAAAGCAAATGTTATTGTGTTTTCATGTTTTAAAGGGACATCCCATAGACATAGTGATTTTTTTTATACTGTACAAACTGTATCTTCTATCCCCTTAACCTAACCCTACCCCTAAACCTACCAATCACACAAACATTTCTGCATTTTTACATGAAAAAAACCCATAATTTAGCATGATTTATAAGTGGTTTTCCTCATGGGGACCAAAAAGTCTCCCCACAATCCATAGAGAAACACTTGTTTAACAATAAATCATGGAGAGAAGGCCAAGCTAAATATCACTAGTGAAACATACAACTGATAATGCAAACATCAGTGAAGGACCGCATATTAAACAGCATAATATACGCACATGATGACTTTGAAAGTTTATTTTGGTCACCAAGGCTACATATCAAAAATGCAGTAAAAACAGCTATGTGAAATATTAGAAAAATAGTTATTTTAGATAGCAAAGCTGAATTTTCATCAGGCATTACAATCTGTATTCACACAATCCATCATAAATCATTCTAATATGGCGATTTACTCAAGAAAAAAAAAATGTATTGTTGAAATTATGGAACAATGTTGAAATCTCACACAGTTGTGCTGTGTAATATTTTTATGGAAACTGTGATTCTTTGAAAAATATAAAGAATATAATAGAATCCATTTGAAATATAAATCTTTTTAAACATTAGAAATGTCTTTATTGAGATGGATAAAAGTATTCAAAAAACATTTGAATGATAGTTTATATTGTTTTAAAGAAAATTTATAAAATTGCCAAAACTAAATATAAAACACATACAGTTTTTTTTTTTTTTACAAAGGAACTACATTAACTATGATCTCATTAAATATATACTTTAATCCACTGGAGGCCCTTAAGACCCAAAACATTAAATTTAATTCTTTATAAATGTTTCTTATGCCTGCTGGTGAACATTACTGTACTATAATCAGTTAAATTTATGAGGTCTGTCAGTCATGGTAGCCACCTAGCCGGGGACCTCCATGGATGTTACTAACCTCAGGGTCAGCAGACATTGTAAAGTTTTGAAACCCCTCTCCATCATCATACTCTCATACCGCTGTCTCTCACATGACGGAGTAACACTCTGGCCCATCCATAATCATCTACCATGGGTGTACGGCACGCGGCTGTCAACCCGAGGCACGCGGTGATTAGTGACTGACCGTGTGGTGACATTATGGCCAGAGGCCTCAGTCTGAAAGGACATCATCTGACAATTTAAAAGGAAAAGATAATGAACAGAACTGGCCAAGTGGTCCGATTAAGGCGCCGGGAAAGGTTAACAGCCTCCTCGGCCCGACTGGGCAAGGTTTCCCCGCTTTGGCGTTTGAAGGAATGGAAATGTCAGGGGACAGGGGGGAGATGGGAGATGGGTCCTGCTGTCCCGCAGATCTGTGTTGCGTTTGCACGGTTCCACTAAAAGACGCTCATTAACCCTGACGACTGGGCCGGTGTGACATTTCACAGAGGCCCTGTTCATTTTATTTGCCACACTTGCGATTTATGGCGCATGATTAAATGCAAACAGTGCTGATGACACAGTACAAGAGAGTAAATTGCAATTCACTTTTAATAAAGGAGTCCAAATCATAAGAGCCATCTGCTGCGATCCAGTGTCTCTGTGCGGAGAGAGAAATGCGTCAGAGTATTAGCATTCACATGAAGAACTTTAAAAGGCACAGATAAGATGCTTATCACAGATTCCAACTTTCTGAGCGGCAGTATTTTGATTTCAGAGGCTGTTTATTTATTTAATTTACTTGTGTATTCATCTTCAGGGTGGAGAGCCGTGGACTGATCTTCCGAGCTGATTTTATACACATGCTTCATGTTCCTCTGGGCCCTCCAAACCGCATGCTCCTGCATATTGATTGCGAGATGCCTTTTGGGGACAAGTGCCGTGTTGCGAATTTCAGCGGGCTCTCGGGAGGCTGTGAAAACACAGCGTGGATAATCCATACACTTGCCCTGAATGATTTATTAACATTCATTTTTTGTTGGAACCAATTTGTTTCATTAGGCACCTTTGTTTGTTTATTGAGCAGCGGGGACAAAGTTAAAAATTAATAGGCAAATAATTGCCTACAAAGCACACCTTCATAGAGCCTTCCCAGTGAAATATTGCTTGGCGGAGCAGCAGAATGACCCCCAGTGCATTGAGAACTTACTGTACCCAGCAGCTTCAGCTATTATTAAAAAGCCTTCACAGGGTTAATGGGATATAATGTATAACGTGTGACGCTGGTGTTCCTTTACTATGCGCTCACTGTCTGATATTTGCAGTAAAGATCTGAGAAGCTAATAATAGATGCAAACAATTTTCTATGACATTTCAGGAGGATTTCCCACCATTAAAGCAACTTTATGTAGCTGAATTCTTATTATTCCCTCACTTTGCTTGCCAATCAGTTTTACTGAACAGAGTGACTTCTATAAAACAATAAAAACGTCTGGTTTGCAATACGGTAAATGTCAAGTAAAAGGGGGAATAAAACTGTATCCAAGGCTTGAATCCGAAAATGGCTACAGTTACATCCACTGAGTGGCAAAAAGATTGAGTGGCAGCATTGGTTTTCTGTTTGAATGCTGTGAAAAACACACAAAATCATCTAAATCAGGAAAGAGCTTCGAGATTGACTGTACAAATAGATTTGACAAGAAATCTGAGGTATATTTTTAGACTGCTGAAAGCTACAGAAAAGAGAAACAAATGGATTGCTGCAATTCACAGAAACAACTGGACTATTAGGCTGCAAAATGTGGGTTTGCAGTTATCATTTTGTGTCATTAAGTTGAATCTTTGGGTAAAATCATACCCTATTGTGTTGTTATATATTTACAACTCATCAATTAAATATTAACCATCTTAAATTCTGCATAATTTGATGTTTTTAAATAAAAACTATACACATTTTAGGGCTGGACGATATATATAACATTAGTGATCACCCAGATTTAGACCTACCTGTATTGTATTTATATAAAGCATTCACAGGCAAATTTGCTTTATAGATTTCCTCTGCATCAAATTCAGGCACATCTCACCTAAAGGATTATTAGGAACACCTGTTCAATTTCTCATTAATGCAATTATCTAATCAACCAATCACATGGCAGTTGCTTCAATACATTTAGGAGTGTGGTCCTGGTCAAGACAATCTCCTGAACTCCAAACTGAATGTCAGAATGGGAAAGAAAGGTGATTTAAGCAATTTTGAGCGTGGCATGGTTGTTGGTGCTAGACGGGCCGGTCTGAGTATTTCACAATCTGCTCAGTTACTGGGATTTTCACGCACAACCATTTCTAGGGTTACAAAGAATGGTGTGAAAAGGGAAAAGCATCCAGTATGCGGCAGTCCTGTGGGTGAAAATGCCTTGTTGATGCTAGAGGTCAGAGGAGAATGGGCCGACTGATTCAAGCTGATAGAAGAGCAACTTTGACTGAAATAACCACTCGTTACAACCGAGGTATGCAGCAAAGCATTTGTGAAGCCACAACACGCACAACCTTGAGGCGGATGGGCTACAACAGCAGAAGACCCCACCGGGTACCACTCATCTCCACTACAAATAGGAAAAAAAGGCTACATTTTGCTTGAGCTAACCAAATTTGGACAGTTGAAGACTGGAAAAATGTTACCTGGTCTGATGAGTCTCGATTTCTGTTGAGACATTCAGATGGTAGAGTCAGAATTTGGCGTAAACAGAATGAGAACATGGATCCATCATGCCTTGTTACCATGTGCAGGCTGCTGGTGGTGGTGTAATGGTGTGGGGGATGTTTTCTTGGCACACTTTAGGCCCCTTAGTGCCAATTGGGCATCGTTTAAATGCAACGGCCTACCTGAGCATCTTTGAGATGTGGTGGAACGGGAGCTTCGTGCCCTGGATGTGCATCCCACAAATCTCCATCAACTGCAAGATGCTATCCTATCAATATGGGCCAACATTTCTAAAGAATGCTTTCAGCACCTTGTTGAATCAATGCCACGTAGAATTAAGGCAGTTCTGAAGGCGAAAGGGGGTCAAACACAGTATTAGTATGGTGTTCGTAATAATCCTTTAGGTGAGTGTATAAATGTCAAGAAACACGATTCCTGGCTGCATGTCAATATCAATGGATCACTGGATCTTTGGTAAGTTGTAAGGAATACTATCCATTCTAACCTTTAGTTTAAATAATATATAATTGTTTGTTTTACTTGCGTTTTCGCAGTTTCCTCTATTAAATCTAGTCACGCAGCAGCTCTTTTGCCACTCAGTTCAGCTGAGGTACGTGTAGTTCAACTTATGAAAAAAGCGCAACTGGCGTGACGTATCACTAGAACGTAGCGTAAACGTTTTTAACTGTAAGAGGCGTTACACTTTCTGCGTAAGTTGAATACAGAAGGTGGTCTGCTGGAAGCAAGATATTTTACTTTATAAAGTTTTAAATATGGATATTTGTCTTACAAAACACCATCAATTTGCTTCAGAAGGCCTTTATTAACTCCCCCCGGAGTTGTGTGGAGTACAATTATGGATGGATGTGCTTTTTTGAGCTTCAAACCCAATAGACCCCATCACTGCCATTATAAAGCTTGGAAGCATCAATATATTTATTAATATAACTCTGATTTTGTTCATCATAAAGAAGAATGTCATATACACCTAGGATGGCTTGAGTGTGAGCATTTCCTTGAATAAATAAACCGATTTTTATTCGTCATAAAACTGCATATAATTAATTTAGATATTAAAATCCTGTACTGTTTGTATATGTGCACGTTATAAGGAGGCTATCATGATATCTTTCGGCTATTAGAAACACAGAGGTTCGCAGCTCCCTCGCCGAACAGTGGACCCACACCGGCTCAGATCTCAGCAAACAGAAATATATGTGGAAAATAGAAGAAAATGAATAGGAGAGAGAACTTTGAAAACTGGCTGCAGTGAGTTTTGCCCATTTTTAACACAGCATTTTTTTTGAGTGTAGGTACAGTATATTTGAAAAATGTGCATTATTCAGTTTTAATAATAATAATAACCTCAACTAAGGTCTGTTTCATGAGGAGATACTGTACCTAAAAGAAGAAAAAAAAGTATGATTTTCTCCACTTCACTTCCTCTTTTACTATAAGTCACACAGCTCCCTATTACAGACAGTTGAAGAGTAGAGGGATGAAAGAAGAGATTATACCCAGCCCTCGCAGACCTCCTTCCTCACCAGCGTCTCTAAAAGATATTTAAATAAATTCTATTCAAGTGCAGGTGACCTTTAAGGATTTTAGAGCAGCTCAGCCGCTCAGAGGTCTCCATTGAGTTGCTTCAAGCATTTTGTATTAGATACCCTTGGCTAAATTCCCAGTTTTGAACTTCTGTACTGGAAAGGGACGAGAGATCGAGAATGTATTATCTTTGAATTATTGTGTGATGATTCCTTTTATGTTGTGGGAAGCGGGGGTTTTTTCACTGTAAGTACAGTTCGGTCAAAAGGTCTAAGAGCATGTTGCATTTTTTTTAAACATGAAAATAAACAGGTTTTAAATAATTGAAAACTATATATATCAATTAAATTATTAAAAAGGGCATTTCCACTAGTGGCCTTGTGAACCCCATTATATAACCTTACATGTTTGACTTGGGAAACACAAGCCGACTCAACCCAGTGCATCTTGCTCTATCAAAATCGTTCATGCAAATGCTTCACCGAAAGGCCAATTCATACACAAATGCAAGAACCTGGCCTTCGCTAGCTGAGAGAGCAGATGGAGAGAGGTGTATTACAGGTAAAGTATATATAACCTATGGAAATAAGTAACATTTTGTCTGTGAAAGACAATACATTGATCTGGTGGGCCACCATAGCTCAGCCCTGTCCTCCCTCAGTACCGCCAAGATGGCCTTTGCTTCCATGTCCTCCGAGAGAATCATCTTTGCTTCCTGACATTCACAGGAACTGACAAAGAATTAGATTAAAGTCATGCACAGCTCAGCTTCCCAACACTCCTCCTCATAGCTGTCATCGGCTCTGGCCGCAGAATTAAGCGTGCAGGGCAGAATTTACCTGCGGACTCTGAAAAGCAACAACAGACAGTGCCGTTGTGTCTCTCAAATACCTTTCAACAGGAACATGCTTATTTAAAAAAAGCAATCAGCACATAACTATAATGCATCACAGGTGGTGCAGAAGTGATTGTGATTGCATAAAAGATTTAAAGAACCAGCTAGTTCTTCCCATTCTACAACCAGTAGAACCAGTAGAGTCAGAGTAGCATTGCATTGCTTTTTCATTCAAAGGGCTTCAAATATCTGCACTTACAATCAAACCAAAAATTATTCAGACACAAGATATATTTTTTTACTAGTGGGTGCAGGACACTATAGATAATTTATGTAAGTGAGGATAGCAAAATAAAGTAAACTGTGACATTTTATACCCCAAAATTCTTCATACAGTGGACTACCAGTAAAATTGATGTTTTTTTCTTTAATTGCTAATGCAACCTTTTACACCACAGACTGAATAAAATTAAGCATTGCTTGGTAATTGGTTGACCTAAATTGGTATTATCTAATTGTGTAGTTCAATTTAACAGCTGACATCTGATTGGTTGATTGTAATCCATTACATATATTTCTATTAAAGTTCTCTCTCAATATCAAGATGATTTTTTTCTGCCACAGTTTATCTCTGAGTTCTTGTCATATTTTATTACCATTTTCTAAACTATAGCGAATAAACTCTGATAATGTGAGAAAATGTTGAAGGTGAATACATTTTGGTTTGGCTGTATGTAATATATAATTTATAATGTTCTAATAACATCATACATAAGCACATACAATAATAAACCAGTGATTATTACATTGTTTTCCAACATTAAAATAATATCTAATCACTTTTATTACTTATGAGCACAAAATCATGTTGAAAGATTTCTCCTATAATTCTTGAAAAGCTTGTCTGTGTCAGAAAGAGTAACCAAGGGGGTTGGAACTTAGCAAAGGGTCATTTGTATATATTATAAAAGACAACTAACTATTAATAAATAGATATTAATAATTTTACTTTCAGTTTTAAAACATTGAAATGTAGTAATTTAGCAGGACTGCATAGGCCCAACAAAATGCAAAAGAAAATTATACATATCTAAATGTATAAACAACAGCAGAAGTATGATTTACTAGGTTAAAACATGGAATAAACACTGGGCTATTTATTATATATTTAGTATTATTAAATGAATAAATGCTGTAGAGTTTGATTCAACCAAGCGGCAGCCTCCTCTAGTTTCTCTTGAAGCCAATACGGAAGTGACTTAAACTGCAGTTCATCGACTGGCCACTAGAAACAGGCTCCAGAAGGGAGCAGAATCTCATTGAGCTCCATGTTAAAATGCACAACTTTACAGCAGATAAAAACATGTTTACAGCCTGGTACAAATTGTGGTTTTGGTCTATACGGCTAATTTTACCGTTCATGACAACTGTGAGGGGGTGATTTTTTTTTAATAACTCATTCATTTACATTATATAAAGCCTTACATTTCTGCATAATTAAGGGTGTGGCCACGTTGAGTGACTAGCCACTCTAGCCAGAGTGGATAGCCATTTATCTGCTGTCTATGGATTCAACACAGCCTATGACATCAACAACAAAAGGGGACGAGTTTTGTTCTACTTAAGTAATTTTTTCCTATTTTGTATACATTAATGGCAGCACATTGGGTAGCACTGTTGCCTCATAGCAAGAGAGTCCATGGTTCAAGTCCCGGCAGAGCCAGGAGTCCTTTCTGTGTGGAGATTGCATGTTATGCCTGTGTCAGCGTGGGTTTCCTCTGGGTAGAGATCTGCGCGGGACAGTTTTTTTCGTCCCGCTACCCCCTAGAATTATTTTGACCGATCCCGCTAAATTTAGACCTTGTTTCCAGATTTTAATTTCCCCTAAAGGAAGAGGAAGAGGGATAACAAATATAAAATGTTGGTTATACAATAAATATATTTGTTATTTTGTTTTATCATGATACTGTCAACACCGTAAAAATGTCAGAGAAAATGAAATGAAAACTGACTACTAGCTAGTGCTACAGCAAAATGAAAAACAATTTTTTAACATCCATGCAAGAACAGAATGTCGCTGACTGACGAGTTTCATTACCGAACGCCTCTCCTCCAAAATCTGACCACAAAGGCAGAATGTTCTCTCTGAAGGTGCTCTCGTGGATGGGATGCAAATAACATATATTACCAGGTTCAGGACAGGGAATTGGGAACTGTTTGAACGCCACCATTGCAGAACGTTTTGTTCACTTCAAGTTCAAGCGTGGATACGCTGTTGTCAAAGAATGTTGGGAGCGACTGGGCTATTGTCAGATCGCTCGCTCCTGTCCAAAGTACACCAGAGTTACCGACCACTACCGTCTAGAGACCTGCACTCTCGCGGGACCCAACGCAATAGAGTGTGGCGCAGGACTAGATTTGATGCGAGCGTTAAGGTACTCGTGTGTGTGTGTGTGAGTTGTGGGAGAATAAAACTATTTGCGGGAGAAGGTAATGTATATTTTTGCGTGAGCGGGACTCCTGCAGAAAATCCGTCCCAGGCAGGTCTCTACTACCGTCTTTGATTTGGAAATGTACTCCGACGCTGCAAGAAAACTGATCGGTTTCCGCCCGAGAGCCACGGGAATGCAGACCTCTACCTCTGGGGGCTCCGGTTTCCCCCACAATCCAAAAACATGCAGTATAGGTGAATTGGAGACTCCAAATTGACCATAGGTGTGAATGCATGTGTGAGCCCCGAGCCATGTAATGGGGAGGGTTGGGAAAGACCTGGCAACCTACCCCGGAAAAACAATTGCCAAGAAAATTCATGGCCAGTCACTCGCATATGTCAAGAGAATCACCAAGAGTTGGAGCCAACTGAAATGGTTAATGAGAGAGATACACATTAATATAATTAGCTGTGCTTTACTTTTCTGCAATTAGAAATGTATTTTCTTAGCTGTCCACAGTACCAGGACAACTTTAAGTTTTATAGCACCAACAGCCTTATCCAAGTGTCTATGTTGCTAAGACATTTGATATAAACAGCCTGCTCTCCGAGAAAGCCCTTCTATCAATCTATAACATCCATTTCCTCCAGATGAGGATGTGATACATAGTCTTTTTATCACTAAACGTTCGTGCCACAGTGCAGTAAATGATTCATAAACCCCATGTGGTGGGAAGCAGCTCCTTTTATGAGTTTCCCATTGCACAGACAGGTGATGGGATGGCCCATCATTTCCCAGTTTTGCAAGGCTAAGTGGAAAGAATTGATTGGCCGACGGTGAGCGAGAGCGTTCAAATGAGGGAGACTTTTCTCACAAAACCTACTTAGCGCTGGTCGCCTGTTACATCACAGGACCATTATTCAAATATACGGCTATGCGGGTGGGCATATATGCCAATGGCGGCTGCCTTTTTACTGGCAGATGAATCTCATCATCGAGGAAAGCTGTTATCTATCTATTAAAGTCCAGAATGCACCTGGCTCCCCCCATATACTCTACATCATCCTTAGCATTGCGGCTCTAACCCCTGGTGGAAGAACAACACCAATCATCTATAAATAAATGATGACTGGCTTTCATTGTGAAAACGGAGACATTTTCAGACACTACAACAATAATACAACACATGCGCAAACATACTCTATGTTTTTAGTTGTCTGTCTGTCATCTCCAAATTCAAATAATTTTCATGCTTCTGTTGATTGATAGCTTTTCTGTTTGATTCCCTGTATTATTATTTTAAACACTTAAGATGTATGTTGTGTAACTGGACCATGACTCACTAACTTTTGTGCTGCTCCTCTGAGCTCACACAGTTGTTGGTTTCTGTAAAATAAAAGGTTCTGTCAACAACTTCTGTCAGCAAAGAATAGGCTTGCTATAGTTGGTGTTACCTGTGTTCAGCTGGCACAACGATTACATCACTTGATTTTTTTTATAGTAATAAAAATAATTTAGTTCAGTTAGAGAACAGACACTACATTTAAAAACTGAATGCGTCTTCTCAATTCACACCCTAATGTTTTCCACCCAAATCCTGGGTTGAGCCTTTTGGGGGTTATTTTTTCAGTATTTGGGTAGTTTGGGTAGTTTACCCAGATCCTGGGTCAGACATAACAACCCAGAGGTTGAGTTATTTATTGCATATAATTAATACAGGTTTGTGTACATTTTATCCATACATTTGTTCTGCATATTGTTTAATTATATGCAAAGCAACATACAGGAGAGCGATATGAGTCACCTAAACGAGTGTCGCGTCGGAAAGCCTGATGCTTTACATACAATTTTATAATTTCGGCTACGAGAGAAACGCAGTACGGCAGTCTAAAGTTTGAAGTTCCTCCACTGAACATGATACAAGCTCCAGCACAAGATACAGCGCCGTTACGGTGGAAACGGGACAACAGAGACTGCTCGATTACACTTGAATTACTTCTAAATGTTAAATTTTGACTTCTCATATTTGTTAAATGAGCTTAAATCTTGCCAATATGTATTAAAAACGATGTAACATATGCTATACTGTGACTTGACTTGACAAGGAATGCTCCGCCTTTTTCGCCTCCTATACGATTTCGATACCTGGGATTCATTATTGGCCGATACAGAGTACTGATCTGATATTAAAATAATGTTTTTAAAAAATTGCAGGAAAAAAGGGCAGTATCGGAGCCGATACCCAATCTGAGTATCGGATCGGTGCATCTTGACTTGTCTTACAAGATTTGGTTTCAGTGCGAAATGTAAAAGCACCTATTTAGGCAAGTTTGTCTTCGTACTGCTTTGTTGTTATGTTTTTCATTAAGAATAAAAATTAACCAACCATTCAAGCAATTGCCAAGCAATTTCCACTAATTGAAAGTAAAATGCACATGGCAATTCATAAGTGATTTAAAAGCACAGTGGAAAAGAGGGGAAAAAATCTCCCTTGCGGTTCATGGATTCCTGTCAATTGAAAACACCACTTCCGGTATCTTGTTGGTTACTCGACACGGGTAAATTGCAATAGCAATCAAGTTTTTATTATTTTTATCGAGTACTCTAATTTAATCTAGGAATCGTGACAGCCCTAATAGAGTGGAAAAAAAGAGTGCAATTTAAAGCTGTGAAATCAATTACATTAATTTTAAAACATTATAAATAGCAGAACATTTAACACTGACACATCTTCTCCTATAATAATCTTGAGCAACAACACCAAAAATAACATGTCATTTCAACATTTACTCTCCTTATACAGTCTGGAACAAAGCATGCTGGAAAAAGCAGATTTCTTTTCTTTTTTTATTGCAATTTAATGCAATTTATAATGGTGATCAACTGTTTTTAAAAGATGAACAATATTGATACGGAATGAGCAATACTTATAGTTCTTGAACTGATCAGTCTAAATTCTCCATCAAATGTAATTACAATTTTAAGTATCTTAGAATGTGTCAGTCAAAAGCAAATTTCTTTACTTGAAATAAACTAAATAATATATGTAAATATTAGACAAAATATTGTTTTTATTATTTATGTATTTATTTTGGTATGTCCAATTAACTCACTTTATTGAAATATTGTATTAATGCTGTAGCTATTTATTATAGTGATATTTAAGTGAATTATTTTTTAGAGAGTAACAACAACCCATCGAATTTATTATTTCCCAACCACAACAAACCATCACAATTTTACATTATTATAAGAGTAGTGCTTTGGAGCAACTAGAGGTTGATTCACTCAATTGGGTCACATATACTCAGAATTGAACCCGTCTCTTGCCAGTAAGTGGTTTGTGATCCAAGACAAAATGTTTCTCTATTCCACACACATAAATACTTCTATCACTAACTCAGCTTTCCTCACCCAGATGCCACAGAAACCAAGTAGTGGCAAACGTGCCAAGACAGGTAAAACATGTCACAGTTGTGTCTGACTCTCTCACCTGCTCCTTCCTTCATATGGCTTTATCCCAAATAGGGTTCTGCCTCTCGCAGCAGGAATCAAAGCAACAGTCTCAGTTCAGTGACCAAGGTAATGAACGACTTAAGTTACAGTCTACTACTACAAGCTGTTTATTTGTTTCATGCATTATCAGAGGAAGCAAAGCAAAGGGCAGCAGGAAGCAAAATCCTTTTAAATGATGTGTATTTTCTTCGACTGCTTTCAACACGTGCCAATATTTCAAAAATATGGATTTAGACACCACTTTATTGTATACATTTAAAGCTAACATAAGTGCCCTGAAGAGCTTTGTCACTACCAGCCTGTATATGTCTTAGACAACATGGCCATGGACAGTTGGCTGAATGTCTGATGCATATGGAAAAACACATTTGTAAACTGGAATTTTGAAAATGTGAGTTTCGAAGTCGTCATCGGATGAATTCATGATTTCCGGGAGACTTGTGTGCTGTGTGCTTTAGCGGTCCCCAGGAAACAAAGCTGTTGTGAAACCAAAGCTCATCATGGAAGAATAAGCTGTCATGTGTAAAATTGTGACAATGAGCACTTATCATGATAAACTGAACACTGGATTTTTAAAAGTATGTGCCGTTTGCAAGTGCAAGAGCAAGAGTTTTACACACCAACATCAACATTACATTTTCACACATCTAAACATTACACTGAACAAACCAAACTGTGATTGGTTGCTTTACATGTTAGTTATGCCGCCTCTTTGGGCAGTCCTTAAAGGTCCCGTTCTTCATGTTTTTTTGAAGATTTGTGTTTACAGTGTGCAATATAACATGTGTTCATGTTTTGCGTGTAAAAAAACACAGTATTTTTCACACAATTTACTTATCTGTATACCGCTGTTTTCACTGTCCTAAAACGGGTTGATGAGTTCCTTGTTCTATGAAGTCCCTCCTTCAGAAATACGTAACGAGTTCTGATTGTGCCAGCGGTTCCCGTGTTGTGATTTGACCGCAGCTTAGCGCACGTTGCACGGTTCCTGTGTTGTGATTCTACAGCAGCTTAGCGCACGTTGCACGGAAAGGTCACGCCTCTTAACGGGAGATATATGCGCTCAATGATCTCTAAGTACAGCGTCCCTGTGAAAGCCAAACAAAGGTGATTTGACTCCGGGATGAAAATAACAGCGTCTCGACGACATGGCGACAAACACACTCAAACGCAACACTTCCTCGTCTTCTCCACGCAACACTTCCTCTTCTCCACGTGGGACAGCAACAAGACCACGCCCACTTTTTTCGCATATTCTTGTGGGCGGAGGTTAGTCTGTTCTACTGTTCTACTGACGTAATTAATGTAGGAAGTACCAGGATGTAGTCCAAGCCAGCCGTTCGCTGTAGGCTTTGAAAGGGGACTTCTGTTAAATAAAATATCTCGCTTGGCATTGAACTTTGAGCTTTATAATTTTACAGGTATTATTTATGCTCTAACAGCAACATTACACACTAACTAAAGTTTGAACAATGGGATCAATGGGATCTTTAAGAACATACTCATATATTTCATAATTTCTACATAAATTAATGTTTTGATTGAAGCTACATGCAACTTTTTATTGGTGTGGTGAAGTGCATTTAAATCTAGGTTGGTAACCTAAAGGTTTGAACCCCTGAAATGGGTAAACGATAAATTACCACCATTACCCCATCCAGAAAGGGACATTACGGGATAGTGCTCCCAAAAATGAAAATTTTCTTTACTCACCCACCATGTCGTTCCAAACATTATTTCTTCTGTGGAACACTAAAGAAGATATTCAGAAACATTTTTGGGCAAACTTTCCCTAAGACCCCATGAATGGCTTGACAAGCATTTTTTTTTTTAAATTGTGTATTTGTATTCTATTGAAACGGGAAGATTGAAACAGCAAGTTGATGCCAGACATATTAAAGGACTCATCCCTTGTTTTAAAATAACCATATCATAGATATGAACTATGACTGACTAATTACTATCGCTTATCAGGGATACTCTAGCATGTAAATAAAATATTTTCTTGTTGTTTCCCTTATGTATTTATGTTAATGAAGCTAAATGCCATATACAGTACAGAGGATGTGACCTGCCTTCGCTTCTTTAAATTACCAACAATTGACCATGTATAGAAACATTAAACATAACATCACTTTATGAAAATGTGGGAATTTGATTAATGAAGCAAACAATAAAGCACAAAACAAACTCAGATACAGAATACCTCATTACCTCTGCTAAAAATAACCCAAAGGTCTGAAGCTCCACAGAGAAATCACGTTACACCATAAAACATTGAACTCCTACAACTGCACAGAACAGCTGTCAGACACCAAGGTTTGATTACTGCATGATTAGAAATATGATGGAATATTTCAGATTGATTTAATTCTTGCACAGACCTTTCTAGAGAGTGGCCAGATGTTAACTAATTGCAGACACCTTCACTAACTATTCTGCACATTAAAGGGATAGTTCTGTCATCCTTTACTCACCCTCAAGTTGTTCCAAACTTTTTTTTGAATTTCTTTCTTCTGTTGAACACAGAAGAAGATATTTTGAAGAATGTCAGTAACTAAACAGTTGATAGGCTCCATTGACTTAGTGTTTTATTTCCATACTATGTAAGTCAATGGGGCCTATCAACTGTTTGATTACACATATTCATTAAAATATCTTCTTTTATGTTAAGCAGAAGAAAGACATTCATACAGGTTTTGAACTACTTGAGGGTGAGTAAATGATGACATTTTTTATTTTGGGGTGAACTATCCCTTTGATGCTATTTGTGCATAATGGTGTTTGAATAGTTTTAAAGGGGTCATGAACTGGATTTAAAAAAAAAAAGTATACTGTTGTCTGAGGTCAACTTATGACGTTTGTGTGGTTTTTACATAAAAAAAACATCATAATGAATGGGTAATAGGCTATTTTCTGCCTTGGTTTTGAGGCTCTCTGAAGAAATGCTCGGTTTTGATGGGCGTGCCGCACCGAAGACTTGGAAGTAAAAGCCCACGGCTAGGATTTGCTAAGATTTGCATATTTAATGAACTTCAGCTTTATCATATATCAAATATCTTTATCATACAGACACAATGATTCATCTCACAACCCGTAATTGATTGGAATGTATTTTTTTATTACTTGACCGGCCCGATCAGTGAATATAACCGCAAACCACACACACACACACACACACACACACACACACACACACACACACACACACACACACACACACACACACACACACACACACACACACACACACACACACACACACACACACACACACACACACACACACACACACACACACACACACACACACACACACACACACACACACACACACACACACACACACACACACACACACACACGAGCACAAGAAAGAAAGGAATGTTATTTCTCTATGTAAGATAGCCCGTCGACAGGCCGGTGATAGGTTTTGGTAACCCGTCTGAAAAACACATAGCCCCGGGATGTTGGGCTTAGCGAGCCCTGGCCCATAACATTTCAAGTCCGAGTCTGATCACTTATGAAGCAATAATACCTCAAATAAAGGATTCTCCAGCCTGTGACAGCGTGCTAAGGTATGTAATCAATAGATATCAAACGATCTGTAACAATGCAATACTAACACATATAAAAACATGTTTTACTCACATAAGTGTGTTGCACCATTCCTGTCGGATCCAATATAGAAGGCACAGCATTGTGTTTTAATCTCAATATGTCTGCAAATCCAGTCTCGACCTGCATCTTGTTTACAATCAAAATGAAGTGAACAAACGCGCAATGTCTTACACACATGAGCTGGAACCTCCACGAGTCAGTGGGCGGGCTTGATGCGGTGCTTCTGCATTCTATGAAGTGAATGGTCGACATATTCTGAGATTGAGTGTTTTCTGGGCCTGGTGTCATTAAAAGCTTTTCTTTGACAAACAAGGAAGTTTTCAGAATCGAAACTTGTAGGATATTCTTATTTCACAATTAACTTGTATATATCAAAGGCTCAAAGGAAAGTTGATTTATCAATTCATCACCCCTTTAAATAGCTGAATACAGTTTTAAAAACATACAAGTATAAAGTACTGAAGCAACTGGAAAATGAGGAAAATTAATAATAACGGCTCATAATTGTATCCATAAACAACAAGCAGAAAGAATGTATTGCAGCCAACTAAAAGAGTTTAAAAAGAGTTTAACAAATCCCTAAGAGTAAATAAAGTGGGAAAGAAAGAAGAAGAAGAAGAAGAAGAAGAAGAAGAAGAAGAAGAAGAAGAAGAAGAAAGAAAGAAAAAAACATCATTCAGCGGTATAATGATGTATGGCAAGGTGGCCCAGATCCAATCTACATGTAAATAAGCAGCTTTAACATCAGGTGTTGCCACAGATCGTAATTTTGCTGTTTCAGGGTCTATTTTATGCACTTTCTCCTCATTTTACACTCACTGGTACATTTGTTCATTCGTCAACTCATCTGCTCTCTCCGCTGCTCACCTTGAATAGTTGTACCATGAAAAAAATTACTTATTATGAGAACAAATGAAACAGAATTGGTGGACTGAATTAGTTGTTGAGCTAAATATGTTCATAAGCCCACTAGACAGTTCTCTATAGCGCTTAGTTGTTTAGAAGGTTTTCCATATACACAGATTAATAAATAATACTATACATAATACTACAATTTTGGCAGAAACCCATTTTAATAGCCTGAAAAAAATATTAACATATAAGAATCATGTTGATACTTTATGGCAGTTTCTAATCTAATGAGAAGTGACTATACAATAATAATAATAATAATAATAATAATAATAATAATAATAATAATGTAACATTAATTACTTGAATGTGTGAGATCTCAAACATTAAATGATGCAACGTTTTTCATATTTTCTAATGGTGCACTTTACATTTGCTAGAGACAAAGTGACCCCAAATGGTCATACATTTTGGTTACTTTGTGGTAAAACAGAAAAGAGTTTCTTTAATACAAGTTAATATTTTGATTATTTCATATTTAAATTACTATAATATTTTTTACATCATTTGGGATCTTTGGGTCCTCAAATATAAAAACAAAAGTCACATACAAAACAACATGTGATTTAAGTCAAGTGCCAAACCAACTTTTGTTCAATTGTTGCTGGTCTAAGGCCACATCCACTGGGAGCCAGAGCTTTCCCTATCCGATCTTTTTTCCCCTCGTCTAATAAAATAACTGCTTAAACACAAAACCAATGAAACCGACTCAAAACGATGTAGTATACATGCCAGACCAGTATGTGGCGCTGTAATTCTGCCACAGAAATACACTAAAAACGGAGAAGAAGAGTTGTGGCTAGAAGGGGTAGAGCAACGGAAGTGAGTCGGAAGTGAATAAATAAATGTGCCACTTACCAGATTGTGTTTTATTAATGCCTTCAGCCTACACCTACTCCAACCCTAAACCTACCCTTACAATAATGCAAATACAGTAATTAAATTACGAAATATATATGTGCGCATGCCCAATGGCCGTATACCTTCTTTACCATGCGGGACTTGGTGTGATGACATCACAATTTTACAAAATATACGGATTGGCTGTATGCACAAAAAAAAGGCAAGGGTGTCGCTTTCTGATTTATCCACTCTGGGACTCGGTTTCCAAAAATACCAGTTTCAGGCTCCCAAAACGCAGGATCCAATTTTTTTACGTATACAACTAAACGCGTCTCCGTGTGGACGTGGGCCTAAGAGTCTTCCAAGCAGGGAAGATGTATATTTTCTCTCTTTCTTTTTATTTTCGAAAACCCAGTGTTACAGTCTACACATGCTTTGGGTTAATCTCACAAAAACACCCCTGCTGCCCTGCTACACTCAAGATAACAACCTTCCAGCCAAAGTGCCTGGAAAGCCGCTTCTTCACCTGCGAAAGAGACATTTCGGCGTCTTCAGGTCCCAACCCTCCTCTTCAACAGGAATGATAAGAACAGAAAGGACATCGAGGTAGGGCTGGCTCGACTGCAGGTGTAGAGGTAGTAAGCAATCTGCCGGGTGCCCTTCTCTGCCCGTAATGCATGCAGAAGTGTGTGATTGATTTTCAGCAAGGGAGTGGGTGACTTAATGTCCTAATGCATTGCTCTGTCACAGTCGCCGTGGCTTGGCAGCCTGCCCTTTTCATGGAGGGATCTCTTGCTCGATTGGATGAGACCTGGGCAAATAAATAAAGAGAGGGGGGGTCTAAGGAAGAGGAAAGCAGCGAGCACACTAAAGGAGACAGGACGGCTCTTTTTTTGAAATCATCTTGACTGATGGCAATTCAAGAATCGATCCTATTTAGCAACACTCTCTGTGTTTTGGTCCACATCTGCTGTTGTCACCTTGTCAGCATGACTCAATATATAACTCAATACATTTTCAGTTCCATTTCAACTTTCTGTAATTCCTCTGAGTAGGCGTATCACCTTGATCACACGCAAAGGAAGCAATGCCTCTCAGAACCATCACCGAGCTCGTCTTTGAGCTATTAAACAAAACAACAGCCTCTCAAGATGAGCTGATGACTTTCAAATGCTAATGGACAACATGATGGAGTCTTGACATTGATTTCAAGATAAAACATAACTACCGTGTGAAAGTTTTCAAAGCTGGGTTTCAAAGTGACAGAGCGACTGCGACCATGTCATTAATCTCATGACCGTTACTTTAATGAATTGCTATAAACTGCCAAGACATAGTGAGGGTTATGAAGACAGAAGTTTAATTGTTGACATGTATGAAACATTTTAGAGCCCCACAGGAAGCCAAAACTTTATAATTACTCGTGTGTGATATCAATTTTCATCTAATGAGCATATTTGGATCCAAAGCGTGAAAATAAGAAGCAAAAGGAAAAAGAAGAAAAAGAAAAAAAAAAGCAACAAGGTTAAACATTATTATTCTTTAGCCAAAAATGTTGTAACTATCTATTCATACTAATTTCCTGCCTGATGTAAATCTCTCAGAATCGTACCGTTCCCTACCGTGTGAAACAAGAGACTGTCGTCATGCTCCACTCATGCTCCACTCTACAATGTGTTAAAGAGGCTGACATTATATATCGCAGTGAATTTAATGAGTACAGCAGTGGCGTCCTGGAGCTCAGAGGCTGATGGGATGAACGCAGGCCAGCTAAAAGACAATATTGTACCGTACCAATTACTGTCTGAAAAGGTCTAACCCTCTGATGAGAAATATTTTTGTTGCCAAAACACCAATTTAGTGCATCAGTGGAGTGTTTCAGTGTAATGACTGTAGGTGTGCCGGCAGCTATAGCAAGAGGGAAGGATTATGGCAAGAAGCTCTAATGTGTCGTTGGGAACTGAGAATTTAAAAATGTATTTTATTTAAATACCATTTTATTTAAATATCAATGTTTTTCATGACATTCTGTTTTATTAAAGGTTCTCTAACGTGAATTCGTAACTGGTGAAGTTCTTAAAAGATCTAAAAGATGAATGACTCTTTTAGTGAATATTTTCCTTGAGCTGGTTCTTTTCAGTGAGTTATAAACATACAAGTGTGAATAGTGTACTCCAATTCTAGAATGAATGACTCTTATGGGCTGTTTTTTTTTTTATCAAATAACATACAGCACAACTATTATTTTAAGTGAATCATACCATACAGCACGACCAGTGAAGTCTGAATGCAGAGCAAATGACTCTTATGAGCTGGTTCTTTTTAGTAAATCAAAAACCTGCAGCGTGACCAGAGTAGTCTAATTATAGAATTAATGAATCTTATGAATTTATTTTTACAGAATCAAAAACATACGATGTGCACAATACAGCTATTTACTGGTTGTTAAAAAGAAAATGATCTTTCTATTTACCAAAAGTAATTGAATAATCACATGACAACAGACTGTTGAAAGAATAAACAAGTGTTTCTTCCTCAAAAGTACTAAAGGAATCATTAATGGAACCATTAAGGAATCGTAATCTGAACCAGACTCTCTTAATTCCTTAAGATTCCCATTCCTGCACACACACACACACACACACACACACACACACACACACACACACACACACACACACACACACACACACACACACACACACACACACACACACACACACACACACTTCTGCACGCAACCCTCGTCCTCTTCACACGCTCTGTGATTCATGGCTAGGGCGGTGCACGGAGGGCAATTATACTGTATCGATCTCAAACTCCCGTGGGCTGAAATGTATGTATGTGCATGTGCTGTCAGGTGGACTTCCACCAGCACATTCAGCCTGACACACTCACTACTTAAAACGCCCATTGGGGTTTCACCCTGGTGGTCTCGCTAAACCTGTAGAAATGACACAAGGTCAATTTACCCTCAACCCTTCATCTTTCTTTACCCAGTCTCTACTCTCAAAGCCAGCTATGAGTGACGCGAGCACTACAGGAAAGGCCATCGAGTTGGCTGTCGCTCTGTCTACACATCCGTTGAAGCTTTCCAGATCCCTAAGATGAAAACAAACACCCCTTCCAGCTAATCTAATGCTCTCTAGAGTCTTGCACAGCTTTTTTGTTGCACCGAGATGTACTAAAGAGGCCTGCTGCTATGTGCCGAGATGTAGCTTTAATAATAAGTGACAAAACATAACTGTTTTGTGATGTGAGAGGGTTTTCATGACTCGTCTGAACCGGGCCTGAGATATGCTTTTTTTAAGTGTAAAAAAAACCTGAGGAAGTGAAGTGGGAGAGGTGTGAAAGAAAAGTGTAAATCCGTGTCACGACTGACGGAGCGTGATATTGAGAAATGATTGTGTGTGTGCACGTGAATACATGCTACCTACCAGTGAACCGAAGAGGCTGTGGTTTGACAAAAGTAGCACATAGTGCCCTGGATATCGTATTTTGACTAGCTGGCTATATTGGTGACTGTCCTGTTTACCCCTGGAGTACGAGTCTCTCCCTTAATAAAATAGTTTAAACGTACCTACTAAGCTCACCAAAGTCTACATTGAGACAATTTAGTGCACAGGGTATTGGTTTCAGTACAAGAAGTTATACTAAAATGAAATATTAAATCTCTCACACAATAATATTTCATTTTATTTTAAATGACAAAAGCATTTATATTAAAGGTGTACTATGTAATTTGTTTTCAGTAAGATATCCAAAAACCACTAGGCTAGTGTTGTATATTTTGTTCAGTTGAGTACTTATAATATCCCAAATGTTTCAAACAATTTGTAAATCGTGAGAAAATTGCTATTTTACCCAAGGAACCGGGCCGTGTGAGGGAGTCGCCTGTCAATGGCGTCATATCTGCGTTACCCTCGGTTTCCGGTTTTATTTTGCAGAAACGCTTTACAAGTGTCATAGCAGCCACCGAGCGAATGCACAGAGTAACGTCATAACATCAACACGCTCAAATGTATCTAATATGATCAACAGAGCTGAGTTACCTCATACTCATGACCGGAAAAGCAGAAATGGTGCCGGCGACTGTGGCATAATAAAAGTCCTGCTGCTCGCAAGGCGTGTGTTCCGCTCTTCTTATTAACAATCCTGCAGCCTTGCTCAGCTCCACAACACTCGGTCCTGCTCTGCTTCATACTACAGTAACGTTAATAATCTCATCCATGAACATGATTTCTGCCCGAGTCCTATCCCGATTCTTTTCCACCAGCTGTGAGGTGAAGACGACATCACCCATGAATCCATGCTCAAACTTGGCGTCATCGCCTTTGTTTTGAATAGGCCACCTCTAGTGGACCGAAAAGTTACATAGTGCAGCTTTAAGATGTACATCATTAAATGCAAAAAGTCTGGCTGTGCTTAATGGTTACATGTTTGTACCCTTTAAGCACACCCGTTGCCATTAAGCTCACAACATGTTTTTTTTTTTTTTTGGGGGGGGGGGGGGGGGGGGGGGGAGAATTCTTTTTTAAAGAATACTTTTATTATTAACTTGAAGTGACAACCATCAGTTCATATTTAAAGTCTGTTTATTAAGTATTTACATTAAAGGGAGCTTAAAGGGAGCACACTGAGCTTAATTGAAACAACACTTTTTTTTAATTAATAAATATTATTAAATTTAATTTTAAATGACAATTTTGCTAAATAAATAATCTAGGCCATGCATATTTTAATATGAACAGCTATTACTGAAATATCTACGAAATTTTGAATTTAATTTAATTAATTTTTAATTTAATATGAACAGCTATTGCTGAAATATCTATGAAATATCTACTTTTTCTTATTAATGTCACACTGAAGCTGTGTGATTTTCATAGTAGTGCACCCTTTAAGCTCACCTTCTATGAAGTCTAAAAATTACAGCAGTGTAAAACCACAGAACATCAATAAACTGTAAATGTATAATATAATGGATTTAAAAGTACAAGCCAGTAATGCATGTGAAATAACAGATTCAAGTAGCACACAATCTTATACAGCTATTAAGTTGTTCTGTGGGGCTCCTCTTTTAGTGAAAGTTTTCAGACAGCTTTCAAAATGGTTGCCAGACAGTCTGAACACATTAATACCCATATCTCAGTGTGCAATGCTCTGATTAGCTTGAAATTACAGGAGGTATATAATAAAAACACATCAATTGGTTAAGACATCAAGTAGGATGATAAATTATTATTATTTGTTTAATCTGAGCTCAAAGATAGCAGTGTGCTTAATGGGTTCTTGAGCTTAATAGGTATGTTTACCCTATCAAAGTGCAACTTTGCAGATTTTCAACCAGTATGTATTGTATTTGTGTTACAATGCGAAGACTACAGATTATATTTCCACATTTTGTCTTCGGTTTAAATCAGTTTGAAATGACTACAAACACTGAGGTTTTTACATTTTCCATTGTGGCATTCTCTCCGTATTTTGGCAGAAGGAGCAAACGACAGACACAGTTGGTAACATAAAGAAACATAAAATGTTCAAAAGGGGGAAATAAAGTGTCCAACAAAACAGGGGATCTGGTGTCCTCGTCGAGCCCAGGAAACGTGAAGGAAGGGTAGTGTGTGGATAGGATGGGTCCAGGTGAGGGGAGGGTTCTGACGGCCGGATATAATTTGTCATTATATAAACCGGTCTGAACTGCTAACTCCTTTATCAAATTGTCAGCAACAGTAGTAAAGAATCTATTAAAACAATTGGCTACTTCTTTCTGGTCTGTCAACAATTGATCATTAACTTTAAGACTAATTCTAGAACCTTTACTCTTAGCCCTTTTCCGACATCCTAAATCATTTAAAACTCACCATAACTTTTGAGAATCCTGCTTTACTTCACTAATCTTATTCTTAAAAAAAAATTTTTTTTAGCATCTAAAATTTTCATAGTCATCATTATTTCCATTCCTTCTAAATGCTCTTAAACTATCATTGCGTTCCTTAATATCTTTCAAAATACTATCCGTCATCCAGGGTTCTGTTCTTTGTTTAATTCTTATCTCCTTGTAAGGCGCAACTTTGTTCAAAACTTGCAAGAAATTGTTCTTAAACGTATCCCAAGCTATATCCACATCATCACCTCGATCAAATTTATCTTCCTAAGTTCTTCAACAAATATTTGTGGACTATACCTTTTAAGCGATCTGATTTTTAATGTATTATGTTGCCTTATGGACTCTTTCTTTAATTTCCTAATTACGTAAACCATATTATGATCACTTAATCCAGCCTCCAAAACACCACTTCTAAAAATCTTGCAATTGTCTGAAACTAATATACAATCAATAATTGTTCTACTTTTAGGAGTAATTCTAGTAGGATCAACAATAATTTGTTTCAATGCATATGACTTACAAAATGAACTAAAATATTTAAACACTGACGAATCCTTCTTCAGCATATCTGTATTTAGCTCACCCAAAATGATTAACTCTTGACCTAAAACATAATTTGACACATTTAAAATCTCTTCGAGACTCTCATAAAAGTCACTTTGATTCGGAGGACGATAGAAAATACCAACCAAAATCGGTTTACTCTTTGGCAGCAGAACATCCAGCCAAACCGCCTCGACTGCAGTATTTGCTAAGTCTTTTCTCTCTTTAAACATCAAATCTGACCTTATGTATGCACATACACCACCCCCTTTTCGATTTCGATCTTTTCTTAGTAAACAATAATTGTCTATATGAATCTCTGTATCCAGTATCGAACCATCAAGCCATGTTTCGCTGCAGCTGAACAACACCACATTAGATTCATGACATAAATAACGAAGTTCACTTATCTTTGGAAGCAGACTCCTGACATTGAGATGAACTATGTGCAGACCTTTCATTGACCCAAAAGACTGAAGATCGCTGATTTTAGACTTTGATGATTTTTGAAGAAGCTGTATTTCATTATTCACAGTAGATTTACTCGACCAAGTCCTCAGCATCCTGCCTCCATACTCTGTCATAGAAAACATATCTGACACACCATAGTCCTTTCGACATAAATCTCTTGTTTCATTACAAGGACGTAAATTGCTCCACTGATCCGCCATCAGGCTCCATTCGACACCAATTTCCGATCGCCGACATTGCTCCGCACCCAAAGCCCGACGGCCAATTTTTGGCAAAGGTTGGGCAAACTCCTTCACCACCTTTGCATGAACCAGGCCCAGGACATTGATGTATGTCTCCCAACACAAGTAGACACATTAATATGATTCATAAGTCACTTAACTGTCTTTTTTGGCTGCGTCTTTGTTTCTTTGAACATGTAATCCATGGATGAAAAATTTGCGTATAGATAACATTCTTTCCAAAACCAAGATGTTTACATCCACATCTAGGTTGCTTAATTTCAATATTAAAATCAAAATTAATATTGTCCACCTCATTAAAATGCCAAAAAAACGTATAAAATACTGAGAAGATGAGAAGTGTAATTAACACTCCACTCCTGCCTGCCGCCATCTTGATTTGATCTGATCAGAGATCTGGGGAGTTTGCTCCTCAAACCATTCCTGAACCATTTTTGCTTTGTGGCAGGGCATTATCCTGCTGAAAGAGGTCACAGCCACCAGGGAATACCGTTTCCATGAAAGGGTGTACACGGTCTGCAACAATGCTTAGGTAGGTGGTACGTGTCAAAGTAACATCCACATGGATGGCAGGACCAAATGTTTCCCAGCAGAACATTGCCCAGAGCATCACACTGCCTCGGCCGGCTTGCCTTCTTCTCATAGTGCATCCTGGTGCCATGTGTTCCCCAGGTAAGCCACGTACACGCACCCGACCATCCACGTGATGTAAAAGAAAACATGATTCATCAGACCAGTCCACCCTCTTCCATTGCTCAATGGTCCAGTTTTGATGCTCACGTGCCCACTGTTGGCACTTTCGGCGATGGACAAGGGTCAGCATGGGCACCCTGACTGGTCTGCAGCTATGCAGCCCCATACACAATAAACTGCAATGTACTGTGTATTCTGACACCTTTCTATCAGAACCAGCATTGACTTCTTGAGCAATTTGAGCTACAGTAGCTCTTCTGTTTGAGCGGACCACATGGGCCAGCCTTCGCTCCCCATGTGCATCATTGAGACTTGGCCGCCCATGACCCTGTTGCCGGTGTTCCTTCCTTGGACTACTTTTGATTGATACTGACCACTGCAGACTGGGAACACCCCACAAGAGCTGCAGTTTTGGAGCTCTGACCCAGTTGTCTAGCCATCACAATTTGGCCTTTGTCAAACTCGCTCAAATCCTTATGCTTGCCCACTTTTCCTGCTTCACATCAACTTTGAGGGCAAAATGTTCAATATATCCCACCCACTAACAGGTGCCGTGATGAAGAGATAATCAGCGCTATTCACTTCAGCTGTGCCTGTAAAACATGATATATATCGTTATCGTGAAATAAAATTACTCATATTGTGATATAAGATTTTGGTCACATTTCCCATCTTTAGGGCTATACTATTATGGCATTAGTGTGGGCGATATGACCATAATCATATAAATCAGATAGGAGTTTTTTTTTTCTTATATTTTTGTTATGTTTAGTCTGCATAAGATAACGGATAAAACCGTCTGCCAAATGAAAAGACCAGCATCCACCTACATGGCATTTTTGGTGGGCATATGTTAAGCCTGGTAGAGACATCAGCATATATACCAGCATCCACAACACACCATGCTGTAGTTTTCACCAGGGTGGTCTGAACGCATGTCCAGAAAAAGAATAACAGAACTGAACTACAAAAGACCTGATCTGTAAGATCTGTATGACAAACTAGACACTCTGATGCCTGAGGGCAGAACTTGGTATAGCTGATCACTCGCGCCCTGTGCAATAAAAGCCATCTGGGAAGCCTGCTTTTGATCAGCACAAGTTTCTTTGAGCCGATCAGTGGCGCTGTAGAGCACATCATCATGAGCAGTCTTCAGCCTAACAACTTCATCAGGCGAGCTGCTAATTATGCGCAAGGCTCATTAGCGAGGCCTGAGGAAATGTGGAGCTCTAAAACTTCATTAATGTAAGCATTCAGCCTGAGCATAATTACATCCCCTGCCCCCCTCTTGCCATGAGATGCCACATTAACCCGCGACTCCATCCGGACACTGGAGCAGACTCTCGACAGACTTCCTCCGCAGCTGCTCCGGGTGGGATTGCACGCTCCAGTGTGGGTAGAGCATGTGAACTTTTCCCTTCAGACTCCGTTGTGAGCCCTCAATCAACACCGTAGAGCAGACCTCGTCCCATACGACTGCCTTAACGTTCCCATACGATCTTGCATGCTGTCATCACTCAAAACGTTTCTGAAGGGACCAGAGAGCTGAACACAGTGAGAACAGAGAATGTGTTGGATAGGGTTATTGATCTGACAATGCTCTTTTTTTAAATTCTTTTCGCTCTCTTCCATTCCGTTAAGAGTCCCTAGGTTATAAGGTTTCACAGCTTTGCAAGTGGATTTCATCACCACCTCTCGGTCTAATGCATATGTCAAGCTGATATCTTGGCAGCCATGATGAGACCTTTATTTGGAAAGGATGAATAATTTACTGGCTCATATCAGAAGAAAGTATTTGATTGTGTTATCACCTGTTTAGCAGTCTCTAAAAATGTAAAAAGAATTTAGCCAGGCCTGTTTGCTCAATTTTTCTGATCCTATCTGCTCTTCATTTGATTTTATTTGCAATGAACCAAAATAGTTTAACAGGCCAGAGGAATAGAAACAATGAACAGTGAACAGAACACACAAATTGGCATATTTTAGATCATATTGATGTAGAAGGACAGAGTCATTGAAACATCAAGACTGTGATCTCACCAGCTTTAGGGCCCTATGAAATCCTTTTAATTTTTTCCCATTATGGGACCAGATTTACTAAACAGGGCAAATTAGTGTGAGATTAACCCCCCCCCCCCCCCCCCCCAAAAAAAAAACACCTATGGTAGTGGAAAGTTCTGCGTGTGATTTACTGACAATGCGCAAATTAATGAACACAGATGCAGCCGGATCATTTCCATTAAGGACCAACACAATCTACCAGTTAGCATCTGGATTAAAGGCATAGTTCACCCAAAAATGAAAATTAGCCCATAATTTACTCACCCCCAAGTCATCCTTGGTGTATATGACCTTCTTCTTTCAGACTAATAAAATCTGAGTTATATTACAAAAGTCCAGGCTAATCCAAGCATTAGAATTGGATTCATAGTTGCTCTGTTGTTGAAGTCCATAAAAAGTGCATCTGCTCATCAAATAACATGCTCCACGCAGCTCTGGGGTATTAATAAAGGCCTTCTGAAGCGAATCGATGCGTTTGTGTAAGAATTATATCCATATTTAAAACTTTATCAAGTAAACTAAGTAAACGCAGCCGGTAGAGCTCCCGGAAGAAGCCGCTGGCCCCTCCCATGGGCGGCCGGCGGACAGCGGTGCATCGCGACGGCCCGCTCCACTGATGGGATTCCCGCATACCCCTTGGCTGGCCCACCGTCAAGGGTAGTGAGGGGGGAGGAGTCACTCGGTCGGTTTCTGCCAGAAAAAGGTGCCGTCCACGACCTCGTGAGGTCCTTGTGCACCTCCGGGAAGAAAGGCAATGGGGCGGGACACTGAGAACCAGCGCAACCCTCCCCGAGAAACCAATCATCCAACCTAGAGGGTTCGGGACATGGTGGAGAGTTCCACACAAGCCCGACCCTTTCGGCGGCCCGGGCAAGCATAGTCGTCATCTCGGGGTCCAGTGCGGCCGTTGCTACTCTCCCAGAGGGAGGCAGTGAACTCCCCCTCCGATGCTGCGGTCGACATCTGCTCGTCCACTGGAGCTCCGAAAGTCACCGCCGGCCGCCCATGGGAGGGGCCAGTGGCTTCTTCCGGGAGCTCTACCGGCTGCGGAACTTGTGAGGGAATAGGGACCTGCGGAGGTTTACTCGGCGGGTGTGCCCTAAACGTAATCCTCAGTTCACCCTGGCCATCCGAAGAAATAGGTCTTTTCTGGTAAATTAACTATCCATAAACGCCTCCTCAGCGTGCCGTTTGCCTAAACACGTGAGACAGCAATTGTCAATTGCCGCCAGGGAACGACCGCATCCAGAAACGCACAGGTGGAATGACATCTTGAAAAAGACGCAGCGTCACCCGTGTACTCTTTTAGAGGAAACGCTCTCGTGCTGAAGCACCCAGGGGGAAACGCGACAGTGCACAGGGTTTAGGTGCAGCCTGCGCCTGTACTCAGGAAAAAATGCCCTCATCCAACAGGTTGCTGTGAAAACAGCAGTTTTTTCTTTTCTGGCAGCAGTGAGCACCGCGATCCCGCTGATGTGTGCCGTAACTCCAACACCACGTCCTTCCTCGTTCTCCGGTTCTCTGGAAACTCTTGCTGATAGCAGCTTTAAACTCAATGTGAGTCCTCTTCATACTTCAGCTCTGAAGTGAATGACAGCGTGCATTCTCTCGCTTCCTGTATATACCCGCAATGCGGGGCAGAGCGTGAGATGCAAATCTCGCATGCCAATGTTCATTGGCCGGTTCTATATAGCTCGAAGCTGATAGGGGCTCCCAGAAGTGATCCCAATTCGTCTGTGGCGTCCGACATACGTCGAACGTGACCGACTGAAAGGGAACAAACTTTTTAAAAGAACAAAGGTTTTAATTTATTATTATTACTAGTGTTGGTAGTATTATTATTACATTGAGATTTAGCTAAATTATACCATACAACAGTATACTTCTGTATACATATAAATATATACTTTTGTCACAATTTCAAGTTAAACCAAACTTTTATTTTGACGTGAAGACCTTTCTGTGTGAGAGTTTCTGTGTGTTTATGATATGACGATAGTTTTTCTCAAATTAAATGGTAAAATGCTGATGAAAGTTCATGCACTCATGTCCTCATATGGTGAGGCGGCAGAGGCTGAAAGAGTTTAGCTCCAACCTTGAAAAAAACACTCACCTGCCTGTAACTCTAGTAATCCTGAAGACCTTGATTAGCTTCAGGTGTGTTTGATTAGGGTTGGAGCTAAACTCTGCAAGAGAGTGGCCCTCCAGGATCAACTTCCCCCACCCCTGGGTTACACCCATATTAAATTGATGCTTCACAATTCACTCTATTTAAAACAAAAAATCTATGCCAGACAGACCAATTCAGGAAGAAAGAAAACCCCATAATGCTCAAAACATTCAAATGTTTTCAGTTAAGACGTTTTCAGTTCGGTCAACTGGCCCGAAAATCTCCGGGTCATCAGGCCATACTGTTGGACCCTGTCAAACCTTTTTATCCTGACATCAGGTTGAAAATGACACAGACATGTTCTGACATCTCAGCCTTATATCCCTGTAATCAGGTGGGCCCAATCATACAAACCAAAGACTGAAGGTCAGCATAGAGGGCAAGACTAAGAATGTGATGCCTGACTCAGTGTGATGGCTGGAGGCAGTTAGTAAGGACAAGAATATGAGTCTCACTTCCAATCTCATCCCGGCAGACCTGCACAGGTCATGGGGTCAGAGTGATTACATGCTATTACATGCAACAGAGCAGCTCCGGTTTGTTGTTGTACACAGAAGAGGTCACAAGGACTGTACAGGGACTTGGTGTTGGACATATAAATGACAAGAGTGCAGCTCTCGGGAGGAATTGCTTTAGAGAAGGCGAAGAGGGTGAGAGGGTGTAGCTTAAGAGAGGGCAGGAGGTGACAGCACAAGAACAGAAGATGAAAAGTGAGAGCGGCATTGGACAGCCATAGAAATACCTCAAAAGATTAACTTCCTAAATGGAGGTCAGAGAAATATAATTGTTTTGACAGAAAATGCAGTAGTAAGCAGTGTTCTTCTAAAGATCTCTTTGGTAGTGAATTTCAGTGTCCATGAAGTAAATGTTTTACAGGACAAATGGTTAATCCAGGCTAAATAAATCTATATTGTAACATTAACTGGAATCTAAAATACATGAGAAGACAGCACTTTGACTTGCTACTTTTGTGTAGTCTCATTACTGATCAAAGTGGGCCTCATTTACAAATTGCATACAAGTGTTCTTATTAAGGCTTTCACACAAAATATGGACTTCATCCTTTGGCTAGCGTTACATTATATGATCACGCTCTTATTCGCGCAAATGCTTTTAAACCATTCAAGCGCGACAAGACAAAAGAGACCGCACTGTCTGTGAATGTCGTGTCTGTGTGACACACACACAGGAGACGCACAGAAAGACGTGCCCGCATCCTGTGCACAGACAGCTGGGCAGAATCAAGTTCTCTTTCGTGCTTGAATAAACAATAACACACAGAATTATGCCAAAATGCCCATTTTGTCAATTATTCTCAAAAGATAAAGATCTTAAATGAACTTAAAGAGTTATGAAAAAATGAAATTTGCATAGGGTTGCTAAAAGCCTGAACATTTCTGGTAAATTTCCAGAAACCTTCCAAAAGAAATTCTGGAAAGTTAACAAAAATTCAGGAAAGTTTCTGGAAATTTGCAACCCTAGATGCGCGTCAGATCCGTGTCATGTTCGGCAGCGTCAGATCTTAAAGTGACAGCAGCAGATCTTAAAGTGACAGCAGCCTAATAAACCAGTTGCTGTGATGTCTGTCAATAATGTTAATCAAAGAACAAAGGTAATAGAGAAAATTTTAGGGTTAATAAGGACTAATATATATTTACAGTAGCAAGAATAAAAATGGATCTCAAATTCATACAGGCACTGCTGGAGAGGGTTCTGAAGAACATTGGGCAGTTGAACTGCTCAAGACAAACAAGGGACTCAAGAACAACCATCACAAAACAAACAAAAAAACAGCCATGGATCATCCAGGGAACGACACACAGTATTGAGAATTAATGGTTCATAAACTTTTGAATGGGGTTATTTGAATCATTTTATTTTGTCTTGTGGACTATATGTACAGATTTTTTATGTAAAATATCTTATTCAGGACATTACTAAATAAAAAAAAAAAAAACATGCATTTTGTATGATCTCTTTTATTTAGTTAAAAATATTCACATTTTCACAGATTCTGCAAGTGGTTCACATACTTTTTCTTGCCATTGTGTGTGTGTGTGTGTGTGTGTGTGTAAGCTATATATATATATATATATATATATATATATATATATATATATATATATATATATATATACATTTATTATTTATGTAGTTAAGACTGTAAAGTGTTTGATAACCGTGATACAATTTTTTTATATTGATTATATATGAATTATATACGTATATGTAAAAAAAAAATTAAGTTCACTTCAATTAAGATGTTAAAAAAGCCTAGTACATGTTGAAATTGATAGCTTTCAATTATACTGTAATGTTGAATGCCTATCATTAATGTTTAAAAAAAAAAGTATTAGTATCAGTGATACTAGCCTTCATTCATAAAAAGATTCCATTACAACAAATATTTAAAATACTCAGTCTTCAAGTTGTTTCTACATTTATTTGGAGAGTAACTGTGAAATGATTACAATATAAAAATATGAAAAACTTGTGATTAATTACAGATTTTTTTATTTGTTTAATCGATTGACAGTGACACCACTAATTTCCACACAATCTCCTCTGTAAAGGTGCAAACATAAAAATGTCTAAAATGTCTTAAATATTTCAAATAAAATATGTTATTTTGAACTTCCTGTTCACCAAAAGATCCTGGGGAGAAAAGTATCATGTTTCCATCAAAATATTAAGCAGCACACTTGTTTTCAACATTGAAATGTTTATTTAGCAGTAAATCTGCACTCTGAAGGATCATGTGACACTGAAGACTGGAGTAATAGCTGCTGAAAATTCAGCTTTGCCATCACAGGAATAAAATATTCTTGGAATAAATTTTTTTCAAAATTTAAGTTGTAATAATATTTCATAATATTTAGCTTTTACTGTATTTTTTATCAAATAAATGCAGCCTCTGTGAGCTTAAGAGACTTCTTTCCAAAACATCCCCAAACTTCTGAACAGTAGTGTTGGTGTGTATATCATTTCTATAGCAAACATCGCTACTAATTACCAGGGTTAATTGTTTAACCCTGATGACCATCATTACACATTCATAATCCCATTCTAGAATAATGCATTTCAAGTGTGCTTGAAGGAACTCAATGCTATTGTCTCGCGGTAAAAGTGTATAGGATGGAAGCATTAATCATGTGATGATCAGGGATCAGTAGAATTATTATCCCAGATTATGTTTTATCCCAGAGTATTGTACGGTAAGTCACAGAGCGCATCTTAGCAAAGGTATTTCATAACATAAATTTGTTCTTGTTTTGCGAATTGCCGTGATCGCTTGACACAGGTTGCTCTTGGTTTCTCAGGCCTGTGGTGCGCTTGTTAGCAAGTGACAGATTTAAATAGGATTTGCATCTCAAATCAGCCTGTGAGGAATATGAGTGTGATTTGTCGAGAGAGAGAGAGAGAGAGAGAGAGAGAGAGAGAGAGAGAGAGAGAGAGAGAGAAAGATTGCATTACAGCTCATACAGAGAGAAACAAAAAAACACGCACAAAAAATGTCCCTGCCAATGACCTTGAAGAAAATGTTCTCTGATTTGCAGAGGAGTAGTAGGAGAAATGTCTCGAGATGAGGAAGATAAAGGTGTAGAAAAAGATAAGAAGATAAGAGGCAGCACAATAGGACACCACCTCATATAACGTTTAAAGAAAGTAGCAAAGATGAATCCAAACCGGCATGTGAACCAATGGGAGACATGAGGAAGATAAAGGTTTAGAAAAAGATAAGAAGATAAGAGGCAGTACAATAGGACACCACCTCATATCACGTTTAAAGAAAGTAGCAAAGATGAATCCAAACCGGCATGAGAACCAATGGGAGAGCGTTTAAATAGATTAGTCACACAGTCAATGCCATGTGGAGTCCAGGCAAAGGTAGTGAATGAAAACCTGAGAGTACAGCGAGCAATGGCTGAAGTGGCTCAAATTTGACTGCGCCTCTTCAAGCACTTACTGGTGCTGTATTTTCACTATACATATTTGAAAGTTAATTTGCAGGATGAAAGGTGTGTGAGGGGCTCGCGTAGCACCACATTCGTCATGCGTCATTAAGGGAACAAACAGTAAGATGGAAAGATCAGGCACGGTGAAGCATCTGCACGTTTAAGATGCCAGAAGACATATGATATTTACACTTTAGGTTTGGTAATTTGGCTAGAATGGTAATCAACATTGATGAATTATGCATGACTGGTACAAGGAGGCAGTGACATGACCAGGTTTTGCATATAAGTTTTGCTGAAGCAAAATTCAGAGATGTGCATTATTTAAAAATGCATGTTGCAGACATTTATTTTGCTTTGCCTCTAGTGCAACAGAGTTGTTATAAACCTTATCTGATAAATCGATCTAACTCATAGACCTTTGTAAAAGGGTGTATGATTCAGCATAATGTGATAAATGGTTATTTAGAGTTAGCTTAGGAAACATCCGACTAACTGCAGAGTAAAAGCTAGGGTTGGGAATTAAAAATGCATGGGGAAAAAAATGACTTTCAGTTATATAAAAGAATCATCCAAAAATGAAAATGTCTTTGATGTCGTTCCAAACTTCTGTTGCTTACTTTCTTAAGCAGAACACAAAAGGAGAACTTGTGAAGACTGCTGGGGTAATACACTGTTTTTTGTTTTGTTTTTTATGGGAAAAAAAGAAAATGGCAAAAGCCACAAAAAAGTATAATGAAATTAATTAATGCAGCTTAATGCATGCGCTATAGTCCTAGTCTTCTGAAGGCATGATAGCTTTGTGTGAGGGACAGACTGATAGATACATTATATAATTTGTTACATGTGTTCCATACAATGACAGCAAATGGTGCCTAACATCTCATTTTGTGTTCCACAGAAGAAGAAAAAAAGAGACGTCATTCCAACAAATGATGTAAATATAATGACACATTCATTTAAAGATGCAGTGTGTGCATTTTAGTGGTAATCTAGTGGTAAGGTTGTGAATTGCTCCCCCAACGTTCACCCCTCCCTTTAAAAGCACATAGAGAAGCTACGGGGGCGACAGAGGACAACAATATTGTCGTCGGAGAGAGCAGAGAGTGACCAGCGTTCTGTAGAGAAGTTTGTCCATTTAGGGCTAATATAGAAACAGGACGGCACAAAATGGCTATTTCACTGTAAGGGCTGAGCTGCGGGATGTTTTCTTTAGATTTAGAAGTTGTGCTGCCGTGGCAGGCCTATGCCATTTTCGATGTACAGAGCGTGCAGAGCACAATTTTATTTATTTTATTTTCACAATTAGGTTCGATATTTTTGTAATAACGGCTGATTTTCAGGAGCCACCATCCTTGGGGAACATAAATAGCGGGATGAATCGACTCGTTCCACGCAAATTGACAAATTTACCTAATTGACGCGTTGTTGCAACCCTAGTTGAAACTCTCTTCGCATCCTGATAGCAATCAATAATAGAAGTGGTGTCAATATTAAAACATGTATATAATCTTCTGTGGAAGTATCAGGACCAGAAAGTCAGGTAGTAAAAGTAATTGATCTCTGTAAGTTATTGTAATGTAATTGTTAGTGTAATGTTTCTCTGAGACATGAGGTAATTTAACACAGTCTCTCATCTTGTGGCGCTTTGCTGTGTGCGTGGAGGAGGCGTGGCTTTGGAGACATTGAAGATGAGGGTGAGATCTCATTCTTTCAAAGCCAGCTTGTTATAGCCTCTCCGAAATTGCCAACCCTACCTTTAAATCGAAACGAGGGAATGAATTAGTTCAACGTGGCCTTACCTAAACTAGGGAATCCTTGTCAGATTCTAGAAACACAACTGTTATATTTCAGATTGAAAAATAAACTAAGTTTCACTACTCATTATTATTTCATAACTTAGATCATGCCATGGAGAAACCCTCGAAGGACAAAATAAATCTACTCACATAAACCAAGCACTCACTCACACCTGATATGATACAGTGCTTTATGCTCCATCTGTCAAACATCTTCCCTGAATGTAAACATTCTGCAACCCATATAAGGAATGTGAGGACGAATATCCATTTCGCTTGTCAGAAGAGCTCACGGTCTGTGCGTATGAGTTCAAACATACAAATAGTTTGGCCACCAGATAATGCTCATCACATCGGCATGCACAATTTAGTAAATAAATAAATAAATAAATAAAATTACATGTCTGATAGGGATAAAACCAAGTAATCATAAGAGAATTCGTCAATGTGCACACTTGGAATATAAACCTCAATGGAAAAAATTGATAAGACAAATCCAGAGCTTGCGTGAGGTAATGTGGTTATTTATCACATTCGAAAAATATCGGTTTGCTTTTCTATTATTAGCAAGAACAATCTTTGCTGAGATTTGTTGGTGGCCATGATGTTGTGGCCCTCCTCCCCACGTTCCTCATTCGGGAAAAGTTTGATTTCCCAGCTTGCTTCGTTAGTGGTGAAAGAATTGGCTGAAGTAATTGTTTCTCGTGGAGTCGGAAGGTATCATCATTTACAGGGGCTAGTCAGTGATTTCATTGCCGTCCGTCTCCCACCACTCGCGTAAAAATCCCCTGCCGAATCACCTACTGTTTTAGACAAACACCAAGGGCATGTGGTAATTTAATTGCTGTCTGAATCTGAGTTTTCAAGAATATATAACTTCAAAATTCACTGTTTATATTCTTTTTGACCACTGCAGAGCATTGTGCGGTTGCGCTTCACTGTAATTTGGATGCATTTCTAGACTTGTATTTCTTTAAATGCTGGCAGGTATTTACAAGAGCAATATATTTCATCACCGCTCAAAAAATAAAAAGAAGAAAAGCACGTAAACATTTAAATTGGGCCGTTATTTACGACAGCATTTATTCTTATCATACCAAGCATATGACATTTTATTTACAGCATACAATCATGTCAAGGACCACGTGAGCAGCGCGTTCCCGATCACAAAACTCTCCCCTCCACTGTGAATAAATCAGAATCCAAATGCACAAGTTTTTTTGTGTTTTATCACCGAGGTGGCGTGCACATTTATTTTGGCTTCCATGTGAGAAACAGAGGCGAACGGCATACGTCATGACCAAACGTTAGCGATTGGTTATGGCAGATCCAGAGTGGCTCTGGGCAGATCCGATAGTTTTAAACTTCAACAGAGTACTCACCTTCAAGGAAGTAAACGCTTGTCAATGGACAAGCTCTCTGTACAAATGAGATGTACGAGAGTCTGGTAAGACCAGGCTTCAGTGCAAGAGCGGCAAACATAAATAAACTTAAAGGAACATACCTCGTGGCCTAATCACTTACATTGTCAACAGCCGCCGCAAGAAGGTTTTGGCATAAATCCATATATGAATAAATAAAATGAATCCATTATAGTCCATATAGTTTCCAAGTCCTTTTAAGCCGATAATCGAACCGTTCGTCACGTGGTCGCTTTTTTGAACGTGTAGAGTCACAGTCTCACAGTGAAATGCCCGAAACAAGTGTTGCGTCCGAAGGGGCGAATTTAAATTTTGCTCAGTACCTTTACCTTGTTCTTTTCAGTATGCATCACCCATTGATAGAAGAGGCCTGTTAGCTTGTCTCACTTGTCTCACATATATATCATTAAGGGCTGCTGTTATGCCCTTCCTGGAATAAATGATTATCATTTTGACACTTGACAAATCAGAGGTTTTCACAGTTGCTTGGTTTTCTTTTTGTGATTTATTGTTGGCAGCCAAACACAACATATTTTCTTAAAGGGATTATTTTCACACATTCTTTATGTTCAGTTGATTTGACAGTGCTTTGGCTGTAACAGTATAGCCTATAAGAAACCTCTAATAGACAACCAGTTATAATTTGCATTCAGTGCAATAATGTACCTTTGGTTGAAGCAATTGTCTTTGACCTTTATTTGACTGCATTTGTATATCCCTTACTGTAGCTGGGCTTGCCTAGGTCTACTGTTTGCTATTCCTTTTTGCAGAGTTCCCAGACTATTCAATTCAGGAATATTCAATTCCTATTAAACGCAGTAGGCCTAAGTAGACAGATAACCCAGAATTATTGCACTTACAAACAATGTTTGGCTTAACCTAACCAGCTTGTTTTGACCCTGGTGACTATTGGTGTATTTAGTACTGTAAGTCAGGGTTTCTACTCTCTCATTACTGTTTAATGTATTGTTTAATTATTAGTTTATTTATTACATTTTAATCAATTTTTATTTATATTAAAAACAAATATTTATTTGATCTAATTTAGACTATTTTAAAGATTAATAACTAACTAATATTTTTTTGTTTTAATCACATTTTTATAAATTATTTTTTCAATATAATTTATTTATTTACTTAATTATTTAATTATATATATATATATATATATATATATATATATATATATATATATATATATATATATATACCCCTTAGTGCCAATTGGGCATCGTTTAAATGCAACGGCCTACCTGAGCATTGTTTCTGACCATGTCCATCCCTTTATGACCACCATGTACCCATCCTCTGATTGCTACTTCCAGCAGAATAATGCACCATGTCACAAAGCTCGAATCATTTCAAATTGGTTTCTTGAACATGACAATGAGTTCACTGTACTAAAATGGCCCCCACAGTCACCAGATCTCAACCCAATAGTGCATATTTGGGATGTGGTGGAACGGGAGCTTCGTGCCCTGGATGTGCATCCCACAAATCTCCATCAACTGCAAGATGCTATCCTATCAATATGGGCCAACATTTCTAAAGAATGCTTTCAGCACCTTGTTGAATCAATGCCATAGAATTAAGGCAGTTCTGAAGGCGAAAGGGGGTCAAACACAGTATTAGTATGGTGTTCCTAATAATCCTTTAGGTGAGTGTGTATATACTGAAGGTCCAACATAGAGGCATGTTCCAATAGTATGTAGTGGCATAAATTAAATTGTATGAATCATATTGCAATGAGAGGCAGATATCTCATATAGTGGGGCTAGTTGTCACACTTCAATAATACTCAGAGTCTGCCCTTATTGCCTGAGAAAAAATACATAAATAAATAATTGCTTGGTAAGTTGTTACAATGGAACCTGGCACAAAATGTAAATATTAACATATATTATGAAACAGTTTCTATTATACTGCATCAAACTATTGTTTTGGCCAACACACTGTTTAATACATTTTTTATTTATGTATTTTTTTGATTGGAGAAACTCACAAAAAATATTTTCATTTAAGAGGGATTGAATATGTGTTTCTTTCCATTTGTAGAAATATGTATTTGCTGGAAACTGGCATATTCCTTTTTCTTTTTTTTTTTTAAGTTAGAATGCGAATCCTTAAAGGCTCATCTTTCTGCAATTTACCCTGTTTTCTTTTCACACTTTAGCTTGTTTGCACGCAAAAACAATAGAACCCAAAATGTCTCATAAAACTTCATCAGCCTGCTGGAGAGACAAAGGCGAGTGTGAAGCTAATAAGGTTTGCACAACGAGCGTACTCTGAGAAAAAAAAAAATGGATTTCAGGTCATATTCCATAGACTGCATGTGAGAGAGTGTTAAAAAGGCAGAGCATGACAGTGTGTGTGTGAGAGAGAGAGAGAGAGAGAGAGAGAGAGAGAGAGAGAGAGAGAGAGAGAGAGAGAGAGAGAGAGAGAGAGAGAGAGAGAGAGAGCTGTGAGTAGAAAAAGAATGAGAACGTTTTCAACGGAACGTTGAAAGAGAAAAGATAGGCCAGATAGGGAGATAGCAAGCACAAGGTTTTGCAGAGGATCTATTTTTCCCCCTTTTTTGTCAACAGAAGCCTCACTGGGTTTCTTTCCACCCAGGATTTTCCTACACAAAAGCAGCCTAAGTAATACGGTCTAATCCCTCAATCCGAGCCTGGTAGGGAGTACGATAGATTTGTAAATGGTGCCCTTTACAAATCTGTTTTATTCCTTTTTGTCTTTTCACATCCATGTCATTCACCTTTTCATTTCCTTTCTCCCCAAAATGCTTTATCTGCTTTCCGTAGTCGCTTAATGCTTTCTTCCTTCCTCTGCGCTCCAAAATAATAGGGAGTGTTTAGCAATGTTACGGCTCAGGATTGGATGTTCCTCATTCAAATATTTACTTTTCCATCTCTTGATGCCACAACAGGATAATATCCATAACTTGTTGTTGTATTTAAATATATAACAATTTACAGTCCTATTTGCACTCCACATTGACTGTGTTCTGATTGGACAATGTAATTGTGGCATAATTTCCAGAGTTAAGTGGTTGGGCCGGGCATTTTAATATCATCGGTTGTGCGGGCTATAAACGCCATTGTCGTATACACCTATGGTGTGGGTTCCGCTGTTGCGATTGAACGTGAATCTGGTTCGGTAAAGGAGAGCGGCTGTATTTATGGTCGCTTCCGCGTTTGCCATTTTGTCACAGCTGCTCTAATCAGCTGATGGCTATGAGTTGTATTTGTCCTCCTACAGGTATGTGTTTAACTTATTATATCCGCTTATTAGCCGTGGAAGTGGAGTCGCAATTTGTGTTTCATTTCAGTTGATGTTTTGTTTACGGGTGAGTAATCGGGTGAGTGTTTTGTTAATAGGCTGAGTAATTACACTTACAGCTACATCCCGGTTCCCGCAGCTGTCATTTGGTAAGTCATAGTTTTTCTTGTTTTCTGTAAAGAATATTGAATGTTAATTGTATGTTTCTTGCGCAGATTGCAGGGTGAATAACATCCTTACAGTCGCAGAACCGCTGTCTCGTCCTATGGCCGATTCGCATTGAGTCCGTGTGTGTTCTGGGTCGCGGTGGGGTTTGACCCGTGCCAATGAACTGTGTCCTTGTGTGCACATGTTTTGTTACAACAAAAGGCTTTGAGTGTCCTTATTTTGTGTGGTATTTAGTTTTGTCTTCGTCTATTTAATTCAAATCAGGTATTTTGCATATCCGTTTTTTTGTTATTTTTGTTGTTCTTGGTTTTGTAAAACTTTAGTAGGCCTATTGATTTATTTTTCTTGCATGTTGTAATTTAGTTTTCCTATTAATGTGAAATTGGGTTATTTGAATTTAAAATGATTAAATTTTTCTTATTATTTGTCTTAATCTAAATTGAGTTTATTGTTTTTGTTTAATTGATTTTTTTTGGTTGATAATATTGTGAAACATTTGTTTTGGCGTTTAATTTGTTGTAGTTTATTTTGAGTTAACGTGTATTGTGGTTAAGTCTTTCTTTACAGTTGTGTAATTGATACAATAGATTGTATTAGCGTGTGTGTGTGTCTGTGTGTTGAGTTATTTTTTTATCTAGGAGCTGCGGCTTTATTGACCAGGGCAACCATTCCTCTATAGATGGTGGTGGTGTTTCTTCATTGTGTGCTGTGGTCGGTGGCGTGCACTGGGGTTTTTTAATTGGTATGTGAGTGTGCTGTGCAGATTTCGAGATCCCTGATTATTGGAGCATCTTCCCAAGCAGTTAAATGCTTTGGGTGAAATTCCCAAGGTGGCGTAGTCAGGCATTGTTCCTTAATCTGGTCATCTCAAATCCATTTGCTAAAGTTACCTGGCCCCTACTGGGCTCCGGTCACATAATGTAACAAATTAGTTTTAATATTCCTGAGAAGGTTAGGTTAAAGGTAGGGGTGGGATTATGGGCTCAAAACTATCTATGTATTTGTAAAATGTAACTATACATATATATTTATGATGTAAATATGATATCAAGGATTCATAAACATGCTTATGTTTCTAAAGCTGTGTATGCATTATGTAAATACTTGTACATTTAAGATGCTGTTGCAATATGTCCAGAGTGCTTCAGTGTACGCTTTTGTATGTTTGATTTGTAAACGTTCGATATGAATACTAATGACATCAGTAATAGTAAGCTCCATTCCATCCTGAATACAGCACAGTATACTGTTTATAATATAGCAGATGAAACCATAAACATTATGCAACATTAAATATTTTGTATTTTGTTGTCACATGACCAATTAGTCTTATGCATATTCTAATTCATAGAAGGTAGACTAGAGTAGAGTAGAGTATTTCCCACATTTAGGAATTCTGTAGCTCATGCAGATATTCTACACACACAGAAAGATCACAAATCGTGTCTGTGGAAACTGGTTATCAACACTTTGCAGAAATTGTTAGGAATTTGGCACCTCAACATTTGCAGGGTCTTATCCCAGATTCCCCTTTTGTCTGAAAGTTGCAGTGGAAAGGACAGCCACTGAGCTGTCAGCGCTGACCTGCGCAAAGCATCATTAACCCTCATGCATGTGCACATTGTGTATTTTTTTCCCCCAGAGGTGAACCCAACCATCAGTAGCTGAGTTCACTGTGAAAAATGTTGCTGCAATTAGTCATAGCAACTTACAATTTGCTGAGATAAATCCAACTGCTCTAAAGTTAACTAAACTTAATATTTTAAGTTAAGCACAAACACATACTTTTTAAGCTGAAACAACACATTATTTCTTATTTTAAGTAGGAATTTTAAGTTTTGATAAAAAATCACAGCAATAATTTTTTACCCTTCAAATTGTGCAAATTCAAATTCCGAATTGAAAACACGCCCAATTTAATTTAGCAAAAACTCCCATATATATTGCAAAAAAAAAGTGTCTACGGTGGTTTTTCAGGCCATTGCAAAAAGGAATTTTTCGTAAAAAAATATTCGATAATTAAAAGTAAAAGTCGATAATTCTTTAAAGATGGCATGGTATGTTTGGACAGAAGACGAGACAAAGTTCTTTGTTAAACACATAAAAAAACTAAATTATTACGGGAATAATGGATTCTATCAAGACCTCGAAGCAGATAGGAGGGAGAAACTCCCAGAAACACCCCAGACGTGGCCGCTCCCAAGTATAAGGGGCTTACCTTGCCATTGAAGTTTTAGTTCACTCCAGAATTAAAATTTTACTGATAATATACTCACACCCATGTCATCCAAGACTTAATTTATTTATTTTTTCAGTCGAAAAGAAATTAAGGTTTTTGTGGAAAACATTCCAGGATTTTTCTCCATATAGTGGACTTCAACGGGGACCAACAGGTTGAAGGTCCAAATTTAGGGTGACCAAACGTCATATTTTCCCAGGTTTAGGTTGTCTACAAACTGGAAGGTTGGTGGTTCGATCCCCGGTTTCACCTGACCAAGTGTCAAGATGTCCATGAGCAAGACACCTAACCCCAGCTGCTCCCGACGAGCTGGATGGTGCCTTGCATGGCTGACACCGCCGTCTGTGTATGATTGGGTGAATGCGAGGCAATATGAACAGCGCTTTGGATTGCCATGGGTCCGTTGAAAGCGCTATATAAATGCAGTCCATTTACCATCTCCTGTTTTCAAGTCCTGTCCTGGCCCTAATATAACAATTTTCTATTCATACAGAGGGGGCATACTTTAAATGTATTGAAATTAATAAGGAATCTTTGAGTAAACGTTGCGTATCATTTGAGTATCTCATTGTCGGGCCGAGTGTCCTAGTTTTCGGTAATCAAAATATGGTCACCCTATCCAAATTGCAGTTTCAGTGCAGCTTCAAAGGGCTCTACATGATCGTAAAAACTGGGTCAGTACTTCCGCCTACGTCACATGAACTTTCCAACGTGACTACGTAATGCGTGAAGTCGAAATGCTTGGATAACACGCCTACGTCTCCTTTGATTAAAAATATTTATTGAAATATTGCCATGATTTTTGGAATTACTTTTTTCAACGGGGAAAAAAAATGTTTTAGTCGCATAACATCGGAAATGCAGTCGTTTCGCAATCATTTTTTATCGACATTTAGAAAATATCGCAAAAGTTTTACGCAAATCTGTAAGGGAAATCACGTCTAGTATCTTATATTTATGTATGTTTCTATTTCAAAAACAATCAACTTTGGAACCCTCCAAAAAAATGGACAAATCAGGCTCTGGTGCCTATTTGTATTCCTAGCTATATGGTTGTAATGAAAATTGTGCTTCTTTGCAAAGCCAATGAAAGCCACATGACTGTAATTAACTTACCAGTTAGTGCCTATTTTTGTTCATTTTTGATAGTTCATTTATTTTTATAGTCGACTGCTTGTGCTTTCACTCTTCAGTCTGCTTGGCCCTTATTGACTTCAGATTACCTCATCTTCTGTGTGCTCTGAATCATCAACCACTGTCCGGCTAGAATTTCCACACTGTCTGAGTAGGATTAATCTATTCTACACACTCTCTCTTTTCTTCTGTGGCTGCGTCTGGAAGTTGAAGAGTGCTGCCTTTTACAGACAGCAAATGGAAGCAGGAAGGCATCAAGGCACATTAGATTTTTTTTGTTTCATATCGGCAACACAAAAACGTAGCATTTGTTTCTACAGTAGGTAGAACATTTCTACTTTGACTATTTGATGAAGTAAATTAATTGAAAAAATGTTGTCCTTTTGTCATTGTGATTCCATTCCGAGTTAGAAAAATATAACATTATTGTAATTAAATATTTGCTTGGTTATGGCGAAAGCTCACTTGAATTTGTTCTAGGTCAGCAATTTGGAGCAATTTAGTGAATGTTTAAAACATTTCTGTCTAATTAGAAGCACATGATCTGCTGTCTGGTTTCGTTATTGATATAATGTTTAAAACCACCATTTAACAGGAAATCAAGCTCATATAATATCTTGACCTTTAATCGTTTGCCGCTTTTTTTCATAGAATGGTAAAATTTTGTCAAAGAGAACATTAAATATTCACCTTCCATATTGTCTATGTAGACATTAGGCGTATATATTACTATTTTAATCAGATATTCAAATTCGGTCAATTTTATCATCAAATAAAAAAATAACTTTCTTTAATTTGATGTGACCGATGTAGCCTCTGTAGCATGTGAACCGAACATATCCTCCTCTTTGCTACTATTATTTAATGCACAAAATACACATGAATGAACATCAGAATGTAGGTATGAAAGATACAGTACAACTCAAATTGTTTTTGTCCATCCATTGAATGTCTAATATTTTAATCTTCAAACAGTATGATACATCGTAACAGTAATGACATAATCAAACATACATCAACATAATCATAACATAATTAAGCTCTTATGAAAAGACATGATCACATATGATGAACAGATTTTAAAATACCATAGAAATGTGTTCATCTGAATGCTGAAAGCAAAGCAGGTATGGGTGTATCAATACTGAGGAAAATGAGTATTGGAACTGTTTTAGATATTTCAGTGTTGATATGTATCGAAAAATCTATATTTTTGACAACATAGTATTATACAATGTTTTATATTAGTGCTGTCTTAATTTCAATACATCTGTCATGAATGGAAATTATAATATCCACCATTCCAAATAATCAGAGTAGTAAAATTATTATGTAATTGGAAAGTCAAGTCAAGTCACCTTATTTATATAGTGCTTTTTACAATGCCGATTGTTTCAAAGCAGCTTCACAGTGTTAAACAGGAAAATAATGCAACAGAATTTGATTCAGCTGTACAGCTTCTCTGGAGAAAACGGTGCTGTCATCCAGCTCATTTCAATTATCATAAAGTGACAATGTGGGCAGATCAGTAATTTAGTTAAAAATGTATTTGAATATTTAGTGTCCCCAACTGAGCAAGCCAAGCCAAAGGCAGCAATGGCAAGGAACCAGAACTCCATTAGGTGGCATAATGGAAGAAAAGAAGAAAAAACAAAGTAATTTAAATTTTTGTGTTAATTATTAATATGCCAAGTGTGAGGGTCCTTGTATAGTTTACAGCATTAGTTTTTTTTATTTTTATATCACCTTTATATCAGTTTTCAGGGACAAGTGTACAGTTTATGTCAAGATTAGGCTTACAATCAGGGTCAGGTTTTCTACATCAGTGTTATTCACTATCATTTCCCTCTGATTTTAGGGATAACTTATGTGTAGGGTTAGGTTTAGCGATAGGGTTAGGACTACATTTTCAGACAGGAATGTTGTTCCAGGATCAACAAAATATAGCCGCATTTCCACCGCAGGAAATTTCCCCAGGAACTAGGGACTTGGTACTTGGGTTGGTACTTGGTATGTTTCTGTAACGGAGGCCAGCTAGTAGTTGCTGTGCGAGTAAACCTCACTCCTCTGATCTCAAGAGATGCTCTGATGCTAGAGGTTGCAGCTTTTAGCCTCTTTGTTAGAGTGTCCGACTCTCATGCCGGCAGACTTGGTTCGAGTCCCACTTGGAGCGGGCAGTTCGGACAGGAGGGGTTACATTGGTGACATGACCGGGATGGGCGTGAGGTTTAGGGGGAATGAGTGTAACGGAGGCTAGCTAGCAGTCCCTGTGTGAGTAAACCTCACTCCTCTGATCTCAAGAGACACTCTAGCGACTGACACTAGAGGTCGCAGCCTTTAGCCTCCTTGTTAGAGCGTTATGAACTCTCATGCCGGTGGACTCGGGTTTGAGTCCCGCTTGGAGCGGCCCGTTCGGTACATTTTGACCGCAGGGACCAGGGTCTAAATTAAGTTCCGGGTAAAAATGTTCCTCTCAGAAAGTCCCTGCTCGTGAGGTAGTAATTTTTCAAAATTCAGGAACTTTTGGGGGTGGGACTTGGGTGCTGAACATGCTGATTGGTTGAGTTCACTCAGCATTTGGATTTGTTGACTCCACACAGAATTTTCTTTCAACCTCCATTTTTAAAAGTCTGTTGTGGTGCGTGTAGTTAGAGTTCTTTGCTATTCGAATCAACAATGTAGTTTTAAAAATATGACCGATATGTGGAGGACAAAATCTAGCAGGAACTGGAAAGTCACTGACTAATTTGCTTAATCTTCATGATACTTTAGACTACAATGGAAATGCAGACAGCAACAGATCTGGGGAGAAAAGTTCCTGGGACAAATTGTTTCGGGTAATTTTGGTGGACACGCAGCTTAAGTTGACCCAGGACGCAAAATCAGGAACGTGCAAATGAATTAGAATTTAATCAAATCAAGATTAGAATCGAATGAAATTGAACCTAGAAATCTGTGTCAATACCCAGCCACAATGGTTTTCATTTCCAGAGTCATGCTGCGTTCCACCTCACTCTGCATGCCACCACATGAAGTTGTGGTGCATTGAAAGACTGTCTGAAACCACTATACCTCATACTAAAATGCGAAGTCTGTGAAGTCATTGAATTGGCTTTCAGACGGAGACTTTGTAAGGCTCAGGGCAGCAAACAGGCTAATACCGTAGCTGTGGAGTCAGCACAGAAGGACATAATTCGCAGGCCATGGAGAATATTGGGTCATTGTGTTATCCGCTCCCGTGATGCTCTGGGAAACGTAATTTTGGTTGTTTGTTGGAAATAGTATCATGCATGGGGGGTTGGGTAACATCTGTTAATTTCCCTGTGGTTGAGACATTCATAATACTATGTAATTTTAACTCGCTCTCAAAGGCAAGCAAGGGACTGGAAGGAATCTCTGCAGATTGAGCAGGATTTAATTTGTATGGGTAAAGAAAGTATCTGTAAAATGACTCCCCCCTCCCCAGTTTGTCTTAATTGTCTGTTAGCAACACCATCTTGATGACTCATTGAACTCAAAGTGGCAACATGATTTTTGTGCATGTTAATAAGGTTGCATATGACTGGTTTGAGTTTCATTTGCATATGCAGGATATTGCTGTTTAGCTTTGCCTGAGGTAAATACGCACGCCAATTTCGCTGGCGACAGAAAAGTTCATTCAGAGGTGGCCTCGAAAGATTAGGCAGCTGCAATCTCAGAAGAAAATTAAGAAACTTATCAAACGCTTCTTATGCCAGTCTCAAATGACATTTTTTTCCCCCTTAAAATGATTCATTTCTGGTCCTCAAAGCACAAGTGATTGCAAAACTGATTCATTCTTTTATAAACAGCCATTTGGTACAGAGTCATTTGTAATCATTCTTAACAATGTAATCAATTTAACAACATTCTATTTTTCTGAGAGAGAGGTTTAGGTAATCCAGTACTGAATATCCACACGATTGCGGCACAAAAACACAGATCTTTTTTTGCCCAGTTGCAAATTCTGACGACTTGATTGCCCATCCCTTTGTAAATTTATATCTGCTTTTTCACATCTCTCTGCAAAATGGCTTGCAAAAGTAAAATGTTCTCACATGATTTAAGGAACCCCTGAATGAGAAATAAATGAAAAGGCAATTCACAAAGTTATTTTCATCTCTAAACACATATCACAGGAATGCTTTGTAGAGTATAATGTTCACGATTCTTTATAAAAAATTTAAAAAAATCACCCTCAATCTAAAATATATCCAAATTACGGTGTAAATATCACAGACCCACTTTATATTAGATGGCCTTAACTACTATGTACTAACATTTTAATTAATCATTTGATACAATGTACTTATTGTGTACATACATGTTTTTACATTGCACTTACATTTTTAAAAATACCTGCATGTAATTACATCTGTAATTAATTTCTGTAGTTACATTTGTAATTACACAGTTGACACTTCCCTTATACCTAACCCTACCCTTAAACTCACTCATACCACCACACCTGTCCCTAACTCTACCCATATCCCACCTCAATATCAGAAAAGGTGTTTTGCAATACAATTTGAACACAGTAAGTACATTGTACTTATTTTTTAATGTAAGTACATAGTACTTAAGGCCACCTAATATAAAGTGGGGTCAATATCACAATGAAATGTAATTGGAAATATAATAATAAAATATAATAAGAAAGTTACTGTGAACCAGATAAATCGGATGTTTAGGGCAAGTAGTTTTACAAGCCGCGACAGCGAAAGCCAACTTAAGTCGAGAAAAGTTTTGAGGACGCTTGCGTAACGCCCTCTCCATTTTAAGCATGTCTCTCAGTTCATCAGCAGGCTGTGATCTTTTTAATTCTCCACCTGCTCTCACTCGATTAGTGTGTGTCAGAGTAATCCCATTAAAGTCTGAAGTTTCCTCCAGCAGTGCGGTCTCTGCTGTTGTTGCTCAGCCGGAGGTGAATGTTTTCTGAAACAAAGAGGCAAGATCTGCGTCCATTTCTGCCTCCTAGGGTCTGTGGCCTACGTTGTGCTTTTCAAAGCCAAATCTTTTGATGCATGATGAGCATTTGGCAGCGTAAAACGGCTCCTTCTGTCTAAATGTAGTTGTCTTGCCAATGCATTATTGGACAAATCAGCAACCGGCCAATGAAAAACGGTTTACAAAATGTATAACTGGACATAAGTAATTCCATTATGCCTAGAGGTTGGTGTGTCTTTGGCAAGAGTTCTCAATTCATGATGTTATTGTGCTCTGACACGTTTAGTCAGGAGTCACATGACATTTAAATCTTGGCTAATACTATCATGCAAGCTACTTGAAGCTACATTATTATATGTTATATACTAAAAACTTAAAACACACTGGCTATACCTATGAGAATGAACTCTTGTGGTATCCATATTTTTGGGTTATTTAGGGATTGTCAGGACTCCTGGGTGATCATGTGTGTGTGTATGTTGTCTTACCTGTTGGTGGTGGTTCCTCACGGGTTCACTGGCTCCTCCCGCTCGTTTCAGTAATTGTTCACCTGTCGTGTCTAATCAGCTGTTCTCTTTTTATAGCACTCTGTCCTGTCTCTCGTCGCGTGCTCATTGTCTTGGTTGGTCTCAGTCTCGCTGTCCTAGTCCAGTCGTTAGTTCCTGCTGTTTCGTCAGGTTCGGTCGCAGGCATCTGGAGGCTCGTCTTAGCCCGGAGTTTTCTCGCCTGTGGATCGTGAACTTGAACTTGAGTGATCTGTGCTCTGTTTTCTGGGATTACTGGTGCGCTTTGTTTTTAGGCGAGATCCAGTATCATCCAGGTTCCAAAGAGCTGCTCTTTTCTGTCGGACGTTGTTCTGCCTTCTGTCCAGTGTTCTGAGGTTCGTGAGTCTCCTGCCGTGTGAGGATTTCTTCCCGGTCACCGACCAGAGTGGATTACTTCGTGGGACGCCGCGTGTGGTCTCTGTGCCGTGGACTGTGACTTTGGTGCTTCATCTGATTCTCTCTTTACTTCTCTAATAAACCTTGTGAACTTGCATCTGGCTCCGAGACTTATTCTGACAGAATGAGCACGCCACCAATGGAGTCAGCGAGTTCGGAGAGTTCGGATCCGGTGTACGCCGCACTTCATCAGCAGGGACTGGTCATTGAACAGCATTCATCTCTGTTGAATGAAGCTTCCAGAGATTTTCGTGTCCTGTCTGAACAATTTACAGAGCTCAGTACCCGGGTAGACCAGATGGTTTCCCAGGTCGGTGAGCGTTTTCCTTCTGCACCGGTTGGAAGCGCACCTGCAGACCGCGAGCCACACGCGGCGACACCTCCGTCCTTCGATGGCGATCCCAAGTCTTGCCGGGCCTTCTTGCAGCAGTGTTCCCTTGTCTTTGCCCTTCAGCCACGGCGGTTCGCCGCTTCATCATCCAAGGTGGCGTATGTACTGACACTTCTCACCGGAAGGGCAAGACAGTGGGGAATGGCTGTATGGGGAGCCAGGGCTCCGTGCACGGCTTCGTTTGAGGCTCTTGAAACGGAGATGTTGAGCTTATTTGATCGATCACTTCGTGGGGACATGGCAGCAGCCGAGTTAGTGAGACTTTTGCAACGGACCTCTTCCGTTACGGATTACGCCATCGCGTTCAAGACGCTAGCCATCACCTGCGGCTGGAATGACGCTGCATTACGGGCTCAGTTCCTCGAGGGTCTCAAGCCTGAAATCCAGGATGAGATTGCTGCACGGGATCCGCCGACATCTCTAGAGACGGCGATCGACCTGGCGTTGAGGATCGAGACTCGCCACCGTCAACGTGACATCCGCCGGTCGTTTCGTCATCTCGTCGTCTCTGAACCGGAGGAATTCACCGCATCTTCTCTCCAAATGGAGGAACCCATGCAACTGGGCAAGCTCCGTCTGACCGCCACTGAAAGACATCGTCGTCTGTCCTGTGGGTTGTGTTTGTATTGCGGTAAGGCGGGGCATATCGCCGCTGTGTGCCCGGTAAAAGAGTCTGCCCGCCGATGACTTCGGGAGTTTCGGTGGGCGTGTCGTCATTTAAGTCTCCCGTAAGCTGTACCACACTTCCAGTAATCATAAACTATAAACAGTGTTTTCATTCACAGGCGTTGCTGGATTCTGGTGCGGAGGCGAGTTTTCTGGATGCCAGTGTGGCCGAATCGTGGAACATTCCTTTTATTCCTCTGTCTTCTTCCCTCTCCGCATGGACTTTAAAGGGACAGCATATGGCTGTTATCACCCATCGCACTCCCCCTGTGAGTCTGTTTGTTTCTGGCAATCATCGTGAGGAGATCGAATTCTTTTTATTAGAACATTCTCAATCACCCGTCATTTTAGGGCATGATTGGTTGACTAAACATAATCCTCACGTTGATTGGCAGAACGGTGTTGTGTTATCTTGGAAGTCTGCGTGTCATGTTTCATGTCTCGGTCCTGCTCCTTCTCCTGTTGTGTGTTCTACTTTTCAGGTTCCGGATGTTGATCTCTCGGGAGTTCCGGCGGAGTACTCTGATCTGTGTCGGGTGTTCAGTAGAGCTCGGGCCACTTCCCTACCTCCTCACCGGTCGTATGATTGTGAAATCAAACTTCTCTCAGACACTTCTCCGCCCAAGGGTCGCATATTTTCCCTTTCTAAACCAGAGAGAGAGGCTATGGATAAGTACATTAATGAGTCTCTTAATGCCGGTCTCATTCGCCGCTCCTCGTCTCCGGCTGGCGCTGGATTTTTCTTTGTCAAGAAAAAAGACGGGTCTCTTCGTCCGTGCATTGATTATAGAGGGCTGAATGACATTACTGTTAAAAATAAGTACCCCTTGCCTTTAATGTCATCAGCGTTCGAGTTATTACAGGGAGCGCACGTGTTTACCAAGTTAGATCTGCGCAACGCTTATCACTTGGTACGTATTAAAGAGGGCGATGAGTGGAAGACAGCCTTTAATACACCATCAGGGCACTGGGAATACTGCGTTCTTCCGTTCGGTCTTTGTAACGCACCGGCTGTCTTCCAAACCATGGTCAATGAAGTGCTGGGTGACATGATTAACAAGTTTGTCTTTGTGTATCTCGATGACATTCTCATCTTTTCTCCCTCTATGCAGATACACACCCAGCATGTTCGCCAGGTTTTACAACGGCTGTTAGAGAATCAGCTCTTTGTTAAGGCGGAGAAGTGTGAGTTCCACCAGGAGTCGGTTTCGTTTCTGGGTTTCGTAATAGCCGAGGGAGAGATTCGTCCCAATCCCGCTAAAGTTAAAGCGGTCGCCGAATGGCCAGTGCCCGACACTCGTAAAGAGCTTCAGCGATTTCTGGGTTTCGCCAACTTTTATCGGCGTTTCATCAGAAACTTTGGTCAGATCGCTAAACCTCTTACCGCTCTTACTTCCTCTAAAGTGTGTTTCCGTTGGAATACCGAAGCTCAGGAGGCCTTTGATGAATTAAAGTCCCGTTTCATTTCTGCACCTGTTCTTTCTATTCCCGATGCGGCGAAACAATTTATAGTGGAGGTAGATGCATCTGATGTCGGGGTTGGCGCCGTTTTATCTCAGCGATCCTCTGTTGACGGGAAAGTGCATCCGTACGCTTTTTTCTCTCATCGGTTAAACCCAGCGGAGCGAAATTACGACATAGGTAATCGGGAGCTGCTGGCGGTTAGACTCGCTCTGGGTGAGTGGCGTCACTGGTTGGAGGGAACCTCGGAACCCTTTCTGGTCTGGACGGATCATAAGAATTTGGAATATATCCGTTCAGCCAGAAGATTAACATCTAGACAGGCTCGCTGGGCACTTTTCTTCGAGCGTTTTAACTTCACCCTCTCGTACCGGACGGGGTCTAAAAACACTAAACCTGACGCTCTCTCCCGTCTGTTCGAGGGTTCCGGCTCGGAGCGGACCGAAACCATTCTCCCGGAGGGGAGGGTGGTCGGTGCCCTCGTGTGGGGAATCGAGCAGCGGGTGAGAGAGGCCGGCCGAGAGGGGGAAGTCCCGGAGGGGTGTCCGGTGGGTCGTCTTTGGGTTCCTGAGCGTCTACGTTCCGATGTCATCCGGTGGGGTCACGAATCCAAGTTTGTCGGCCATCCAGGAATTCGGAGAACGTTGGCTGCCATCCGTCAACGTTTTTGGTGGTCTTCTATGACTTCGGACGTCAGACAGTTCGTATTAGCCTGTTCAGTCTGTGCTTGTAATAAAGCATCTAATCAACCTCCCGCTGGTCTGCTTAAATCTTTGCCCGTCCCCTCCCGCCCCTGGTCTCATATAGCCCTTGATTTTGTCACCGGCTTACCGGCGTCGAATGGTAACACTGTCGTATTGACTGTGGTGGATCGTTTTTCTAAAGCGGTTCATTTTATTCCCCTGCCTAAACTTCCTTCTGCCAAGGAGATGGCTCAGGTTTTGATTAATCACGTCTTTCGGTTACACGGTATTCCGACTGATGTAGTTTCAGATAGGGGTCCTCAGTTCATCTCTCGTTTTTGGCAGGAGTTTTGTAGACAGATCGGCGCTACAGCCAGCCTGTCTTCTGGTTATCATCCGCAGACCAATGGGCAATGCGAACGGGCTAATCAGGATCTCGGTCGAACGCTTCGCTGTCTGTCGTCTAAATATCCGAATTCTTGGTGCCAACAGCTTCCTTGGGTTGAGTATTCTCATAATTCTCTTCCCGTCGCATCCACTAATTTGTCTCCGTTCGAATTATCTGTCGGATATCAACCTCCCCTTTTCCCATCACAGGAGCCCGACGCAGCGGTTCCGTCTGCTTTAGCTTTCGTGCGCAGGTGCAGACGCACTTGGAAGAAAGCTAAATCACTCTTGTTACAAAACTCCAGACGAACCAAAGCTGCGGCTGACCGTCACCGGCGACCTCCACCCCGTTATGTGTGTGGACAAAAGGTATGGCTTTCCACCAAGGATCTGCCTCTCCGTGAGCCTTCTCGTAAGCTGGCCCCTCGTTTCATTGGGCCATACAGTATATCTAAGGTCATTAATCCGGTAGCGGTCAAGCTTAAGTTACCTCCTTTTCTTGGTCGGGTTCACCCAGTTTTTCATGTATCCAGGGTTAAACCTGTGATTTTTGCCCGGAACAATCCCCCTGTCTCTGCCCCTAGACCCCCCGCCCCTCGTCTAGTGGATGGTGCTCCTGCCTATACTGTTAGGAGATTACTAGATTCTCGTCGCAGGGGCAGAGGTTTTCAGTATTTAGTGGACTGGGAGGGTTACGGTCCGGAGGAGAGGTCCTGGGTTCCGGCCCGGGATATACTGGATCCTGGTTTGATCGAGGATCTCCGTCGGCGGCAGGGTGAGTCCCCTCCGTGCCCGTCCGGTGCCGGTCATGGGGGGGGGGATACTGTCAGGACTCCTGGGTGATCATGTGTGTGTGTATGTTGTCTTACCTGTTGGTGGTGGTTCCTCACGGGTTCACTGGCTCCTCCCGCTCGTTTCAGTAATTGTTCACCTGTCGTGTCTAATCAGCTGTTCTCTTTTTATAGCACTCTGTCCTGTCTCTCGTCGCGTGCTCATTGTCTTGGTTGGTCTCAGTCTCGCTGTCCTAGTCCAGTCGTTAGTTCCTGCTGTTTCGTCAGGTTCGGTCGCAGGCATCTGGAGGCTCGTCTTAGCCCGGAGTTTTCTCGCCTGTGGATCGTGAACTTGAACTTGAGTGATCTGTGCTCTGTTTTCTGGGATTACTGGTGCGCTTTGTTTTTAGGCGAGATCCAGTATCATCCAGGTTCCAAAGAGCTGCTCTTTTCTGTCGGACGTTGTTCTGCCTTCTGTCCAGTGTTCTGAGGTTCGTGAGTCTCCTGCCGTGTGGGGATTTCTTCCCGGTCACCGACCAGAGTGGATTACTTCGTGGGACGCCGCGTGTGGTCTCTGTGCCGTGGACTGTGACTTTGGTGCTTCATCTGATTCTCTCTTTACTTCTCTAATAAACCTTGTGAACTTGCATCTGGCTCCGAGACTTATTCTGACAGGGATCCTTTTGTGTTCTTACCTAAAGGTTTTGGATACATTGTTCTGAGCATGAGGGAAAGGTATGGTTAAATTATATTCAAGCAAAATAGAAGCACCTCCCACACATATTCTTAATTAAATTTATTTAATTTCTGTGTGTTCTGAAAATATCTTACTATATATTTGATGTGAGTTGTGAAAATGTTTTACTACCATCAAAAGTTGAACTCAGAATTTTGTAATAAACAAATATTCTGGGGTGTACAGTTCATTTGCACAATAGCAGTTATTGATTGATATTAGAGTTTTTATTTTATTTATTATTTGCTAGTGTTTGGTGTTTTATATATGTATGTAAAGGTGCAGTATGTAATATTGACAGCTAGCAGTTAAATTGGATACTGCAATCCAAATTCAAAATGTTAGAGAGAGTTGTTTCCCCCGCCCTCTCCTCCTCAGATTCAACGCTCAAGTGGGTTGTCAGATTAAGGAAATATAATAGGAACGAGTGCAATTGACAATAGAAGGCCATGATCCTTATACACTGTAGGTTGATACATGTATTCATCCGCATTTATGCTGGTCGTAGAGCTTTTTAGATGGATGCCGAGGCTTTTTAAGTCGGGTAGAATCTGCAATCTCTGACCCAGTTCATTTGCTGGCTTCCATGGCTGCAATACGCTGTGTTTTCCATCAACTGGCAACCCGGGATAATGAAATACCTATTGAGTGGGCAGTGGGCGGGATCAACAGACCAAAACAAAAACAGATGTTCTGACACTCAATGCACATTTCAAAGTAGAATAACTGGCTGTTGCATTGTCTTAAATGTTAACTTAGCATGTTTACTAAATATTTGCAAATATCTGGTATGTTTATGCTTTAGTACAGTAATGGCATACAGCATCTTTAACCCTTTAGGCTCCAGAGTTTTTTTCCTAAAACGTTCGATTTTGACATATTTATTTCAAAAGGCTATATCTTAAAAGTGATAAAAGATAGAGACTCTGTAAATTAGAGAAAAATTAAGGATGACCCAAAGTGTATATAGGGATTACATTTTCCCATCTAATTTGCATATTATGACGTCATATGGTGGTGGTCATCTTGGATTATAGAATTTTCATGAAAAGTCACATTTAAATGTTAAATGCAGCACTTCTTTCCCCCCAATATGCCCCTCACCTTCTGTATGCTATATTGCACAATACTGAATGCTCCAGTAAATAGTAAATAGTAAACAAACTGTGTAAATCATTACTAATAAATGGTAGAAACAAACCGAATGCATGTAGTGGTTTAACTTTTGCTGTAGAGATTTTCCATTTACTACTGTGACAAGTCTCCCAAGCTCTCGTCAGCGTCGCTCTGGAAACAAACGAGGATCACCTGCCAGCACTCAGCACGGACCGGACCGTCACAGCTGCAGGCCATCAACACCCACTATAAAGCACCACACATGGGAACACCAGTCTGAGCACGAACACTCCATGAAGCAGCGCACTAACCTTTCTCTCTCTCTCTCAGACAGCAGCCTGTGACTCTCTGGCCACCCCGTCACACTGATGTCACCACGAGTCACCACGGGAAGAAGGAAACACCGCGCACCAAGACTTCACCACCTCACCGTTTGTTCACGGGCTCACAATAAATCCACCCTCCGGGGGCTTTTCACCTAACACTGTGTTGTGTGATTCTTCACCCTGCCACAGTGGTGGAGAATGCGGGCAAGAGTGTGAAGAATCACCAACCATCCCCGGACTTTTATTTAGTTTTTTTGTTGTTGTTTCCCTTTTCCCCAGTCACTCACGGAACCCGGAAGTAGGGCAGCGCTCCTCCGCGTCATGGAAGACCTGCTCAAATGCCTGACTGAAGTGAGTGCAAGACAGCAACAAATGTGGTGTGTGGCGGAGCGTGTGACCGTTGACCGGATGCTCCGAGCTCTCCCACCGCCCGCCGGGTGGGCGATGGGAGAGCTCGGAGCATCCGGTCAACAGAATGATGAACCCGACCAACATCGCCGAGCTCGTCGAGGCCATCGAGTTGGCGGAGGCGGCGGTGCACTGTGAGCCCGGGGAGCGAGCGCCGCCCTTCCCTCGGAGGGTGGTCCAGGAGCGACGCACACCGGAAGGTACCCCGCGACCAGTACACAGGCCTGCAGCTCCCGGCCCCGTCGCCGAACCAATGCCCACGGAGGAACCGGCCCCGCCAGCACGCGCATGGCTGGCTGGCTGCAATCTGCATCAAGACCCGCCCCGCGGAGCTCCGTAAGCGGAAGTGAAGGTAAACGGACGATCGATCCTGGCCCTATTGGACTCCGGAAGCTCGGTCAGTCTCGTCCAGGCCACCGTCCTCCCGCCGCAGAAGGCCACCAAAGCACAGCTGCCGATCACCTGCGTTCACGCCGACACTCGTCACGTCCCGGCCCGCCGAGTGACGATATCAGCGGGCCCCGGCGCCTGCCAGTGGAGGTAGGCGTGCTAAAGGATCTTCCTGTTCCTGTGCTCCTTGGACGGGACTGGCCGGGGTTCGAAGAGCTTCTTCGGGCCACCACGCAGCCAGCCAGCCGGGCCGGGAGCCGCCCCCGCAATCGTCTGCGCCGGAGGACGGACAGCGGGAGAGATGGTGAGTCCCCCTCCCCGGTTACTGATGTGTTCTTTGATGTCTTCCAACAGGTCCAGGGAGGGGGCGCGTTCGTGAAGGCCCAACTAGAGGACGACCGGCTCAAGCATTGCTGGTCACAAGTCCGAACCGTGGATGGCCAAGAACACCAGCCAGCACCCCATCCTCTCCCGCACTTCGTCGTGAAAAATGGCCTGTTGTACTGTGTCGCCCAGCGAAGGGGGGAGGTAAAGGAACTGCTCGTGTTTCCCAAGCCGAAAGTGGAGATGGTCATGGAGATAGCCCACAGCCATCCGATGGCCGGCCACCTGGGGACCGCCAACACCATCCAGCGCATCCGGGACCGTTTCCACTGGCCGGGCTTGGATGGAGATGTGAAGCGGTTCTGCCAAGCCTGTCCAACCTGCCAACGAACCGCGCCACAAGCTCCTCCACCCCAGTCCGCTCATTCCGCTGCCCATCATCGGGGTACCTTTCGAGCGAATTGGAATGGACCTGGTGGGGCCGTTGCCTAAGTCTGCCCGTGGACAGGAACACATCCTGGTGGTTGTCGACTACGCCACCCGGTATCCAGAGGCGGTTCCCCTTCGCAAGGCCATGGCAAAGAACATCGCCAAGGAACTCTTCCTCCTCTGCACCCGAGTCGGCATCCCAGCGGAGATACTGACGGACCAAGGAACTCCCTTCATGTCCCGGCTAATGGCTGACCTCTGCCGGCTGCTGAAGGTAAAGCAGCTCCGGACCACAGTGTACCATCCGCAGACAGATGGCTTAGTAGAGCGCTTCAATCAAACCCTCAAGCAGATGCTCCGGCGGGTGGCAAGCAAGCAAGACTGGGACCTGATGCTTCCCTACGTCCTGTTCGGAGTCCGAGAAGTTCCCCAAGCCTCGACTGGTTTCACTCCCTTTGAGCTACTCTTCGGCCGTCAGCCACGAGGGCTCCTGGATGTGGCCCGTGAAGCCTGGGAACAGCAGCAGCCGGCACCTCTCCGCTCCGCCATCGAACACATGAGGGAAATGCGTGAGCGGATCGAGAGGGTCATGCCATTAGTCCGGGAGCACCTGACGAAGGCACAGCAGAACCAACGGCAGCTGTACGACCGGGCGGCTCAGCCCCGAGAATTCCAGCCGGGCGACAGGGTCATGGTGCTGGTCCTCACCTCCACTTGCAAGTTCCTGGCGACCTGGAAGGGTCCGTTCACCGTCATAGAGCGAGTGGGTCCCGTCAACTACAGGCTGCGCCAGCCGGGCAGGAGGCGTGAAGAGCAGCTATATCACGTCAACCTGCTGAAAAGATGGGTGGGGACCAGAGACCAGCTCATCGCGCTGGCCTCTGTCGAGCCCCGGTCGTGGACATGGGAGCACAGCTGTCAGCCCCCCAGAAGACAGAGTTGAATCATCTGGTCCGTCAGTTCTCTGTGTTCTCCACACGTCCCGGGCAGACCAAGGTCATCCAGCGCGACATCCGCACACCACCCGGCCTCGTCGTGAGGCAGCGGCCCTATCGGGTCCCTGATGCTCGGAGACCAGCAATCGAGGACAAGGTTTGTCAGATGCTGAAGTCGGGGGTAATCGCGCCATCACGCTGCGCCTGGTCCAGCCCCGTCGTCATGGTACCGAAGCCGGACGGCACCCTCCGCTTCTGTAACGACTTCCGCCGGCTCAACGAGGTCTCGGAGTTCGATGGCTACCCGATGCCCCGTGTCAACGAGCTGCTGGAGCGCCTGGGGAGGGCTCGGTATATTTCGACGCTCGACCTCACCAAAGGCTACTGGAAAGTTCCCCTCACCGACTCCGCCAAGGAGAAGACGGCGATCTCCTCACCCAGTGGGCACTGGCAATACCAACTCCTCCCCTTCGGCCTGCACGGGGCCCCCGCTATGTTACAGAGGATGATGGACATTCTTCTGCGTCCCCAACAAACGTATGCGGCAGCGTACCTCGACGACGTGGTCATCCACTCCGAGACCTGGCAAGACCACCTGGAGCGGCTGCGGAGAGTGCTCCTGGAACTCCGACGGGCTGGACTGACCGCCAACCCCCGGAAATGCCATCTCGCCCTCGCCCTCGCCGAAGCTCAGTACCTGGGTTTCCAGGAGGGTAGAGGACTGATCCAGCCCCAGCAGAAAAAGATAGACGCTATCCTGTCGACGCCCCGCCCGGAGACCAAAACTCAGGTACAAGCCTTTTTGGGGTTGGCGGGGTACTATCTGGTACTACCTGGACCACAGGTTCTCAATGGGGTTCAGATCAGGTGAACAAGGAGGCCATATCATTAGATTTTCTTCTTTTATACCCTTTCTTGCCAGCCACGCTGTGGAGTACTTGGACGCGTGTGATGGAGCATTGTCCTGCATGAAAATCATGTTTTTCTTGAAGGATGCAGACTTCTTCCTGTACCACTGCTTGAAGAAGGTGTCTTCCAGAAACTGGCAGTAGGACTGGGAGTTGAGCTTGACTCCATCCTCAACCCGAAAAGGCCCCACAAGCTCATATTTGATGATACCAGCCCAAACCAGTACTCCACCTCCACGTTGCTGGCGTCTGAGTCGGACTGGAGCTCTCTGCCCTTTACCAATCCAGCCACGGGCCCATCAAGACTCACTCTCATTTCATCAGTCCATAAAACCTTAGAAAAATCAGTCTTGAGATATTTCTTGGCCCAGTCTTGACGTTTCAGCTTGTGTGTCTTGTTCAGTGGTGGTCGACTTTCTGCCTTTCTTACCTTGGCCATGTCTCTGAGTATTGCACACCTTGTGCTTTTGGGCACTCCAGTGATGTTGCAGCTCTGAAATATGGCCAAACTGGTGGCAAGTGGCATCTTGGCAGCTGCACGCTTGACTTTTCTCAGTTCACGGGCAGTTATTTTGCGCCTTGGTTTTTCCACACGCTTCTTGCGACCCTGTTGACTATTTTGAATGAAAAGCTTGATTGTTCGATGATCACGCTTCAGAAGCTTGGCTATTTTAAGACTGCTGCATCCCTCTGCAATATATCTTACTATTTTTGACTTTTCTGAGCCTGTCAAGTCCTTCTTTTGACCCATTTTGCCAAAGGAAAGGAAGTTGCCTAATAATTATGCACACCTGATATAGGGTGTTGATGTCATTAGACCACACCCCTTCTCATTACAGAGATGCACATCACCTAATATGCTTAATTGGTAGTAGGCTTTCCAGCCTATACAGCTTGGAGTAAGACAACATGCATAACGAGGATGATGTGGTCAAAATACTAATTTGCCTAATAATTCTGCACTCCCTGTACAGTAGGCACTCTGATTCCATGTATAGGGCACATGTATATTATTCATTTAACACACAAACACAAGTAGACTATGCATACTAGCCCCTCTACCCCGTGTCACACTGCGTCCAGATCTGCCTTGCACGCGCGCAGAGTGTGCACAGCACGCGCCTCGTTCCCCACAACACTAACACGCCTGCTAACTTCGCGATGAACACTCCGACCCCAGGAAACATTGTTCCCACCACTGACATTGGGTAAAGGACCATCTACATTGGACAAAGGATTCACCGTTTGTGCTTGGTGTAGGGCTATGAAGTTTCACTTTCAGAATCATCGTCATTTTCTGAAGGCAGATATTCCCTTTCAGAATCAGGGTCCGTGAATACAAGACCCAACACTTCATTGCGGGTAAGATTTATTGATGCCATTAGAAAATAATAATAATCTAATGCAAATACTCGCTGACAATAATATTGCTGAATACTCGCTGAAATATTGCTCTGATAAAATGGCTCACTCACACACTAGCTCCACTTTTGTTCGCACTGATTCAATGCGCTCTTGCTCGAAGATTTTGTGTAGAAGCATGATGTTTTTTGGTGTCAGGGATGAAGTTTGACATGTCTGCCATCTAGTGGAAGGGAGGTCGAACTAAATTTGACACCCTATTTGACAAAATCGGCCGTTTTATTCAGTGTCGTTTTATCTTGTCGAGTAAACTCAACCGTGGCGCCTAGAGGGTTAATATGTTTTAGACAAAATCGTATAGAATTTGAATACCGGCCATTTGTCAGTTGAAAATAGTTATTGAAAATCAGTGAACCTATATGTCCACCATAAGTTCATGGATAAATCAGGGTATCAGTTCATGGATATCAGGGTTAGTTTCTCAGTTTTTTGCATTTTTACTCTGGCAAAAGTAGAATAGACAGTGTAGACAGGAAGTCACAGGTTTTGTGTTTTGCAGGCATGTAAAGAGAACCGCAGCCTGACCAGAGATCAGTGTTAGTCTCGCCATCCTGAGAAGTCCTCTCCCACCATCATTAATCTTACTTTTCCCTGCTTTCAACAACCCCTGTTGCAGGCAGACTCCCATGGGCTCTCTCTATCTGTCTGTTTTTTTTTTCTCCCACTCCTCTACTTTCTCTGTTGAACTGAGATGTGATTAAGTAGCGCTTCCTAGCTCTCCACATAAAACAGTATGACTCAGCAGGGAGTCTTTTTTACAATGTATGGGATCAATGCATATATGTATAAGTTCAAGGTGTAAGGTACACCTATTTTAGAGATGTATGTCAGGTATTCGTGACATTTAATTTGTGAAATTCGAAAAGAAATCACTTCCATTTTTTATTGGTCTTGATTAAAGAACAGTTCAATTAAATTACAATTCCTTCATTATTTACACACCCTCGTATTGTATACAAAAACGCTTTTTTTCATATTTGTTTTACCACTGAAGCTCCATAATTAAAGATTCCAGACAAGCTTACAGTATGTTTCTGCATTCCGGCAATTTGTTGATCAAAGCTGAATTTGTTCATTAAAAAACGTGAAATGGTTTTTGGGCTACACAATACTGAAGAATTCTAGAACTTCGCAGAGGAAGAGCCTGAGAAAGTTCTGAATAGTGTGGTAAGTAAAAGGGCAGAAGGTGTTGAGATATTTGAGCACAAGCATTTTAGCTATTCACAGTTTTCACAGGCCCTTACAGTCCTTGTGTCCACGCTTTGGTGATGTAAAAGCTGCATAGACTGTCGGGTAGAAATGTGCTGTAGAATATGGTGCTTGTGAGAACCTAACATGACAAATGGCACATGCTGTGGCATTGTTGACATCATACACTAACATACACTATGGCTATCACAAATCCGCAATTACACGTCAAATGTGCCATTTAAGGCAGAGACACATTTTCAAAGTATAGTATGTTTTTTGCCATAAGTGCATTTCTGCAATTAATAGGCCAATCATGGACTGCATCCCAGAAATACCAGTTTAATTTGATCATGTATTGGTCTTAGTTGAAGAATGATTTATAAATGGAGGCCTATGTTATTGTTAATTAAATTAATAAATACAATTCTGATTTGAAATACTGTAGGTGTTATGCATGTATGTATGTATGTATGTATGTATGTATGTATGTATGTATGTATGTATGTATGTATGTATGTATGTATGTATGTATGTGTGTGTATAAATCAAGCGTATAGCGTCAGTTCTGGCAGGTCACGTTAGTCAAACTCGCATCAGCTGTCTGTCAGCTGATCACATCTTAGGAATACGACGCCTATCACCGCATACATGTATATCGGTCCTCAGTACTATCAGCAGCTATCGCGTTTCTCCAGAGCTCATTTACCCTCCTCCACCCCCAGCTCCTCCTCTTGTCAGTCAGGATTTGGTATTCGGATTTCCCTTGAATCAGACTAAATTCCTGAATCACTTTGTACATAATGATATCTGCAATAATGTTGGTTCTGTTCTGTTTACCCTATAAGGGGGATTATTGCTGCTCTCCCTGCTCTTATCCATGCTAGGCTGCCCATAACAGAACCATATCGGCAATCCAAACTATATGCTAATAGTCAATCAATCAATCAATCATCTTTGACGATAGTGGTCCTGACAGAAATAATAAATAAACAAATACATGTATTAATAATGTATTTATTTACAATTGACATTGTTTTAATTAATTAATTTAGTTTTATTTTTTGAGTAACATTGCACCTCTATTTAAAATAACCCTAACTTCACAAACACACACGCACGCTCACACAAATACAAACACACACACATACACACACACACACACGCACGCACATACACACACTGTCTGGTTCACTATCTTTGTGGGGACTTTCCATAGATGTAATGGTTTTTATACTGTACAAATTGTATAATGTATCCCCTTACACTAACCCTACCCCTAAACCTACCCATCACACAAAACCTTCTGAATTCTGTATGATTTATACGCTTGTTTTCCTATGGGGACCTCATTTTAGGTCCCCACAGTGACGCGAGTCCCCATGAGCCCTCTCTGCGGTAGAAACCATGAACGCATACACACTGTTTTCATGTTTTACAAGGACATTCCATAGACATAATTATTTTTATACTGATTTGTAAGCTGTTTTCCTCATGGGGACCAAAAAATGTTCCCAACAAGGACTTCGGATACTGCTATCTTTTACCCCTTTTCCACCAAGGCAGTGCTAGAGGTAGTTCAGAGCCAGAGCTAGTCCCAGTTCATAGTTGGTTCAACTGAGGAGCCTTCTAAGAACCGTTTGCTTTTCCACATTGCTGAGAGCCACAACAGAGCCAGGTCTTACGTCACTATATACGTCTCATCTTTCTCAGCAACGCTAGCGAGGCAGCGGCAGTGTTGCCAAGTCCGCGGTTTTCCCATGTCCACGGGTTGCCCAATTATGTGGTATTTAGCCCCAGGAATGCGAATTTTAGTAGGCAACCATGCCAAAAAAAACACATATTTTACCCCCAAATGTGATTTTTACCGGGGAAGCCCCCTGAAATGCTATTGGGCTTGTTTTGAGTAGCAATTGGGCGGGTTTTGTTGTGAAAACCTGGCAACCCTGGGCAGCGGGAAACACAAACACACCAGGCTTGTTCGAGATGCATCGGCGCTGCGCAGACCGATCCACGTATGATATAAAAAAAAACGCATGAGTGAATCAAAAGCATAAGGAGTCATATGCTCTCGCTGGACTCGTTGTCATACGGCGATCGGTCTCGAACAAGCCTTCCATCAACAATGCAAACGTTGCGTTACTATTGATTCACATGGCTTTACGATCCTACATCGGCATCAAAACACAACGAAAACACAGCGAATCCAACGCATTCATGCAGTTCGCCGTAATTTGTATAGACTGAGATTTCAAAGGAGCAGCAGCTGTTAGCTCCATTAGCTGCTATTTCAACAATGGCGGATCTCAAGTTTGTGTTGGTCTTGTTGACCCCGCCCCCAGCGCCTGACGTAATCGGTTCTTCTAGCCCTGTTCTAGCCCAGCAATGTTTTGGTGCTACTTAAGAACCACTTTTCCTGGCTCGGAGCTGGGGCTTTGGGTGTGGAAACACAAAGAACCGATTTGAAACTAGGCTCCTGCTCCGATCTAGCTCTAGCACTGCCTTGGTGGAAAAGGGGTATTTGTGGGGTCATTTTGTCCTCATAGTGTAGGACTTACCTGGACCACACACACATATATATATATATATATATATATATATATATATATATATATATATATATATATATATATATATATATACTGTCTGTCAGCTGATATATATCTTGTATTAGTTTTAGTTGAAAAATAATAAATAAAAACATAATTTATATATTGAGATTTAATGTTATTGTTAATGAACTAAATTACTAAATAAAATAGTGATTAAAAATACATAAATAATTAAATTAATAAATAAATATCATTGTTTTCAATTAATTCATGAATTTAGTTAATTTATATTATTTTAATCATTGCACCTCTGTTTAAAATCAAGATTTTCATAAATTCAATATACATACAGTATGCATCTGTTATGATGTAAGCTTTTATTACAACACTGCTAGACTAGGTGATGGACAAAATGACACTTGAAAATACTCAAAAAAAAGAATCCAAAGAAATCCAGTTTAAGGTGGCTTTATTTCACTATTGAAAATAAAGCATGAGACTTCGAGGCCAATTGTTATTGAACTTTTAGACTGGTTGGCTCTTATTCCATTTTTGACGCACACCCCCAAATATATCTACTGTACAATTAATCCTACTCTTGTCTCAATATGCGAAGGCAAGGAACAATAAGATATTGCATTGACTTGAAATGTCAGGAATTACAAGACTAGGCTTCAACACCTCGCTTTGAGACCTTTATTAAAATGAATGTCTGAGGATTTAGCTTTCATGTTTCCCTGCACCCCGACATCGGTGTCTTATTCGTAACATTACTGGTCACAGTTTTGAGGGATTAGTAGGGTGGCTTTAGCTTATCGTCTCTGGCAGAGACGTGGGATGCTAAAACTGAGTCTCTGAGCAAAAATACAAATAAAACTAAACATGATATTATTAATATACCACCGTCTGTGAGGAGTTTAGTTAGGTGGCTCTATGTTATTAGGACACAGCCACTGTGATAGCAGCTAATGTTTTTACTAGCCCTGAGGGTATAGCAGTTTGGGGGAAATGTCACCTAATGGTTTATAAATTCTGAAAATGTGTTTATTTTTCTAACAACTTTCTAGGACATACCAAGTACATACTCTGGTCGGCCATTTTGTCTTTCATAAAATGCTGTATTTTAGAAATGTTTTAGATTAAATTTAAACTAATTGGGTCTGTCCCAATACCCACATTTGCGTTCTTGGTCACTTGAGATGCTTTGCGTGCGACAGGAAGTGCCCAAGTCTGTCCCAGGTTGGAAAAATGCCAAAGCTTATAGTGCCCTTAACACAAACTAAAAACACACTATTGATAATACAATTTAGGAGAGGTATTTGAAGCTATAGAACTTAAGTCCAAATACAGGAAATACAAGTAGACAACTGGTCAAGTGCGACTATATCTTTCCAGTACTTTTGTACAATTAAGTATGTGTAGTAGTTGCAATGCCCTAATAATTTGGTGAAAGTGCCACTTGTGCCACACAAATTGCAGTATGTTTAAGTAATTGTACAAACGTATTTTAAAATCACATTATTTAGGGATGTTATATTGGGATGTTTATATTAGTAACAGATGTCCTGCTGCCATAAATTGGCCCTGTAATTGCATTTTGCTGCACCAGTTTGAATATCTATAATCTCTAGAAAAAGTAATCATTTTAAAATTGTTCCATTATTATGGCAACACAGTTGGATGTGTAAAATATGTATTATTTATGATTGGAATAATTGCTTGTATAGCATATTGTACGCTAATGGGTGAAGTGGTGGATGTTGATTTTTAAGTTAAGGAAGCTATTTTGAAATTGTTTCATCCGACAATGTTGATATTACCTATTGTCACAGCAGGTTAGACAAGACAATAAGAAGGGGATATTTGCAGCCATTCAGCTTTATTAGCACAAAAACAACAACCGAGGGTTTAAATACAAAAGATAATGAGAACTGAACAAGAGAACCAACAGGTGGCGAACATAATCAGTAACTAAGTGAACAAATCAGAACGTACATAGAAACCATCTTAAATAGGGCACTATTGCCATTTACAGTGGCGTCCAAAACCATTGTAAATGATATCGAGTTTCCAGCTCAAGATAAACCGTTTCATTACTACTGGATCTGCCAGTTTGCTAATGGCTCGTTTCCACCGAGCAGTACGGTTCAGCAGCCTACAGTTCAGTACATTATGCAATTTTTGCTTTTTCCATTGTCAGAAATTGTGAATGGTAACCTAATTCCGAACGGTACCATACCACTTTTGTGGCACCCTTCCGTTGAGGTACCTATAGCATAGTAGTCCGGTACTAAAGGGTGGAGCTAGACTCACTGCAGAACGTTGATTGTTTAACAGAGAATCGTCACTTGCGCATTCTTTTTCTGCTGTGTTTTTCCTTCTAGCCTGCAGTCTTGGCTCAATCAAAGCCTGTTTTCTTCTTGTGACAACAGCCACATGCCGAGAAGAACAAGATCCGCTGTATGTTGTCCATTGTTGTTTACTGTGTCGCTTTCTTCTTTGCGCGAGAATTACGCTAAGCGATACACCACACTTATCATTAGGGTACTGTTGCCGGGGGAAATGCCGGATCAGGGTTTACGGTCCTGAATCATACTTTACTGTACTTAACCACACCACACTGCTCGGTGGAAATGAGCCATACATTTCAAAAAATTATTAACTCTTTCTCCGCCAGCTTTTTAAAAAAAAGTTGCCAGCCACCTCCATCGTTTTTGATTATTTTCACACAAAAAATGTCACGGCTGCCAGAATAATATCTGAACATGAAAAAAAGAATCGTGATCTTTCAAAAGAGAAAACAGACGCTCTACTTAAAAATTGTTTTATTCCAGCTTCATGCATTTTTTGATCAACACTTGAATGTGGGTACGTTTCATAAAAAAGCAACATTTTGAGCAAAATATCACAGAAAAAAAATCAAGTTTTTTATCAGAACGATGATCAAAACATAGATGGAGTAGATCGAGTCCCTCAACACCCCTAAAGCTTTGCAATCCTATAGCTCATCCTGGGTCTACCTTTCATGCTGTAACATTACACCGTGTCTTAACTACACGCAACACGATAAGATTCCAGCGAGAAGCAACTTATCTGCCCACACCAGACACGATGCGACTACGAGAACCACAGCCAGTACAGCGTGTGGGCGGGCTCTCGAGGTAAGTGTATGGCACCATAAATTAATCTTGACTGCACTCGCAAGGAAATGGATAAGAATATAATCAAATTCACAAATATACACCATTTAAACATTAATAAAAATACATAGTTAGTTAGTTACTTAGTTGCTAAAACAATCTTTGTCATAGAATATACTTGTTTGTTCACATTTTGAACGTTCTTGTTTCCATTTGTTTAATTTCAAGATCTGAGGTGAATTATCCATTGTTGCTTTTAGCTCGACTAACAAAGCTGGGAGCACTAAATTGTATTCAAAGTCACATTACACGCTTTTAACATTAAGTAAAGCACATAAACATTACCTGAGATTATCATGGCCTTGTTATGTGTTGTTGTTCCAGCCGCGACGTCGCAGAAATAGAAACCATTTCTAAAACAGAATCATTGCGTGTCACCGTCGCTGCTGGTTAGGACAAAAACTCGAATTAACATAGAAAAGATACCTTTCATTGCACGTCGCATCGCGTGTAGTTAGGACAAGGCGTTAGGCAGTTTTGGTTTATATGCTGTTTAATGATTGCGTTAATTACATGCATCTGCTTACATATGATATCCCTTGTTTCTGCTTCTCCTATCCTGTGTTTTGATCAGGAGATTCAGTAGTCTTTCAGAAGATATGTAATAGCGCCGCCTACAATATAACAGTGAAAACACGGAGAGCCCATGGGCGTCGGAACCATTGTATGTGGGTGGGACAAGACCCACCCACTTTTTACGATCAATGATATTGGACCCACTCACTTTTATCGTCTCTAACATTCAGCACATGTCTGTTTACCTACCCCTAATCGATAAACACTTATTATTAAACACATGTTAGACGCTTTATTTCCACTTTTCTAATATTTTCGTCCTTTTTATTGAAAATAACTGCCTTTCCGATCTGATATGTGATGGGAAAAGGGAGAAGATTGAGCTCGGCAAAAGGCGGACTCGAACCGCGGGTCGATTTGTGTCAAAACTAGATGCCGTGTGTCTTACCCCTACACTACTGACACTCTCAATGATATGGCGATTCCCGTAATTTTGTCTTTCCGAACTATACGCTTAGCAAGCAAAGTGGTATATTTGTACTTATTGGTATCTACTCCAGTAAAAAAATTCTGAGGACCCACCCACATTTTTTTTGCTTCCGACGCCCATGGGAGAGCCGGAAAAAAAAAAAACATTAATGGCAGAGAATTGTTTTCTCACAAATTACGGAAATTTCCATCAGTGGCTGGGAAAGAGTTAAACAGCAAGCACAAACTATTCAAAAGCGGCAGCACTTTAGGCTCACTCAGTGTCCGAATTCACTCACTCGTTTTCATTTCCTCCTTCAAGTGGACTATATTAGTGGACTAATGTAGGGAATAGTGACAACCAAGCCCATGACAACCAAGGAAACATAGCCTGGATGCCAGACGAACTTAGCCCCACCCACAACATTTGAAGTCGGGAAGTTCTGTCTAGACTTGATCCGTTGTGGAGCAATGCTTGAACCAGAGCTGTTCGGACCAATCAAATTGTCAGGGCGGGCTTTAGACGATGATGGACAGATGATCAACAGTGACGTAATCATCCACGTCACCAAAGAGTGCTTGGGTTGAATTCGTTCTAATCCTAAACTGAGAACTTGTTCGTATATGCATTCACCTTTACTATTTCTCTCAAAAATGATGATCGTGTTGGTAAGTACTCTGTGTATCTTTTTTACAACACAGGCAAAGATTGTTTACACTCATCTTCTTCTTCTACTTCTTCCAGGGTGTGTGCAGTTGAGTCTCTGAACACAAAGACCCAAAACCGTGACACCTACCTGAACTTCCTGTTTTGGCAGGAAGTGCATCCCCTCAGCAGCAGCTACTAGCCCCGGGCTGAGTTTTTAGAAGGTTCTCTGTGAAAAGGACATGGTAGTATTGCAGATGACAGCATACTACAAATCCAACAGAACACAATATGGACAAAAGGAAGAATGGGACAGAGAAGACAAGTTTTACAAAGGCTGAAAAACATCAAAGTGCAACTTTAAATATCATATCAGGGGTCCAAAAAGAAGGAGCTCGAAACAGGGTGAAAGAGACACCGTGAGCTCAAGAGAAAAGAGAAGAGAAGGCAGCGGCTTTGATGTTCAAAGGTCTCTTGAATCCACTCAGGAAAAGCAGACAATAAGAAGTACTGTATGTATTAATACTGTCCTAAAGACAAGGAGCTGTTTATAATGTCATTCTGTGGTTTGTTTTAGATGGGAGGAGGAGACCGGCTCTCTGTTCATAATTTAATCTTCTAATTTCCTCTCTTTATTGTTTGCATTTCAAATCATGTTGGAGAACTCATGATCTCAGGCCTGAAATATAGATAGCCAGTGAGCCACAAATGCTGACCCAAAGCGCAATTAAGAATTAAAGAGGATGAATATTAATTATCAGCACTTAATCATAACCCAGAAACCAATAAAATAAAAATGCTCTTAATTTTCTGTAAGTGATTTACAATTATGCAGTTCAGAAGTGGCAGAAAAACGTTAATATCAATGAGCTCTTCCAGTGCGTCAGCCAAATGCGATCAAACCTGGAAGAAGAAAGCTGAGAAAATCAATGTAATGATTAGTATCATTTTAATGAAGGGAGTGGGGGAATGAGGCGAGAGGATTGAAATTGTTTGGTTTGCAAGAACAAGAAACGGAGAAGAAAGACTTTTGAAGGGTTTGTCGGAGCGAATGAGAAAGATGACAAGTCTGAAAGGGGTTTTCACATGCATGCTTATGTAAATAATGTGTTAATTACAGAGCATCCAGCATCCAGATTACCGACATGAAACAGGGGCCTCTTGTTGTGACCTTTCTGAATGGATATGCAATCAGACTCCAATAAATAGACCTTCTATTTCAAGTGCTCAGTCTCGCCCCCTCCCTCGCCCCAATCAGTGACTCCATTTCACTCTTTTTATGGCTGCATCTTCCCATCAGCTCTCCTTGTCCTCATCTTCTCTCATTTCTCATTTGCTATGATCTGTCTTGAT